>CM044438.1:42195886-42441870 GCA_024363595.1 Xenopus borealis
GGCAATGAGAATAGTACAAAGTTGTGCAGCTGATTTGAATAGTTGCAGAAGTAAGGAGTATAAGAGTTGACTTAGCAGGAATTAGACATACCTGGAAAAGATGAGAATGAGATATGTAGTTCAGCAGGTATCCATGGATATTCGTTCTTAATAAATATACAAGTTCTTAACTCTGTCTAACTCTAAATGTTGTACTTAAAATTTCTGTACTTTAAATTGATGGACTTTAAGTTCTTAAAACTGCCATAGCTCTACTGCCATGCTCCCCCTGCCATGCTTCCCCTTAACTGTATTGTATTGTAACTAATAGATTGGGTGACTTTCTGCATCATGCCTTTTGAGCACTGATTGGGGCATTAAGTTTCAGCTAAAAACACAGAACAGAAATGGTTGTCGTTTAAAATGATATTAAATCATTACTGTTCTCATTTTATTCCCTTAAGGAGTAAATGTAGAAGCACCAAGAATCACCCTATGTGGCTTAATATAGAAGTAAAGAAGTTAACAGGAAAGAAGAGAAAGGCATTTAAAAACGACAAGTCTGTTGGGACAGAAGCTCCATTTAAAGGGGTGGTTCACCTTCAAGTTAACTTTTAGTATGTTATAGAATGGCCAATTCTAAGCAACTTTTCAATTGGTCTTCATTATTTATTTTTATAGTTTATTAATGATTTGCCTTTTTCTCCTGACTCTTTCTAGCTTTCAAAAGGGAGTCACTGACATTACTCATCTTTCTGTTCCAACTGTCCCCTATTAATATTCCATATTCTCATTAAAATCAATGCATGGTTGCTAGGGTAATTTGGACCCTAGTAACTAGATTGCAGACACTGCAAACTGGAGAGCTGCTGAATGAAAAGGCAAATAACTCAAAAACCACAAATAATAAAACATGAAAACCAATTGCAAATTGTCTCAGAATATCCCTCTCTACATCATACTAAAAGTTAACTCAAAGGTGAACAAACCCTTTAATGAATATAAATACTATAATAAATTTTGTAAATCAGCATTCCGGAAGGCAAGGAAAGGAAATGAAAGGAGTTCCCAGGCTCACTTCATAGCTGCACTAATGGCTCAACCCAATATAGTCAGTGGCTGATATGAAAAAGCTTTAATAAAAATTAATGTAAACAAGGCTAAAGGGCCTGATGGCCTATACCCCCAGGTTCTAAGAGAACTTAGCTCAGTTTTAGACCAGCCCCTATTTCTGATTTTGTCAGATTTGCTTTCATCTGGTATGGTGCCTATGGATTGGAGGAAAGCTGATGCCATGCCAATATTTAAAAAGGGATTACCATCTCAACCTGGTAATTATAGTCCAGTAAGTTTGACATCTGTGGTGGGAAATTTATTTGAAGGCTTGTTAAGGGATTACATTCAAAATGTTGTCCTAGTAAATGGCATTATGAGCAGCAATAAGCATGGCTTTATGAATGATAGGTCATGTCAGACAAATTTGATTGCTTTTTGTGATGATGTTAGTAAGATGCTGGACAGTGGGGGGGGGGGGGCAGTAGATGTGATCTATTTGTGTTTTACCAAAGCATTTGATACTGTGCCCCACAAACGACTGCTTTTTAAACTAAGGTCTGTTGGGCTTAATGAAGTCGTTTGCACATGGATAGGGAACTGGCTACAGGATCGGGTACAGAGGTTGGTTGTTAATGGTACATTCTCTACTTGGAGTAAGGTTCTTAGTGGGGTCCCTCAGGGCTCGGTATTGGGTCCACTTTTATTTAACCTGTTCATTAATGACTTAGGGGAGGGTGTTGTAAGTAAAGTATCAGTATTTGCAGATGACACAAAACTATCCAGCCCAATTAATTCCATCCAGGAGGTGGCATCCTTGCAACAGGATCTTGACAAACTGGCAATCTGGGCAGATAAGTGGCAAATGTGATTCAATATTGATAAATGTTAAGTCATGCACCTGGGATGTAAAAATATTCAATATTCACTTATACCCTTAATGGGACTACACTAGGCAAATCCATTCTGAAAAGATAATAAACTTGTTGTAGCAAGCAATGCCAGTCAGCAGCATCAAGGACGAATAAGGTATTGAGTTGTGTTAAAAGAGGCATTGATTCACAGCAGGAAGGGGTCATTCTTCCACTTTATAGAGAACTGGTAAGACCCCCATCTAGAATATGCCGTACAGTTTTGGTCTCCATCACTCAAACAGGACATTATTGTATTAGAGAGGGTACAGAGAAGGGCAACTAAGCTGGTAAAAGGTATGGAAAATCTTAGCTATGAGGAAAGACTGGCCAAATTGGGGATGTTCACTCTGGAGAAGAGGCACTTGGAGGGTGATATGATAACTATGTATACTTGGTAAGGGGATCATATAATAATCTCTCTAATGCTTTTTTTACCAGTAGGTCTTTCCAGCTGACACAATGTTACCCATTACGATTATAAGAAAAGAGGTTCTGGCTAAATATTTGGAGGGTTTTTTTTTACAGTGAGAGCTGTGACAATGTGGAATTCTCTCCCTGAATCAGTGGTACAGGCTGATACATTAGATAGCTTTAAGAAGGGGTTAGATGGCTTTTTAGCAAGTGAGGGAATACAGGGTTATGGAAGATAGCTCATAGTACAAGTTGATCCAGGGACTAGTCCAATTGCCATTTTGGAGTCAGGAAATTTCCCCCCCATGAGGCCAATTGGAGAGGTTTCAGATGGGTTTCTTTTGCCTTCCTCAACTAGCAGTTCAGTTAGGCAGCTTAAAAAAAGTTAAAAGGTTGAACTTGATGGACGTGTGTCTTTTTTCAGCCTAACTTAGTATGTATGTACTGTGACCAAAGCACCCATATGATCTCAATGAAGTTGCATGTCATCTAATTTTTCAAAGACACATTTGCTGTTCATTAGAAATACATTTGCCAAAAATCTGCATTGGTTTGCTTACAATCTAACATTTACATAATCTATAATGATTCTGCTGTTTACATAACAGGGGTGTTAAGCCACTCATACAGCCATTTCTACCAATTAGGCTGCCTCAGCTTGCACGGTTGTTGTATTTGTCTGTTTATGAAGAAATATATTTTTCTTGGTTGTGATCCTCACACTCATGCCAAGTTAAGTGTGTCTCTATACGATATGTACTAGACAGGTCTTTACCTTTTGAACTTGCCCTATGCTTACTATATCATTAATATAGTTTCTGTTATTTCTATGTGTTGCCTTTGATCTGTGTTGTTTCCATATCCATGTGTGCTGAGAAATGTATTTGGTAGTGTGAAAGTCTAAGATTCAGTAAGTAATGTAGTTTCCCACCCCTTAGTTTGACCTACCAACTCAGTCAGCATATGCAAGAACTATTAAGTTGTATGGTCCAGTCCAATCCATTAACAACATGTTATTTAAACATGAAAAGCAATGTGGAATTGGTTTTGTAAAGTTTAGAAGAAATAATTCTCAGTAGATTCTAATTATGTTGACAGTTTTCATCTTTATTTATACCTTTATTATTAGATGTGCCTTTTGAAAGGGAACAATATCTTGATATAATCTCCCAGTGATGGAAGTAAAAAGATGCATGATATTATGGTAAACTTTACATATTTTTGTGCCTCTGTAAAGTGGAATATTTTTACCTTGTCTGTGCATGTCTGTCACTAAGCTAGGAAAGAATGCTCTTGCTGCTAAAGAGGTCATACATATGAGTGTGCCTATCACAAAGAGGGTTTATAGAATGTGTGTATAAATACGGTCATTTTATTGAACAATGGGCTATTGAAAAGTCAGTTAGAAGCTCTTTTCTTACTAACTCGTTGACAATGTAGTGATAAGTGGAAGGACACCATATTATTTTATGGAGGAGTAGTGGATGAATCAAGACCATGACCTGTCCCAGGAAATTTCATCATTTTTGTCTGTTTGTACCATGAAATAATAAAGCTCATGGTAACATCATCTAAAATGCTACCAGGCTTCATTTATATAATTTGATTTAATGTGGTTACATTCATATTCCTTACAATTTATTTTCAAGAATGGATTGTAAACAACAATTACTTGACATAATGTGAATATTTAGCTTAAAACATTTTCAGGTCAAATGACTAGTGAAAAAAAGTTTATTGTAAGCTGCAGGGCTTCAATCTTACAGTTATGATATACATGAGGTATATTCTTAACTTTTTAATGATTAATGTACTCATCTTTAGGAAAACGTTTCTGGCAACAGGGATTTACTGCCTGGGGAATACTCATTAACAGGGATCGATTGCACATCTTATATATTTAGGGACTGATTTAAAAATGGAATAATTTCTAAACAAACAAGTAAGCCATATGGTATGATCTGGAATGGAGGGAGATGTATTTCTATAATGTCAAAGCCATTCATTGGTTTGGATTCAAGTAAAATAATCCATATGTTTTATGAAACTTAGCTGGAGAACTCAAATATTTGCTGGTGCTACTCAATTGGCATTGTTAAGAAACATTGCAGTGATACCTGGAAATTTAAATTGGCAAGGTTATCTAGAATAGGGAAGAAATATGGTGGATCAAGACAGGGGTATTTAAAATGAAGGTAGGGACAGTTAGTTGTTAGTCTAACCAGAGGAGCCAGTTAATATAAATTATTGCGACAGCAGTCCCTTTGTCATTTTTACCAGTTCTGAAAGGGTTTTGTTGCAAGAGATCTGCTTTGAAGCTGAAACAGCTGCAGTTACTTTACCAAAACTGTTAATGCAAGCTGACAAAATGGCTGATCGAGCAATATTTCCTATGAAACTTGTGCACCATGCAGTGCATATCATGAGACTGGCCACCCAGTTTTGTTAAGCCTGTAGAGCCAGAAAACATACATAGCCTCATGCCTTTCACCTCTTTCCCCAGCCATTGCAAAGTCTGTAGAGAACAAGAATAGCAAAAAACAAACAAGTAATTTCCAAAATGACTTATCGAGATTGTCAACCCTCATGATAGAATGGAGCTAGGTAATACAGTTTTTCTCTTATATATTAAGCTCAAATGTAGACAATAATAAAAATTGGCTTGATTTGCCACTTAATCATTTGCAGATTGAGGTTTTGCAGGTTGTAAATTGGCAGAAGGATTTACAGACTGGGATCCTATTATTTCCTTCTCAGAAATGATGATGCCAAACAGATAATCTAATTAATGCAGGTAATCAGATTTTTTTGTTTTTTATACCAGGCACTAATTTGTATCAAGACATGCCATAACTCATTTTAATAGTACATAAGTCAAGTCAGGAATGTTCCATCCACATATTATTATTATTATTATTATTATTATTATTATTAACAGTCGACTGTTTTCAAAGGAATTTGTTTAACAGACACAATGCTCATTTAATTTCCCTATGAAGCGACTGATGCTGCGGCTGCCGCCCTACCCCACGTCACTAGGCTGCGTTCCAAACTCCATCCTCCAAGGCATGATATTCATTAAGAAAGAATTTCTATGAAATTATAATGCACTTTTTTTTTTTTTAAATAGTCTGCGGAAGGTATCTATTTATTTTTAACATACAAGTTTATGGGAGGCAAATCCCATAAAACACAAAATAAAACAACACAAGTTGTTGGTAAATCAGTAGGGGGATTATGTTGATATTTCCTTTCAAAGGAGAGAATAAAAACAAGATTTATACTAAAAGCATTTTTTCCTGAGAAACGAAAAGCCTTTCTACTTTTTATGTTGATGTATTCCACATGAACTAACACCATGTCTGGCTTTATTATAGACTTCAAGGCTTTATTTAAATTTCCAGCTTTTATTATTGGTAAATCTTGCAAGCTGTATACAAGCTGAAAGTAATGGATTTCGAAGCAAAAGTATTTAACCTTCAGCAGATGAGTGACAGAGAACAAGTGAGTTTAACAGTAGCTCTGACTTTAACGTTATCAAGCCACGAGCAGCTTTCTGAATTACGTAAATGTAGTGCTCACTGAAGACCTGCTATTTGGCTGATTTTGCCCAACAAGATTCAACAAGCCCAGGTAGAGTTCCACACTCTACTCATTGGATTCTCAGTGCAAGGGACCTGCTTTCAGTGGAAAACCCCTAAAGCCATATAATATAGTTTGCAGCAACAAAGGATAATTGCAAAACATTTTTTCCACTGTGCATAAGCAACAGAAATGTGCTATTAATCAACGCTGTTGGTTGATGTTGATGGGACAAATGGTCATCAGTCTTCACCCCATTTAGATGTGCAATCCTTCGTAAAATCTCATTCCAAAACACCTCTATTTTTAGCAGAGTGTAAAAGGCAATGGAAGCTTTTCTTGAAATCTGCATCTGGAGGGCAAGATTAATGGCCGGCACTAAGCAATGTGACAAGTGGCCTTAACACTGCCAGGCCACACAGATGCAGACTAGCAGGACTGGAACTACAATTGAGTATAGCACATTATGAGGACAAAACATTAGGAATACATGATACATCTTTAGAAACATCTTATTCTAAAATACTAATCAAATTACTTTTGTAGTATATAACCATCAGTCTTTTTAATTCTAATCTATATATACTAAAGTGTATCTAGTTAACTTTAATATTTAATGTGCAAACTCTCCTGTTGGGTTAAAGCAGCTTGTTTCTACAAGTTCCCATGGTTTAGCTCTCCTTAACTTGACAAGAGACTCACCATAACTGTCAGCCCCTCAAACAAGCGGCAATATGGGTATGGGATCCGTTATCCAGAAAGTTCTGAATCATGAGAAGCCCGTCTCCCGTAGACTCACTTTTAATTAAGTAATTCAGATTTTTTAAATGTATTTTCCTTGTTTTGTAATAAAGAAACAGTACCTTGTACTTCATCCAGATATATTTAATCATTTGGGTTTATTTAATGTTTAAATTAATTTTCAGCAAACAATGTATGGAGATCCAAATTACATAAAGATCTCTTATCTGGAAAACCCAGGTCCCAAGCATGCTGTATAATAGGTCCCATACCTGTAGTACTGTATAGCAAAAATGTATAGCCGTGAGTGTGTGCAATAGCGAAATATAAACATGTATGTTATTTATACTTTTTTTAAACTTATTAAATGGAATCACATTGCCACTAAAAACCTGAGTACACATACTATGTGTGAAGTGACGGGAGAATTGGCAAAACTAGAATTAATGACTACATATTGGATATATATATGTCCAAAAAAAAGGCGCGCACTCTCAGAACTTATCAAAGGATTATGGTGTTTAAATAAATTGCACCATAATCCACCTAAGTCCTGAGAGTGCTCGCCTTTTTTGGACATTTGTATTTTTTGCTGTTTAGCACCCAGGCATCTAACACAGTTACATGAGTAGTGCCGGCCCTGCATGGACTATATATAAAAAAAAATAACATAGATGAAACAGTACACGTTTCTTGCAAAAAGTGTATATTAAAAATGAACACAGCGACGTTTCAGGCAAGCTGTGTGCCCTTTATCAAGCCATATATATGGCTTGATAAAGGGCACACAGCTTGCCCGAAACGTCGCTGTACTGATGTGTTCATTTTTAATATACACTTTTTGCAAGAAACGTGTGCTGTTTCATCTATATTATTTTGTTTATCAAGTGGGGACTAGACGGAGTCTCCTACAGAAACGTGCACCGAAAAATATAATTAAGAACCTTGAAGAGTGCTGGGGCAAATCCTACATTTGTATATATATATATATATATGTATAAAGGTGGTAATACAGCTATAGCACATATTTTTGCCATATGTTTAGCAATAAATACCTGTAATTACATAACTGGCTACTGCTACATAAATGCCACCCTTTCTCACCTATCTCTCCTACATTTAGATTTAGGTGAGGGGGTGACATATTGTGATTGCTTTAAAAACTATATAAAATAGCCTCTTGTTGGGATACTGTCATGGGAAAACATGTTTTTTTAAAAACACATCAGTTAATAGTTCTGCTTCAGTAGGCTTCTGCACTGAATCCATTTCTCAAAAGAGTCAATTTCCCAGCTGCCCTTGGTCATGTGACTTGTGCTAGCACTTTAGGAGGGAACTGCTTTCTGGCAGGCTGTTGTTTTTCATTCTCAATGTAACTGAATAATACGCAGTGGGACATGGGTTTTTACTATTGAGTGCTGTTCTTAGATCTACCAGGCAGCTGTTATCTTGTGTTAGGGAGCTGTTATCTCGTTACCTTCCATTGTCCTGTTGTTAGGCTGCTGGGGGGGAAGGGAGGAGGTGTTATCATTCCAACTTGCAGTACAGCAGTAAAAAGAGTGATTGAAGTTTATCAGAGGACAAGTCACATGACTTGGGGCAGCTGGGAAATTGACAAAATGTCTAGCCCCATGTCAGATGTCAGATTTCTATATGACATATATAAATAGGGTTGCCACCTCACCCCTTTAAAACCGAACACATATGGAATACACAGCCTGCATGGCTAATTAGCAATACATTTAGATGCATGCTGCAGACTGAACTGATTTATGTGCAGCCATGCATCATGCATCTAAATGAATTGCTACTTAGCCATGCAGGCTGTGTATTCCATATGTGTTCGGTTTTAAAGGGGTGAGGTGGCAACCCTATATATAAAAGACATGAGAGACATGGATTTCAATGCAGAATTCTGCTGGAGCAGCACTGTTAACTGATGCATTATGAGAAAATTTTTTTTTCCCATGACAGTATCCCTTTAAATATACCAGGGCAGATTTTTGACACCTGAGACAAGGTGAAAGCACTACTACAGCTTCCTAAGCATCTCAATCGAATTGGGCCTGGATCTTCAGACACCACTTCCAAAAATTCTCAATTTAACAGTTTGCAGGTCTCAGGAAGGGTACAAAACAATGTTCCTTCTAAGTTTATATATATAAAAAAAGTAACTCAAAGCAACTGAACTTGCTGAGATATTTTAATGAAGACATTTCACTGCTCATCCAAGCAGCTTCATCAGTTCAACTGACTGGTGTAGGGGAGTTCTCGGCAAATAGACTCTTCCAACAATCCAATCACAATGGCACACTGCAACTCTTCAGAGAGGTGACATTTGAAATTCACAGTGGTCTTGATTCTGTGTAGTTACAGTGATAGAATAACCAATGTGTCATGCAACTCCTAGACACAGGTGTTACTTGTGAGAGTTGCGTGAATGGATGTGTCAAGAGTTCTGAAACCGCCGGGGAACAGATGCGAGAACATCATTGTATGTAGCAGACAGGTGGTGTCGAAGGCCCCCGCCTCTGTTCAGGGATGGTTTCTCCACCTTAACATGAATCGCCTCTTTCACACCTCTTTCAAACCAGCGGTCTTCTTTATCCAAAATTTGTACATTGCTATCTTCAAAAGAGTGTCCCTTGTCTTTTAGGTGTAGAAAAATAGCCGAGTCTTGTCCTGTAGAGTTCGCCCTCCTATGCTGATCCATTAGTTTGTGGAGCAGTTGTTTTGTCTCCCCAATGTATAGATCAGTGCACTCCTCACTACACTGGACTGCGTATACCACATTACTTTGTTTTCCCTTAGGAGTTGGATCCTTTGGGTGTACCAGTTTTTGTCTCAGTGTGTTGCTAGGTTTGAAGAACACAGGGACGTGGTGTTTGTTGAAAATCCTCCTGAGTTTCTCAGACACTCCAGCTACATATGGGATGACTATGTATTGCTTACTATGTGTCTCCAGGTGGCTATTTCTTTTGATGTTCCTGTTGGACTTGGTTGCTGCTGTTTTAACAAAGGCCCAGTCTGGGTAGCCACAAGCTTTTAAAGCTCCTCTGAGATGTTTATGATCCTTGTCCTTGGACTCAGTATCAGTTGCCACACATTCTGCCCTGTGGTGCAGAGATCTAATGACACCCAGTTTGTGTTCCAGCGGATGGTGGGAATCAAACAACAGATATTGATCCGTATGAGTAGGTTTCCTGTACACCTCAGTTTTTAAAATACCCCCTTCTTGGATGCAAATTAAACAGTCCAAAAAAGCAAGTTTGTTCCCGTGGACATCTTCCCTTGTGAACTTGATGTTATTGTCCACTGAATTAAAGTGTTCTGTAAAGGCTGCCACTTCATTGGATCTGATTTTAACCCAAGTGTCATCCACATACCTGAACCAGTGACTTGGTGTAGTTCCCTGGAAAGTAAGTAAAGCTCTCCTTTCCACTTCCTCCATGAATAAGTTAGCTACAATGGGAGAGACTGGAGAACCCATTGCACAGCCATGTTTCTGTCTATAGAAAAGGTCCTTGTATTTGAAGTATGTGGTGTTAAGGCACAAATCTAGCAACAAACATACTTGGTTAGGATTGAGCTTCGTTCTGCTGCTTAGGGTGTTATCTTGCTGCAGTCGATTTCTTACAGTCTCAATTGACTCTGTTGTAGGTATACATGTAAACAAAGATGTGACATCATATGATACCATGGTTTCTTCTGCCTCTAGTGTAACGCCATGAATCTTGGTTACAAAATCTTTGGCATTCTGGATATGATGCTCTGTATTGCCTACCAACGGGGTTAAGATGTTAGCCAAGAATTTTGCAATGCTGTATGTCACTGAATTTATGCTGCTGACAATGGGCCTTAATGGGGCTCCTTCTTTGTGTATCTTGGGGAGTCCGTACAAGCATGGTGTGGCTTCTCTGGGGTATAAACGGCGGTATAAAATTCGATCAATGGCTTTCGCCTTTTCAACTTGTTGTAAGCAACTTATCACCTTTCTCTTGAAACAGTTAGTTGGATCTTTCCTTAAAGGTTCATATGTGTTGCTGTCACTGAATAGTGTAGTTATCTTGCAGTGATAGTCAGTTGTGTTGAGCACAACTGTGCATCGCCCTTTATCTGCTGGCAGGATAGTGATGTTCGGGTCCTTACTCAGAGAACTGAGAGCTCTCCTCTCTTGTGTAGTAAGATTAGAGGGAGGTATTCTAGCACTTGACAAGGCAGCTGACACTTTTAGTCTGAGTTGTTCCGCTTCTTCCTTTTTTATGTGATTATTCTTGATGGCAGATTCTGTGGCTGTGATGAGCTCAACTACTGGGATGTGTTGTGGTGTCACTGCATAGTTAAACCCCTTGGATAGCACATCCTTTTCTGGCTGAGTAAGTACCCTAAGTTCCTTCTAAGTTGTTTTCTTGGGAGCCTGCAGACAAGTTACATCAGTGTACACTACAAATTGCAGGAAGCTTTGCATGCACAGACATTTTTGATTGCTTTGTATGATGAGGTAAGTAAGATGTTGGACTGTAAGGGGGGGGCAGTAGATGTGATCTATTTGAATTTTGCCAAAGCATTTGATACTGTGCCCCACAAACGACTGCTTTCTAAACTAAGGTCTGTTGGGCTTAATGAAGTTGTTTGCACATGGATAGGAAACTGGCTACAGGATCAGGTACAGAGGGTGGTTGTTAATGGTACATTCTCTACTTGGAGTAAGGTTCTTAGTGGGGTCCCTCAGGGCTCGGTATTGGGTCCACTTTTATTTAACGAGTTCATTAATGACTTAGGGGAGGGTATTGTCAGTAATGTATCATATTACAGGTTGATCCATGGACTGGTCTGGAAGGAGTTTTTTTCCCCTTTGAGGTAAATTGAATAGGCTTCAGATGGGATTTTTTTGCCTTTCTCTGGATCAACTAGCAGTTAGACAGTTTAAAAAGTTAAAAGGTTGAACTTGATGGACATGTGTCTTTTTTCAACCTAACTTACTATGTTACATAATTTAGAATTTGTAAGGATCCACCCACAGCTTTAAGTTGTAAACAGTGCATACTAAAGATACTTGTTTTGTTCACAAGGACATAAAGAGGACCTTGGACATAGGCAGAGTTTTATTTTAAGCCATCAGTTTCCCTTTCCCTTTAGTGGAGATGTACTTCTGAAATACTGCATGATCCTGTATTTAAAGGGAGACAGCAAATATAATCCTGATTGTTGGGACTTCAGTGGATACATAATTACTATTGCTGAGAAAGAGGCTACAAGAAATATAACAAACATATAATAGCAAGTCATTAAGAAAAGTAAATATACTGCAACATGTTTCTATAATAAAAGCAGCTTATATAAATACAGAAAGTTGCCAGAAAAAGGCATTTTTAAATAGGAACAAGATGACTAGAACAATAAGATGCAGTCTAAAGGAAGACAGACAAAATAAGACATACGAAAGCACTTTTTGCAAAAATGGAGAATAAATTGCCATTCGTCAGATGTTGAGGAGGATTAATACAGTTATAGGATTGCAAAAAATGCAGGCAAACAATCTAAAGCAATTTTAAGGAATCAAAAGCAATAGTGAAATAATTGAACTCAGGAGAACACCTGTATCTTGTTGTTTATATGGGTTATAATGTAGTCTCTGAAGGGTGGGGCAGCTTAAAATTATTCTTTCGGCCCCTTTGTGATTTATAGTCTGTAGGAAAGACATGAGTAGCATATGCCCTAAAGATATTATTGAACTACTAGTCCTAGAATCCTCTAACTAGGAGCCTAGAGAAAATATATTTTTCCAAGATCCATTTTTTATTTACAGAAGCTCTCCTCTTCCACATCCTCTTGGACATCAATTCCAAACATTACTGCTTAAAGCTGTCCTTCAACAACAATGCATGGGTTGTCTTTCTGTTGCTTCCTAGTTCTTCTGTCACCATCTCACCCTGCTGTCACCATCTTTTTTTTCCTGTGCTCACTTTAACTGCTATTCACTGTAATACAAGTCACACGTAATAAGAAATGAAGTTGTGGAATACATGACCAACTATCCCATGGAACAGATATCTGTCACATATATAAAAGCAATCTAACCACATACACCTTGATAGTCAGGTTCCATTGATTTAACAGCCTTACCCCTTGACTCATCGATCCTTTCATAAAAACAGGATTGTGCAGACTCATACAAAGAGTTTTGTCTCATACAAGGAGAGGGGTCATTAATAGAACTCTATTTTGAGTCAAACTTTTTTGAACTTTTTTGAAAGTGGCAGTTGAAAATTAATTTGGTTTTGAGGCCACACAATATCAAAGTTTGCTTGTATTTTTGAAAAATCTGTAATTTGTGCAGAAGCAGACCCTGTGATTGCTGCGGGTGGAGATGTAGAGGGCTTAGTTGGATCCTGAATTTTAGCAATTTTTAGGATATTTGTGTGTGAATCTAGGTCAACTAACATACTCTAAGGGGCAGATTTACGAAATTCACGTGAATAGATTGAAGCTCGATCGAATACCGATTGTACAATTTAATTGGATGTTCGAATATGCAAATTTGGCTACTTCAATCATCAAATACCGAAAATTCGATAGATCGAATAGATCAAATGATCGGATATTTGATAATTCGACCATTCAATGATCGAAGGACTTTAAAATTTGTTTCCACTGCCTACTTTGCCAGATTGAACCTACCGAATTGCAATCGAAGCCTATGGGAATCCCCCCATAGGCTTTTTTTTTCAAACACCTGCTCGAATACCATTTGTACGATCGAACTCTTCGAGGGATCGAATATCGAGGTAAAAATAGCCTAAAAAATTTTGAAGGAATTCGAGGATTTTTAGGGGAATAATAGTAAATCTGCCCCTAAGTTATCTGTTTTGCTACTTGCAGCTTTGTGTCAGAGATGTTTATTTTTTTAAGACAGTTTTGTATATTTAAGTATGTTGTGTATTATTTTTTTAGTATTTCTATAGCGCCAACTGCAGTGATGTACAGAGAAAAGGGATACAAATACAAGACACAGCAGTTTATATATACAGACAAACCTTTCACCAGAACAGATATACAGTTATATTTGCATATTGTTAGGCAACGAGCAAAAAGTAGTGAGATGTAAGGTATGGGAATCCAGTGAGTTCTGTTGGTTAGTATAGTAACGTTCAACAGTGAAAGATTAAAAAGAAGTAGTTGGTTCGGAAGGTTTGAAGTTTCTGGGGCTTAGGTTTTAGGCTATTATGAAAAAGGAGGGTTTTAAGTGATTGTTTCCGAGCCTGGGGCTTCTGAGATTGTGTAGGGGTGAGAGTTCTAGAGGATGGAGGCAACTTGAAAAAATTCTGGAATTATATGATAGCATGAGAGCTTACTGTGTACATGCTGTCACAGTGATTTGGAAAACAAAGGAAGGACAGAGGATCGATAGTTGGAGGGGATCCAGAGAGGGTTTTGCAATGATAGGTTTGATTATTACATGCTTGAAAGATTGTGGCAATATGCCTGTAGAAACAGACAAAGTAAAGAGTTGGATGATTTAAGAGGGAATGGGATCAACCATGCAAGTTCATATTCCATCTTCATTTTTACAAGTCTCCCTTTAACATATGCCCGGTGAAATGGTAAAGCCACGGTCACAATCATAGAGCAACCAAGGTATAACCAAGCCATAAGGCACGTTTCAGTTTTATTTCACTATGTTTTTATTCTATGTTTCTACGGTACTTGGGAAAAATGGTTCTGGTTACAGGTTATACATCAGGTATGAAGTGTAAATCTTTGCCCACATCCTTCACCGAAAGTAATTAAACAGTCAGTGCTATCTCCCTCTAGTGGCTTGAAGCACACAATGCAAATTGTTGCATTACAATTGAAAATAGCAATCTCCTGGATCATTGTGCGGTTGACCTCAGCAACGTTAAGATGTTCCTGTAACCAGTGGTGGAATGCCAGTATATTTCCACCTTCCAGCAACCTAGTGAATATATAGATTTTTCTAATAGCCTCCAGTTACAGTTTTCCATTTCATAAATATCTACTGTTCAGGTCACTGTGAATAAGCACACCTGCTTGGGTTTCCCACAGCCCTGGGCCTCCAGAAAACCTGCTTCAGCATGTTTACTAGACATTGAACAGCTCACTACAAAGACTAAGGTAAGCTAGAATTGTTTTTCTATTTAATGCAATACATGGCCAAGAGGCAGTTCAAGCCCCCTCTAGTGTAATGCATAATTAATTTTCAGTTAGGTCAGGGGACAATTTAAGGCTAAACAGAGCTGAGAATTTGACATAGCCATGAACCCAGAGGGAAGGTAGTTCTGTAAGATAAGCATTGTTCCAAGACAGGAAGAAACAAGTATACACATTATTCATTTGACTTAGGGGGGTGAGTGAGTGCTTTTGTACAAACTGCTAAGAAAAAAATATTGACAAATCTACTTATAGGGTTAGTGGGCAAAGTTGCCACCTCACTCCTTAAAATGTGAAGGCTAACTGAATCCACATCCGGATACTTAGAACACTGCAGAATATATTGCCATATGCAAGTTATTCCAAGCTTTGTAGTATTTGCTTAGCTTACAAAGGGTGATGCCACCACTTGGGGGCTTAGAAATAAGTAGGTTGTCTAATGACCACAAGTTACACATTTCAAAACTTCCCCTGCGCCAATATTTTTCGGTTTTCTATGACTGAACAACTGGCCAATGTTGCCTGAATTTGTATTATTTTCATGCATGGCATCATTTTAGCTTTATGCTTCTATAAATATGTGATAAAATATACTAGCCTAGGTTACCTGCATACAGAGAAGATTATGTTATATGCTGTAAAACATATAAGCAGTAATTTATCACTAGAAAAGCACTGTACAAATTGAAGAACATGGTTGCAAGTCACCACCATCTGGGACTTTGCGCACAGCCATAATTTAATAAATGGTCTGCTGCAGTTGTCTGCTCTCCATTTAGGCACACAGAGACCTTCAGCCACTCCTGTGTTCAGCAAAACTGCCTTCATGGAGCAAAGAGGCGTCCTCCCTACCACATCAGCCCATCTTTTAACTTGCACATTATTCAGTCATGCAAGTTGGGGAGAGGTGGAGGATGCAGGCCACAACAGGTCTTGTATTAACCATATTCCATATGGTAAGAAGTAAGGACAAGGCTGGTGTACTTACCCCTTTAACCCTTTTCCTCTGTAGACCTAGATATTTTTTTGGAATTGTCCTGACAACCCCCCAATAATTGGCCCACATATAATTAATATTAATTTATTTTCAGAAATTTATTTTATTGTATTAAAGGGGATAATGTAGAGTCACCCTTAACATTTTTAGTTTGTAATCCATAAATTAAAGGGATTCTGTAATGGGACAATATGTTTTTTTTTACAAAAAGCATCAGTTTATTACACTCCTCCAGCAGGATCCTAAATTGAAATCCATATATCAGAGAAAAAATATTTTTTTTAGATATTTTGAAAGCTGACATGAGGTAAGTCATGTTGTTAATTTCTCAGGTGCCCTCAGCCGTGTGACCTGTGCTCTGATAAACGTCAGACACACTGCTGCACTGCAAGTTAGACTATCCACCCCTCCCTACCCCCCCCACCAGCCGTTCATCAGAAAAAACAATAAGAAAAACAATAGCTTATCTGAAAGCAGCTCCATTGTGAAGTGCTGGCTGTTTCTGAAAGCACAAGACCAATCAAAATGACGTTGGATAGATGCCTACATTCCATATTAAATAAATTTATTGGTTTAAAGTAAAAACCTTTGTTAAAAAAAAATACAAACCTAAGAAGGGTTAACTGATTAAGGTTTAACTGATCAAGTCTGATTTTTTTGAGTAACAAGAACAAATTAAGAGCTTCTAGAATTTAATGAAAAGCAGAAGCAGAGGCATACATATGTAGGTTGTTTGCAGTGGGAAATAGTGATGGGTGAATCTGGGGCGTTTCGCTTCTCACAAAACCGAAAAATTTGCGAAAATAGTGAAATCGGAAAGTTCATGAAAATTTGTGAAATTCAAACAATTTCATGAAAAATTTGTGAAATTTCAAACAATTTCACAAAAAATTAGTTGAATTCGAATGATTTCATAAAAATTTGTGAATTTCGAGTGATTTCACAAAAAATTTGTGAAATTCAACATTTTCACAAAAAAATCGTGAAAATCGGAAATTGACGCCGACGCATTTTCTCCGGTGAATTTTCACGATCGTTATTCGACCGCGGCGAATCGTGGGAATTCATAGCAAATTCGAGAGAGGCAAATAAATTTGACCATCACTAGTGGGAAACAAACTTGAACTGAGAAGCTGGGTATACAGGAAAGCTCACATCTGACAGGTTTTTAGTACTGTACATCTGTCTTTACAAAACCCAAAGATCGTAATAATCTCTTAAACCCTACAAGCTTCCATGCCCCGG
Source organism: Xenopus borealis (assembly GCA_024363595.1). NCBI lineage: Eukaryota > Metazoa > Chordata > Amphibia > Anura > Pipidae > Xenopus > Xenopus borealis. The sequence goes on from CM044438.1 coordinate 42,212,981, forward strand.
GTTTATTTAAAGGACTGCCAAAAAGTCAATTATTAAGGGTTAGAAGAATTACTTCTAACAATACCTTATATGCTATCGAATCGGAAAAAATGATTGATAAATTTGTAGCAAAAGGGTTTGAAAAAAATGTACTCTTAAAAATACGTGACGAGGTGGGAGGAATTCCACGAGCTAATTTACTTACCAGTAAAAACGCTTCCCCTAACGTCTCAATCTATGACACAAATTCATACGGAGCATTATTCTAAAACATTGGAGAGTTTTAAAATCGGATCCGAAATATGGTAAGCTTTTTTGCGGCAACACCAATTTTTTCATATAAACGTGGAAAGAATGTTGGAGATCTGGCTAAAAAGAAAAATGTAACATCTTTAAATAAAAAATGTGGTAGTAGAACGGGCACTTTTCCTTGTCTTAATTCTGGCCATTGTACAGGCATTATGAAGGGTGACTATGTAGTTCACCCACAAAAGGGCACAAAGCATTTCATAAAGGGCTTTCAAGGGCTTTCACACCTGCGATTCAAGGGGAGTAATTTACTGCTTAAAATGCCCATGCGGTCTGGCTTATGTGGGCCAAACGAGTAGAGCTGTGAAAATAGGTTTAAATGAAATTGAGATGGCAAGTATTGGAGAAAATAATGGCTACTGAATATGACCTTAAATTGAAACTAAACCAACGTGAGAATTATTGGATTTGGTTGCTACAAACTCAGACACCAAGGGGTTTAAACGAGGAATCTTAATTCTATTAATAGCTTCCAAACCACCTGGATTTCACTATGGATATTTTTGAAGGACTCTTTATATGGACAATTTGAAATTGCATTGAACATTCATTTGGTTCTGGCTTTAATATCCTGTTTTTTCTAATACCTTGTAAATTTAAATAATTGGAAGGGGGTTACCCAGAATTCCACGGATTTAAGGATGGTTGTGGGCGGTTTTTGAGCACCTGACGAATGGGTACAGACCCGAAACGTTGTCTTTGTTGTTTAGACAAGCACGGGAGCAATCCCTTAAGCATGTTACGTGTGCTGGATTTACTTCTATCCTTGTTAACCATGGAGGTGCCGTCCTCCTAAGTCCATGCACCGTAAATTAAGCTATTGGAGAGGCCTGGTGTGTGTGTGCAACTTCTTGTCTAACCAGGATGAAAGTTTGCAATTAAATTAGTGTTGTCCCAGCAAATTTTCATCTGGCGAAGTGTTGCGATGGGTGAGAAGCCGTCGCTGGCAAATTTTCACCACTTAGTAAACTTACCTCATAGGGTTAAATTCACAAAAGAGTGAAGTGTCTAATGCTCAGGGGCGCTCCGCCAATGAGGCGAGTTGAGGCATTCACCTCAGGTGGCAGCGCCCCTCTTGTTACCAGGGGCAGCAAAAAAACTGCTCCTGGTAACTAAGAGACAAATTTCCGGTTTTCAAACTCGGAAATTCGGCTCTTCTAGTGCAGAGCGTGCACTTGCCATGGACCCCCCCAACCCCTCTTCGTTGCTGAAGAAGTGAGCGCAGGGGGGCGGCATATCAAAGGCCGCCTCAGGCGGCAATATCACCAGGATCACCCCTGCTAATGCTAGCACGTAATTTTGCAACTTCGCCGATTTACTAACAGTGTCCCTGGCGAAAATTTGCTAGCGAAGTAGATAGATTAGCACAGGGTTGCACACTGAAGAAGTAACGTAACTACGCTAAAAAAAAACGCACTGAAAAAGTCACTATGTTTGCGCCAAAAGATTATGACACCTTCAAGCACTTCTTAAGAGTGCGCAATTACAACTCGCAATGCGTAATAACGATTCGCAATGCAATAACCTTTTAAGGAACAATATTACATTGCGAGATGTGGATTTTTAATCATATTGGTGTGCAATGTTTTGCTCTTTGCGACTTTAATTACATTCCCCCCATAGTCCATTGTTCTGCCGCTAAGGATTACTTATTTCTTAGTTTGTACCAAATACAAGGTACTGTTTTATTATTACAGATTTTTTTTTTTTAAATCTGAATTATTTTATTAAAATGGTTTCTATGGAAGACTGCCTTGCTGTAAATTGGAGCTTTCTGTATAACGGGTCTCCAGATAACAGATCCCACGCCTGAACATTATAAGGTTCTGTTGATATAGAACACATGACTGCATATACAGCGCTACGAAATAAGTTGGCGCTATAGAAATACATGTTAATAATAATAATAATAATATCACACACACATACCTCCTAAATGTCCTGTTTTTCATGGGACATTCCTGATTTTGAAAGCTCAACCCGCAGTCCCGGGTTTGTTACTGAAATGTCCAGACTTTCTCTTTAATTACTTGCACTGAGCAGCCAGAAAAAGATACAAAGTTAACAACTTAATTGTCTTTTTGGCAGAGAGTCCAGAATAGTTACTTTACAGACTCACTGTTTAAAGGGCAATTCATCTTCATTAGCAAAACTGTAATTACACATACTTTCATAATGTGCCACATTTTGTAAAATGGGCATGGTAATTAGGGGGAGGTGGCCACAAAATGGGCATGGTCAAAAAATGTTGCCACACTTCGCAAGCCAAATCTTTTTGTCCCTTTTTCCGTTTCCAAAATGTTGGGAGGTATGTACACAAACAGTGTTATTATACACTAAAGACATTTCCAGTTTATTTATACTTGCATACAACAGTAAATCATACAAGATGCAGGTGATTAACAAGCTAAGACCTTTTCTCTAGTTCAGTAGAACTGGTAAAGCACTGGTTTCTTTGTAGCACTGGTTTCAATTGACTATTGTTGCATAAAGTTTTTGGGAAGTCAAATACATGCATTATAAATATGGTTCATGCTAATTTTCAGTAAATATAAGACAAATTAGATTGTTGTGCATTTTGACCATTTCTGCTCATGAAAAGGATTGATGGACTCCAAGCAGATATGACAAGCCATCTAATATACATAATATGACAAGCCATTTAATATATTAGTCTGTAGGAAGAAATATTTGAAGGTTTGCAGACATGAGGGTTTTTTTTCCCAGAGATGATGCTGCCAAACAGAAAACCAATTAATTAGGAATATCAGATTTTACTGTTTGCTATAAAGTGAGGGTACTTGCATGAAGAAGGTGTGAAATAATAATACATTTTAATAGTAGATGGTCTGTGTAAAAAAAAGTGGGAATGTTCCATTGCCTCCACTCTTATTCCTGGATACATTTTTCCCACAGACACAATGCTGGAAGTATTGCCCATATGAGTGATTTTTGCAGGAGTCTCACATCACCGGAGTACATTCCAGACTCCAGGCTTCCAGCCATGATATTCATTATGAAGGAATCTCCTTGAAATTGTAATACTTTCTCTGTGCAACGAAAACAGTTTCCTATATTTTGATTTGCTAATAGATAAAATGGCCCTAATACTAAAATCCAATGTCGATATTTTAAACAGCATGACATGTATAGATACAGTATATATTACAGCAAAGGAGTAAAACCAGAATAATGTCTCCATGGTACTCTAGAGTAAGTGCTTCTCTGAAATCAAGGCAACTATCATGGGTGCACTAAGTATATGATTATATCCTACCACACAGGCTTAGATTTAGAGAACCAAAAAAAAGCTGTATAATAGACACAAGCATGGGTGTCCGCAGAAAGGGGCAGGGGCCAGGGTCATAACTACCGTGGGAGCAGGGGGTCCAACTGGGCCAGGGCCCGCACCCCCACAGGGCCCCCGGGCAGTCTCGCGCCGCTGCAGCCGGCTTGAATCGCTGCAGCGGTGCGTCGATCACATTCACGGACTAGGGTGGGGGTGTGGCCCAGCTGCACGGCCCGCACCAGGGCCCGCCACCCCTTGTTCCATTACTGGCAGGGGCGGTTGCCCCACCCTGACTTCACACCTAGTTTCAAGAAATTTGATTTCCAACAACACTAATTATTTTTTTTTAAAAGGTTTTCTTTATTGGTTTTAAACATAACATGGTATTTAGAAGAAAGAAGGGAAGAAGGAGGAGAAAAGAAGGAAGGAGAAAGGAAGAAGGGATAGATAATTATAGGGGGTGGTTACATAACTTAGTGAAGATGAATGTAGATAACTAACTATATGACTGCAGTTCCAGTTTGTGGTTCGGTAAGTCACCTGTCCCATATTTTCTTTAATTTGTCTGGGCAACCTCGTGTTTTATATGTCAGTGTGTGGCTCGATGTCATTGATGATTTGTATCCAGAATGCTAGGGTAGGAGGTTCCAGGGCTTTCCCTGTAAGCAAAATAGACTTTTCCCATATTGCAGAAGCTGCTGTAGACTTCACCATGTGGAAGAGCAATCCCCTCCAATTGCCCCCGCAATTGGCAAGATTCTGGTGTTCAGATTGCTGGAAGTCCCAAGCAGGTATTAATAAATGTAAGAATGACAGTACACTCCCACAATGCATGCATATATGTACCACTATCTGAATTACATTTAAAACACAAGTCTGGATTCCCTTGGTATATTTGTGTCAGTCTATGTGGAGTCAGGTAAACTCTGTTAAGGAACTTAGTGTGTATACTGTATAACGGTCTCTTACTGATATATTCGTTTCTGGTATTTGTTCCAAAATATATTTCCATGTTGCTTTGTCTAAGGATGGAAAGTCCTGGGCCCACTTATGACATAAATGCTTTATTGGGTCAAAGTTAACTTGGACCAAAATAGTATAAATCCAGCTTAGGGGTTTGGAAAGCTCCAGGCTACGAAGATATCCTTCTATGGTGGATCGGGTAATGGCTGGAGTACCTTCTGGTAATTGGGCAGAAAATGCATGTGGCAGTTGGAAGAATCTAAACAGCATGTAAATTTGTAACCCAAATTCTTCTTTTAATTGGGCAAACTGCTTGAGTTCCCTGTGCTTACTAGATCCCTTAGATATTTAATTCCTGCAGTGGCCCAGACACTGGTATCTGGAAGGGACTGGAACTATTGGATAGTTTTATTACCCCAGAGTGGGGACCAGTTGCCTGTAGCCTTGTAGGCAGACACTACTGGAAAATAAGGGTATCTGTTTTCATAGCAGGTGTTAGGGTATATATTGAGGGAAGACCGCTGTGTAGCATATTGGCCAGGGCCTCAAATGATGAAATTACTGCTGCTTCAAGCAGCATGGCCTGATTCAGGATTGAGCCACTACCACTACCAGGATTGAGCCACTACCATTCGTAAAGCAATTCGCTAGCATAATAATAAAAAATTAGGGAGAGCTAATCCACCATTCTTCATTGGGGCCTGAGGCATCTGTATCCTAATTCTTGGGTGTTCACCGGCCCAAATGAATCCTCTTATACAAACATCTAGCGGTTTGAACCACACCTCAGGGAGCATTATGAAATAAGTATAAAAATTTGGAAGATCATTTTTAGAATATTTATGTGGCCTGGAAGGGTTAATGGCAGACTTGACCAGTGCTTACTCACACAGTGATATCAGAAAGGGACTAAGGAGGATTTGAAGGGAAGGATGTACAGTAGTAATAAAATGTATTGGTAGGCAGCAGCTTACCTGTAGCATTCGCAGGGGATTGGCTGAGCTAAGAACATACAGACAGTAGGGAGTGTTCATTGGCTGTTACCATGTTAGTGGGAGGAAGAGTGTTACTATTTTTTTTAATTATGGAAAATTAAAACTGAGTCTATCACCTATGCTGAGTAGAGCAGAGTAGTATTAAATAACAATAACAATTGTAAATGTTTTCATAAATGAAAATTAAAGTGGACCTGTCACTCAGACACAAAAATCTGTATAAAAAAAGTCCTTTTCAAATTAAACATGAAATCCAATTTCAATTTTTTATTAAAGCATTCATAGCTGGTTTAGGCTAATTTAAAAATCTCAGCTGTCAATCAAATATTGTCTGACACTCCTCTATGCCTTAGGCATAGGGGCAGATAATTACTTTCACTTTCCATTCAGCACTTCCTAAATGTCACTGCTCCCCACATTCCCCCAGTTCTCTGAACCATTTAATTGTGTAGCCAGGACATGGGGATAGACATCAGGTCCCCCATTCTGGTGCTCAAACAAGATTCTGAGATGATACAAGGCTTGGCTTAATAACAGTGTCCACAAAATGGCTCCTGCCTGCTTGCTAGAATTATGAATTCCCAGACTGAAGGAAACAAGATCCAAATAATTTATATAGTGTAATTAATGTTCATTTGGCTTGACTAATGTGATAAAATATGATTTTGAATATTTTTTTGGGGTGATGGGTCACCTTTTATCTAATTAATTTATCTAGGAATGATTAGGTTATCTACTGCATTGTCATAAATAGGCTAATATTCAGTGGGATGCTACCCTATGTGATATTAGCTTACTTGCCCCTTCCTGTAAAATCTTCGGTGGATGCCCAAGGACACAAGTAACTCAAATTGCAAAAGTATGCCATTACAACAAGCTTTGGGTTTTGGTATAATAGTTTGGGTGGTAAGAAAATGAAAATAAGAGCAGTTCCCCACAAGTAAGGTTCAGTTGTTTGCTATTTGTAACTGTACTGGTAACAGTGTTCCTCGATCAGCTCCTCGCTTTTTGGCTTATATGTTTTAAATATTTAACACATGTATTTACAGTGTTCAGGCATTGCTAGACACATATCGGCCATTGCCCTTTGTCATTGTCTGTGACATTTAAAATACAGATAATCCTCCTGATAATAATAAGATTTGGCTGCAGTTTATTAAAGTTTAATAGAGGCTTTACTGGGTTTATATATATATATATATATATATATACATAAGTATTTATATATATTTTTGCAGTCAAAGTATATATATATATATATATATATATACAGTATATATACACACACTTTGACTTTGATTCCAGCTAACATAATATATCCTTCTCTAAGCATACACATTTGCGATCACACTGCCAGAGCCAGGTTCCCCTTTGACATTGTGAAAGTTCCATCCCACTGAATGCAAAAAGTGCATCTTCCTTGACAATAACATGCAATGTGTTCTGTTACCATACGTCTGTACTGTGTACATGAACTGCTAGTGTGTGCCTTTGCTTGCGCTGCACTGCCAACAAGTGAAAAAGTGACTGAAGACTAAACTGCAAAAGGCAGAATTTTTGTACTGTGATTATCATTACTATGGCTATCACTTTAGCTACAATTGGAGAGACAACAACCAGTATGACAGAAACAAAGCAAGATGTAGGCGTTCACAATGTAAAGGTTGGGACACAAGCAAGAAAGTAAACTTTGGCATCCTGAAAACCTACATCTTTAACAAAACAACATCTTTATTGTGCAGAGACTGAACTGTCCCAAAAGTTAAATCAAGTTACTGTTTCAAACATACTTTGCCGGTTCACCACCTTGCAGAATGAAGAATAGCATAAACAAGAGGAATATACTTCATCAATCTTCTTATGCTGTTAAGCTGTAATTCTTTTCCTACATTCATCATTTCTTTTCCACTAGAATGCTGCTTTGACATATTACTTTTTACAAGGAGTGTACACAAACGAGATATAAAAACCAACAAAACAAATAAAAGGGCTTGCGCTGCCATCGCTACAGACAGATAGTATTACCTATACTCTTGTATAAGCCAGCAGGGGTCCAGGAAATGAAATCCAAGAGGAAATGAGGATGTAGCTAACACCACAGTACAAAGTGTAATTGTCTAAAGGCTCCTCTGTCAAACTGGTGAAGTCATTAAAATTGGCCCTAGGGGCCTACTTTTTGATATACAATTGATTATAATCCCAAAAAATTACTTTGAGGTTAGGAGTAATAAACCAGACTATTACTGTGTTGTCTGGCATCTTGAACCACAGAATGGCACAATGGTTGGTTAAAGCCTCCTCTCAGCTGTTAAGTATGTGATGTATTATGATATGTAAACCAACCCAAGGACAAACATTCATGCTTCCCTGCAGCTTTGCCACAAAGGGATATAGTGTATTATACAAAAATTGGCTGGTGCTGAAGGGGCCAAAAACTTGATTTAACCATATGCTAGTGAGGAACTCTTTTTTAAATGACTTGATAAATTTAGCAATGAATGGAAAAGGAATTTTACTTTATTTGAATAGAAGGTCAGTATCTCTCGAGTCAAGTTTTTTCCCAGAGGAAAACAAAGCAAATAAACACAGCCATAACTACACAACTACATATATGTCTTCATCACCATGGTCCTCTTGGAGCAAATGCTCTTTATCCTTACCAAGAACAGCCACACAGCCCATGGAAAAACAATGTATATGCTCTGACTTCCATATTCTGCAGTTGATACTTGCTAGTGTGTGCTGCTGCAGTATAATGTTTCAGCGATTTTCAAGATGTAGCAATGGCTATAAATGGGGTGGAAGCAGGTATGTACAAGAAAAAAGGGGCAAAGCTTTGCACCTTGTTCCCTTGGACATGGGCCCATTTGCCAGTTGGACAATGCTACCAGAAAGCAAAGACAATGCTGCCGGAAAGCAAAGAGTTTTCCCTCTTCCATTATATGGCACTGCCTGTACATTACAGTGTATCATACTCTAATGGTATCACTTGGGACAGAAGAGGGTGCCCCTGCCTTGTACCCCATAACACCCTAGGCAGGAGCACCAGTAGATGCAGAGTGCAAGGGAGCTTAACATCTGATCAGGGTTGACAATATGTACATGGCATCCTTGCGACTCTTGAGCTCTGAGCACTGATTTGGAATTTTATTCTTCCCAAAGCAGCAACCATGGGTAGGGTATGTGCTAAATGCATAGGCACTTAATATATTAACTAAATACACTGATACTAGACTTCTGTTTTAAGCTCAATAGGTTAGAGATTGTGTGTTGGCTAAAATGACATCTATGAATTTTGCTTGATACTGACTTAAGTAAATAATAAACCCCTTTTCATTTATAAACAAAGGATACAATATGTTCTCAGTTAAATACATGTTGTTGCACATATTCAGCCTTCTGCCAATAGTTAGGAATTGCTCGAGTTCTGTACAGATCATAGTTCCCAGACAGAAATTCTCAGCCCTGTCTCTCAGTTAGATGGCAGAACAGACAGTTATGTGTAATGTTCATAAATCTATTGGAAGATGAATGAGTTAAGGTCCTTATACGAACGAAATCAATTTATCATTGGAATCAAGGTTTATGTTTAAAAAATGTGTCTGGGATGTGCTAAATATTCACTTCTATAGAGCTTGGTTCAGAGGTACATAGTGATCAGAAGGCCCCAACCTTAGAAGGGAGGATGGGTCCCCAAAACTGAGGAGGGGAGACTCAAATCAGTGCAATTCAGGGATGTCCAGTTTATGACCTTCCAGTTCTTGTTTAACTACTGTGTCTAAGAGGTTATTGCCTGATAAAATAGTGGACATAGCCCATATTTTCTATATTTCTGCACTGGAGGTCACATTTCATTAAAGGGCAAGGAAAGGCAAAAAAAAAAATAAAAACACATTTTTACTTTCTTTAATGAAAAAGAAATATATCTCCAATATACTTTAATTAAAAAATGTGTACCATTTTTATAAGAAACCTGAGTGTATGCAGTGAAATTCTCCCTTCATTTACTGCTGAGGATAGGAATTGTCAGACAGTCCCTAACTTGTGGCAGGGAAACAATCATACTTATGAACAGCAGGGGGAGCCCCTGCCTTTCTTACAGCCATGCAGAACTCAAACAGCTTTGTTTTTTGATAATTTATGACGATCCCTCACCAGCACAGACCACATTGAGCATGTGCAGTGCCAGTGTCAGACAAAGATGTATAACAAAGTTACAAGATGACAGCCCCCTGTGGCCAACTTTGAAAGCATAAATCATTTGTTTGATTAGGCTTGTGGTACAGTAAGTTCATGTTTATGTTTAGTATACAAAATACAGCATTTCTAGCCTTATTCTATTTTACACTTGTCGTTTAAAGTGGTTACCCTATGACAGGAATCATAGCTGCTCCCACATGTACAATGAATCTCAATATAGTGATATATAGGGCTCTCCTGCAAAATAACCATTGTCAGTATTTGCTACTGAACTTTCAAAAGTTATGAAAACACTTCTAATAAATAGGCTATACTATGCATTGTACAGATGCCCTGAAAGATTCCTGAAAGAATACCTTTGATGTCAGACGGTCTACCCTAATCACTTAGCACTCCTCTCAGATTCTGTGACATCACATCAGCTATCGAAATTCAATTTTACTAAAGGCTTTGCTCATTTAGAGCATAGCTATTAAATCCTGACCTCTAGACACCAAGCAGCATTTCAAAGGAATTGTTACTTTCAGGAAACTATTTCCTAGAAACTGATATGGACAAGTGAAGAACATCACCAGAGGCGGCTTTGAAAATGCTTCAAATATTTCAATGTTTGGTGGAATTATTGTTACAGCTTTTTCATGAAGTAATTCGTTTGGTGCCCTATTTCTTTCTGCCTGCAACTAATCTACCCATGCACAGAATGGTCCATTTCTAAACATGGGATACCAATTGCAGTGCCCAGTGTAAACGTCTTTATGTTTCCAAGCTGTTTTGCAAGACACTAAAGAGAATTTGCCCTTGAGCCTGGCTTGCTAAATGAAGCTTTCAAGCTCAAGGCATTTGTCCTGCTTTAAAAAGGAGCGTTGTAGTCTGATACTGAACGCCAAGACAAAGTGTACCTGTACCTTTGCATACATTTCCTGGAGATTTAGAACATGTATCTGAAAGAATAATTATAGCCTACAGATGTCAACAAGTTAGCCATTATATTACAGTCATCTTAAAAAGCTGGGTTAGTAACATTACAACTGTAGTCATTGATTTGAATTATTAAACCATCTATTCCTATCATGCTTTTATCAATATTCCTTTACAAGAAGCCACCATGGTGAGACACCGAGGAAATGGTCATCCAAATTTCTTAATTTTTAGGCCCAATGTCACAGGGTATTTTCTAGGTCACTTTCCTATGAAAACGAACTGAAGTCCAATTTTAGTGGATAATCTTTCACATACAGTAGTTAGCTAAGCTTCCCATTGATGTCAATATGAAGTGATCTGCATGACATTTAAGTCAATGGACACAGGGGCCAGATTGAAAGCTTCTCATGGGATATACTCCCTGTGTCTGAAGTCATGTGTAGAATACTGTGTAGCTCTATAGCAAATAATGGGGAACACCAAAGCCTTATGTTAAACCATGAGGGTGGTAAGCATCATCTTTATTGGGACAGTGAACCTAATATATAAAATATTCTCTTTGCATTTCACTTGAGGATCTAACCACAGGACTCTGTACTAGGTAAAAGGAAAACCATATCCCAGCAGAAAAGTTTATGTGCTATTATTCTTGCTTTCATTGCTCATTATTACAATAATAGGCTTCTAGAGCAAAATAAAAATGGCCTACAGTAGTCAAAATAAATAAATGAAAAGCAAACTGGGGGGGAGGTAATTTTTCTTTTACCCACGGGCCTAAATGACGTCTCTCACAGCTCGTACTTTAAATGGCTAGAGCTATTTGCCTAAAATCACATGGAACGGATAACTTGCTGGTGATTGGGACACAAATGTCAAAATAATTTGCTCCCACGTCAGTCAGTCTGTACACTATTCAGCAGGAAATAAAACTCAGTTTCTTTCCAAAGTTTACACAGAGGAAAGTAACAGCATTGTTGTATGGCAGTACAAAACACAGTTCATAGATTCTTTCCAAAAACAGAATCCACTTTCACTAATATTTACTTAGGAGCTGGCATGGATTTTTAGCACACCAAGATGAAAAATTTTGTAGAAGGCTGACTCTTTTGTGTGTTGCTCCCAAGGATACGGAATGACAAAATAGTGTAGTTCATTGCCGATGCTGTCGTTTTTCTTGGCTAATGACCCTATGTAAACACCAGCCAGGGTTTAAACTGCTATTTCACTAACCCTTTACAACAAATATTACCTTTGTTACAGCAAACACAATTCTTGTGCTCTGCAATGAATTCAGAACATTAGGCAGCATAATTAGATTTTCCAATTTTGGATTCTTCCAAGATACAAATTGTAAATGTGGTCTGTCTCATTTGCACATGAAAACAATCCTCCTACAATCAGTATTATTGTCACTATATGGGGACTGATAATGACTTTTCAACAAACATTGCCCTATAGAAACACCTTGCTCCATATAAATTTACTGTTAATATGACAGTAGTTTGGAATATATGCTGTTTGGGCTGGTTTTCCATGAAATAATGGAATGTCAGTTAAAGTAAATACGTGGAAGATAGAGATTGGGGCAGCAAATGTGAATAAGAAGCCCACACAGTTTGTATAAGATATTTGATATACTTTCCACACAAAGATTTATTATAACATAAGGAGATATTGTGAATGTTATATAAATGCAGAAAGTGCTGATAATCATTATGATATATAGTGTTATCAAGAAAACACTGGGAACATATTGTGCTTTGTAAGGATAATTACATTAGATAATTAATTAAACAACACTTAAAGGTCACCAATCATTGTGCCATAGATTAGACTAGTCTAAATTTTTCTTGGCACTATTATATTCCTCATTGACATTGAATCACACAATAAAACAACAGACTCATTTGGCTTTTTGTCTGTTTAGTCCTTCCCAAAAATGTTTAATGATCTCTACAAACAGTGGGTTTGTGATTGGTAGCTCTGTCTTTGTTTTTATTTTATTTGTTCCAGTGGGAAATATTTTAATCAATCTTGTCTATGAAACTGTTACAATAATAATAAAGATAATAGTGTTTATTAAAAAAATGCACAATCCTCCCCCACTAAGCAGAGGGAACGGGAGTTACTGAGTAGCTTGAAAATAAAGAACAAGGTGTCCTGCCAGGAAAACCTGCAGACTACCGGCACACCGCTAATACCACCACCATGGCTGTTACTGCTTGCATGGGGATTTACCTTGTGTCCACATCTAAATCACTAATAAACTACTGCCCTTTCTGTATGGCTAAAACTGTTATGCTTTTACGTGATTTTAATAGAGGCTTATGTTCCTAGTTTAGAGCAACTAAAGGCCCACAATGTGACCCTCCGAACAGTCTTCACATTTGCCCAAGTCATTTACAGACTTTTTATGTATACCATTCTGATGTAATCTGATTAATTGGGCAAGTAAGAGTGTCAATATACTCAATATAGATCTTAATTCCAGTCTGTGTGTGCTATAATTTGCATCTTGAACTCAGTTCACTATGGCAGGCTGTGCTTATAGGTACAAATTCCCTTGTTTTTGATTTGATGAATTCAGTTGTCTAATTTTCAGCCATGAGCCATGTGATACTAAACCCTGCCCTTTTTATCTCTTAAATGCAAAATGTTTAATCATTTCCTATCACCAGATTAAGCCATTATTGGTTTCTCCAGGACCAAAAGGGATACTGGATGTTTTTTTGTTACACAACTGCATGGTGGTATTCAGCATTCAGGATGAGGTAGAATAAGAAATGTAATATCACTAATTTCTCTTGATTTAGACTAAACACTGCTTTCTAATCATGTCGGATACACACTTCACTACACCGTGTATAAATAAAAAGGCAGCAACAGATCATCCCTAATGCAAATTGTACTGATAATGTGCATACAGTACAGAATGGTATTTCCACAGAGTCACATTTATAAAACAACTACATCTATTCTTGTGAGGGGATAAAAAAATGTTTGTGTTATCTGCAGTTTCCCAACTCTAAGCCTCATTTGTCACATAGGGATGGCGCGAACTGTTCGCCGGCGAACTTGTTCGCGCGAACATCCGCTGTTCGCGCTCGCAGAATATTCGCGAACGTCGCGCGACGTTCGCCATTTTGGGTTCACGTATAGTTGCCGCTTTTTTTTGCCCTCTCACCCCAGACCAGCAGATACATGGCAGCCAATCAGGAAGATCTCCCTCCTGGACCACCCCCACACCCCTGCCTGGACCACTCCCCTTCCCTATAAAAACCGAAGCCCTGCAGCGTTTTTTCATTCTGTCTGTGTGTGCTTGGAAGAGCTAGTGTAGGGAGAGAGCTGTTAGTGATTTCAGGGACAGTTGAAAGTAAGTTTACTGGCTAGTAATCTACTGTTCTTCAAACAACTGCCATCTAGCTGTGTGAGCTTGTTCACATTCTGTCTAAATATCAATAATATTACCGTCTCCACAACCACCTGAGTGACTTTTTTCAAGCAGCCATAATATATTTTACGTAATCCGTATCCACCGCTGTAGTAGTGTATACGTTGACCTAGTAGGCATTATTTGCCCTGTAGGCATTTTTTGCCCAGTGTGTTCTTCAAACAACTGCCATCTAGCTGTGTGAGCTTGTTCACATTCTGTCTAAATATCAATAATATTACAGTGTCCACAACCACCACCTGAGTGACTTTTTTCCCTTTACAGCACAAAACGCAGCGCTGTGTCAACAATGGATTTTTCAGATACATTTTTGCCCTTGATCCCCCTCTGGCATGCCACTGTCCAGGTCGTTGCACCCTTTAAACAACTTTAAAATCATTTTTCTAGCCAGAAATGTCTTTTTTAGCTTTTAAAGTTGACCTTCCCATTGAAGTCTATGGGGTTCGCGACGTTCGCGAACCGTTCGCATATTTTGTCGCAAGTCCGCGAACTTTTTTTCCGCGGTTCGCGCCATCCCTAATGAACAGTGGCTAGGAGGTTCACAAGTGCTTAGAGCCTTGGCACTTGCTTACACATACAAATTTCATCAGATATGCTGATAAATACTTTATACAAAAGCACTGGAATAGTTATGCAACTAAGCCTGAAAAGATGTGTAAGGTATACAGTTGTGCTCATAAGTTTACATACCCTGGCAGAATTTATGATTTCTTAACCATTTTTCAGAGAATATGAATGATAACACAAAAACTTTTCTTTCACTCATGGTGAGTGGTTGACCAAAAGTTTACATACCCTGGTGATTTGGCCTGATAACATGCACACAACTTACCATCTTCACCTGTGATTTGTTTGCTTGTAATTAGTGGTGTGTATAAAAGTTCAATGACTTTCTGGACTCCTGACAGACCCTTGCATCTTTCATCCAGTGCTGCACTGATGTTTTTTGGATTCTAAGTCATGGGGAAAGAAAAAGAATTGTCAAAGGATCCACGGAAAAAGGTAATTGAACTCTATAAACACAGGAAAGGGATATAAGAAAATATCAAAGGAATTGAGAATGCCAATCAGCAGTGTTCAAGCTCTAATTAAGAAGTGGAAAATTAGGGGTTCTGTTAAAACCAAACCAAATAAAACTAGAATTTCAGCCACGACTGCCAGAAAAATTGTTCAGAATGTAAGGAAAAACCCATAAATAACTTCAGGTGAAATACAGCCCGGAAGCTGCGCATGGGACATACTTGGACATTCCAACATGACAATGATCCAGAACACAAGGCCAAGTCGACCTGTCATCGGCTACAGCAAAATAAAGTGAAGGTTCTGGAGTGGCCATCTCAGTCTCCTGACCTCAATATCATTGAGCCACTCTGGGGAGACCTCAAACGTGCAGTTCATACAAGACAGCCCAAGAATTTACGGGAACTGGAGGCTTTTTGCCAGGAAGAATGGGCAGCTTTACCGTCTGAGAAGATAAAGAGCCTCATCCACAACTACCACATAAGACTTCAAGCTGTCATTGATGATTAAGGGGACAATACACGATATTAAGAACTGGGGTATGTAAACTTTTGATCAGGGTCATTTGGGTAGTTTGTGTAGTGATTATGATTTAAAAAGAGTAAACACAGTTGTTTGACAATAAATGGCTTCAGCCAACCACTAACCATGAGTGAAAGAAAAGTTTTAATGTTATCATTCATATTCTCTGAAAAATGGTTAAGAAATCATAAATTCTGCCAGGGTATGTAAACTGTATAAGTTCTTACACAAGTGCGTCTCTTTAGGACCATTAATCAAAATTGCATGATTGATAATTTAAAAAACAGGTCTTTATTTTGTGCAGTAAGCCAGCATTCCTCACTTTTTGAGGCACTGCTTCTATCTTAGTAAGTTACATTCTTCTTGAAAGGAAAAATATGCCCAATTTATCACTGGGAGCTACTGTATATACCTTTAAAAGTCACAGATGCCCTGTAATATTAAAGGAATTTTCTCTCCCAGCCGTGTTTTGGAATTGCTAAAAGTACTGATTGCTAAAACACCAACTTTAAACTAGTTGAAGGCTATATGCAAGGGGTTTGGCAGGAAACCCATGACCCTGACATTGGAAAAATACTACCCATGTACATGTAGATCCAGAGAGAAAAAGAACCAACACCTTGCAGGGAACAGAACCTCTTTGCCCAAGTGATAATTTAGCTTTAAATGCCTGTGAAGGCAAAACATTCTCAGGAATTTGGTTTTCTCTTATAAAGTTCTGGTATCAATTCATAATTACATAATACATAATTTCAACTCTCCTTATAAATCTTTTGCTACCTGTACATATTAAATTAATATAAGGAGGTACCAAACTACTTGTTGAGTCAAGGAAAATGAAATGCATACAACATTAATATTGTGTCTTATAGTGACCAAATTATCATTAAAATACTAGAGTGGTTGTTGTTCCTTAACATGCAATCACGTGACTTAAAAAGTCATAGGACAGATAGGACTCAACCCTGCTTGACGTACAATACAGCCAACCATATAGTTCCTCCACTGATGTTACAATCTCAATTCTATATAAACTATGCTCTCTAGGATTATTATCCCTGAGACATGATAGGGTAGCATTATTTATTTAATTCTAAGGCAACAGAAGCCAGGCTTTTGGGCTGACCATATAGGAAGAGACAATACATACAACAGCCCTGCTTTAGCCTACAAAGTATACTTTTCTTTTCATGAGAAATTTGCTTCTTCTAACTTGGTATGGAACATTCCTTTGAGAAACATCTCAAATACTTCAGAGAAAACTAAGAACGTTCAAGGGACAATTAAAGGGTAACTCCACCCAAATAATTAAAAAATTTAATTTTACATGATGAAAGTAAAGATAATTCTAAGCAGCTTTCAGATATATGTTAATTGGGGCCTCCAGCCAAACAGTGTTTATTTATAATGAAAGAAAATTTAATTATAAGCAAAGTTATAATGCACATTCATTAAACATTTTCAATGGTATGAAAGTTAGAAATGTATTTGCTATTAAAATCTCAGCATCTATCTGGCTCTTTATATTCTGTGCACCACAAGCTCTAACTTCTGGAAGAGTTACAGGTGATGAACACACTTGGCTGACTACTAGTACATTGTTTCAAGTGTCAGAACCAGAGAACAGAAATGCACAAATAATATTGCTTTTAGTTGTATTTACCACTGAAAATGTTTTATGTTTACACTGGAAAGCAGCTTATTTAGAATATTATTTAGAATTAAAATTTTTGCATTATGCAAACAAATTACTTTTTCTGTAATTGCCATTTGAAAGAGTATATGGCTGGTCATTTCTCCTGGAGGCAGGGGAAGGAATGCAGAGGAAGAAAGAGGCAAATCTTTTTTTCCAATAACAATGGCATTTACAAAAACTAAATCAACAAAAAAAATGTTCAATTGATGTAAACTGAAATTTTGCTTAAACATTTTCTTTCATTGTGCAAATATTTTGTTTTCATCATTTTCTTGCTGGAGTTCCAGCTTATTAGCAGATATACAAAAGCAGACAGGATATCAAAGTATAATATAGTACCTAAACCTAAAATCTATTTATCACACAGAGCAGAACAGAGCTCACTTTGCCATTGAATACTGAAATTTATTTTTTTTTCTTACATTATACTTGAGAATGTAAATATTAGGAAGTATGACTGAAGATATTTAGTTGGAGTAGAGTGAGATGAATTGTGGATGAATGTAATTGCTCCCAGTAAGAGAGTAATCATGGTTCTTTAGCTCCTTGTTTTGCAGATCTTGAAAACCCAACTAATCTGCCTCTGAAACTCTTTCGTTCTTGCAGATCTGAGGGGTGTACATTGAACACCATAAAAGTCTGTGGCTTCTTGAAAAACAGGGTGCCTGACAGCACTGCTTTCCAAGAGGTTATAGAGCAGTGCTTAGTTTATGGAACTGCTTCTGATTGACATGTTCCAACTACAGTGCCAAACTCTCTTAAACTCACACCCAACTAATCTTGTGCTAACTGACGCTGCATACTTTTGATATTACATCATTAACATTTTTAAATGACTGTATTTATGCCTAATTTGGACATATCCTTCTATTGCTATCCATCCATTAGAAGTTGGAGAACAGCTTTGCCATCATGGATTAAGCTGTAATTAATTCTTTGTGAAGGGTTGCAAAAATGGTTCGTGTATTTGTAACATTCAGTATCAGGCTGAGTCACAAAAATACTCAGAGAATAAACATTTATTCTGGTACATTCTGATTAAAATGAAAAACATCAAGGTTCACCTTTTAAAGTTGTGGTGTTCACGAGAGCAGAGTGAAGGAACAGATATTGCATTAGAATCTTGATCTTGATTGTGTACTTTGACTTTACACCATTATTAGGGACAAGGATAGAAAGAAAATGCAAAATGTATGAATTGTTTTGACCCACAGAATTTCAAGTCATTAATAGGGAACATCTGATTCATGATGATTCCTGCATTGATGCACAGTGTTTATACCTCTTGGAAAACGTGATGGTGCAGAGCCAAGGAGGTGACCATGATGTCACTGCGAAGATAATCTTAGCATCCTATTATTTCTCTGCAGAGCTACATAAAAAAAATGTAAGTGCATTTTACTCCATTAGTGCATAAATCCATAGGATTTCTTTCAGCGCCACTTTTGGCTTCAGCCTTCAACACATAATTTTGCTTAGAAAATAATTTCTCCTACTTTTATTTGAAGCAGTCATTTGAGCTGCATTTGCACAATCATCTGTTCAGAAAATGCACAATTTACAGCACAGATTGTAGGTTCACAGTGCGGTCGCAGAATTACTGCTAGAAACATTTTGCACGCTAATGATTAGACTTGAATATATATATAACATATAACATATATAATATTTATAATAGAATATATATATATATATATATATATATATATAAAACATAGTCCAAATATATATAACATAGTCCAAAACAGTACTTCAACTTATGTATATAACCTAGGTTCCCGATAACTACATCATATAGAAAAGACCAGCAACACTGGGAATTCTGCAGTGATCAAATTATTGTGTTTATATGCATTACCGGCGTGATGTTTCGGTCCCAGTTGGGACAAATAATTTTCTACTACTGTTAGAGAACTTTTATTGTATGCATTTTTTAATCAACAGAGGGTGGGGAATTCAAGGGAAGTGATTTTTTTCTGTACTTTGTTCATGGAAAAAAACTTGAATTTTTTGTGATCTATTAAAGCCCGATGGTTTTAAAAGTCCGAATAAAAAAGTATTCCAAGTCAGACCAGTTGAGTTCCTGAAGAAGTGTAAGACCCTCCATGGGTCAGCGCATAAACGCTGGTTCGCGTCAACTTAGACGCCAATGCATAAGCGCTAGCGCATGTCAAAATGGACGCTCCCGCCAAAACACTTATTTGGGCGCCTGGCTTCTTATTGGTCCCTGATGTGCCTGTCTTCCTCAGCCTGCTCCTATTTATGTTCCCTTAAATACCTTCCTCTTCCTTCTCACATTACCCAAGCTGGCTTCAGTTTCTACTCCGCTAAAGCCCTGGTTGTCCATGTTCCTGTTTTTGACCCTCTGCTTGTTTTCCTGGACCTTCCAATCTTCGCTGCCTGAAACCGACCTTTGCCTGAATTTGACTACTCTTTCGTCTGATCCATTTGGTACCTCACTTCTCTGACTCCTGGTACTGACCATGCCTGAACCTGTCTACGTCCTTGCCTGATCCCTTGTACTACGCTTTGGTAACACACCTGGCTCCTTTGCTGTCTCTGCCGCAGAAAGCCTGGGGCCCCAAAAGGACGTCGGTGAAGACCGGAGCTGTAGAGGAGTTCCTGTTGCCACCAGTCCTCCGAGGACCAGCCATCCTCCAACGGGATCCCAGGTAACAGAACGTTACAAGAAGTCAATGTCCCTAAGATATCCTGATTTGTGCTGGGTTTCCAGAAAAAGTTACAATATTCGGTCGTCAAATCCAAAAAAGTGTCAGCATAAGGATTTTATCAAGTTTTTTTCCCTCACAATAATTTTTTCGTGAAAATATATTTGTATATAGGGGGAAATTTTGTGCGGATTAGAAAAGTCTGAAAATTTTTAAAACTTTTTTTGGATTTTGATAAATAACCCCCTGAATGTCTATTAAGGAATGAAATCTTTAGAACACTCAAAGGGTTATCTGTGGAATTGGTACTCAAAACTGTATATACTGGGAGGATGATTGCTGAGGATAGAGAAATTTTTAACAGAACGTATATAGGTGGTCAGATATTCAGTGGCCCCAAGACACATCAATGGATAGTCCTACTGATATATATATATAAATAAAATAAACAATTATGCTAGAGTTTATTGTTTCAGAAAAGATCATGTCCAGTTTCATTTTAAGATTGAAACTGACTGAATTCAGAAAAAAAGGCACATTCATATAGCTCCATTTTGTTTGAGAGAAGCTGCTTTCCATCATATTTTGTTTTTCCAAGACAGTAACGAAGAGTATGCTGAACAAGCTGCTTATTTTGCAATTCAATCTTAGTAGTGGATGTCAAACTTGCAACCCTCTGGCTGTTTTTTTTTTTTACTGTACAATGTTCATCATTGTCATTCCCAGGAATACATTATACGCTACACTCCCAGTCACATTCTACTGCCAGGAACAGACATGCGCAGTATCTGTCAGCTATAGAGATTTCACGATAACATTTTTGTTACCTAATGACTTACTGAAGGTTGTTGTAATAGAATTAATTGAGTAAAATATGCTCTCTAGTTGGGTCAACAAAAGTATCATAAGCATCATCAGACCTTTAATATCTTCCTGATTATAACTGTCAAGCTTATACAGTCCAGGCTTAAACCATATGCCGTTTATGATTATTAGAATTATATAAACTTATAGATCTGGCTCCATAACATACAGAGATGGATTAGGAACTACAGAAATGCAGACGAGGATAAAACTAAAATAAGCTAAAAGGATTTGTAGGTGTGTAATAACTTTTCCAGGTTCTTTGCTCACAATCAGAAATAGTTCTGAAAGTTCTTGAAAAAACACAGTCAGTGAATGGAAAATGTTTGCAAACGTGTTTCCCTTGGTGTACCCCCAATTGCAGCCATCACAGTTCCAGCGTATATCCTATGGTCTCCTATAATTTTACCATCCTAACCTGAACCAACTCGACTTGCTCCATTCACTATGACGTCCATGACCCATATGGATTTCATTCATTGTAAACAGGGTGACTGCCTCTAATTTAGTGAGTGAAGCCCTCGGAGGCAGAACTTTCAATAGCTGTAGGGGACACATCTATGGGGCTGAAAATTAAGCCATCTGCTAATTGATGGACCTTTTCACTATGAATCAGAGAAGAGGTTGTTTTCTCAAGATTAACGATTGAAAGACTGAGGATGGATGAATGTGTTAACTCATTCAATAATCTTTTTTTCAAATAAGCTTGTAACAGATATTTATTCATTACAAATCATAAAGAACATTTCTAAATATACGAGTATGCACAATTATCTATGCAGGTGAGAGACCTGGCTCAGGACTTGGGTTGTTACTGACAACAGGTCTTTCTGTAAATGGTTCTTCATAACTTAAGTCTACTAGAAAATACAGTAAACATTAAATCAATTCAATAGGCTGGATTTACCTCCAATAAGCATTAATTATATCTTAGCTTTGATCAAGCACAAGGTACTGTTTTATTATTACAGAGAAAAAGGATATTTTTAAAAATGTGGATTATTTGGATAAAATTGAGCTTATGGGACATGACCTTTCGGTAATTCGGAGCTTTTTACCTGCTTTTACCATTTCTGAACAGGTCTGCTTAATATTTAGTAGACTTTTGTGTGCTTTATGTTTTTTATAGGACACATTAGTAGACATGTTCGATTCCTAGTGGTCTTGAGGTTTGTTAAACACAATTATATAGTTATATAGGCATGAGACCTGTTATCCAGAATGCTCAGGACATGGAGCTTTTTTGGATAATGGCTCTTTCTGTAATTTGGATCTTTCTACCTTAAGGGGCAGAATTATCAAGGGTCGAATTGAAAATTCAAATTCGAATTTTCAATTTTTTAATGGTCAAATTTGACTAGGGAGTTATTCAAATTCAATTTGAGTTTTTCAAAAAATTCAAATTCGATTGTCAAGATTTATCATACTCTGGCCCTTTAAGAACTTGAATTTGTCTATTCACCACCTAAAACCAGCCAAATTGCTGTTTAAGTTAATGGGAAAAGTCCAGGGATCATTTTGGAGTCTGCAGCCTTCCTGACATTTGATTTTTTTTTCTGAGAAATTCCATTCAAGTTTTTCTGGTCAATCCTATTCACTTGAGTTTTAAAAAAGATATATTTTTAAATAAATTTCAAGGTCAATTTTCATGTCATGGGAGTTTATGGGAGTTTTAAGTTTAGGCAGCTGGAAACTCTTACATGGAGCAAGGGATAGAAGCCCACCCTGCTCTCTTCCATCCACTCCAGGGACCCTTAATCCAGCTTTTACTGAGCAGTTCACAATTAAGCAGCATTACTTGATTCAGCAACACAGTTTTCCCTGGAGTTTAACTAATACTGGTGAAATACAACTGGTATTGTACCCTTTAGACACCCATATCCTACACCACCCAACTGGTATAAACT
Source organism: Xenopus borealis (assembly GCA_024363595.1). Classification (NCBI taxonomy): domain Eukaryota; kingdom Metazoa; phylum Chordata; class Amphibia; order Anura; family Pipidae; genus Xenopus; species Xenopus borealis. The sequence continues at coordinate 42,235,766 of CM044438.1, forward strand.
AGACATGGTGTCAATAGTAATAAATTCAAGTAAGGATGATAGAGAAAGAAAGGCCTATAACTCTCTGCAGCTTTCCTTTACAATAAATTTAGCAAAACCACAAAATTACACCAAAAATACAATGGAGAAATGGGATGGTGAAACTACAATGCAGTTGAGAAGTATTCAAGAGCATATACAATGCCCCATTGTTAGAGACGTTCTTTTCACTATGCTACCATTTTTCTTCATAAAAAGGCTGCCATCCTATGTCATTCTATGAACTGTTTGCAAATTTGATGACCAGGCACCTACTTATCTAGAAGGAGAATAGATGAGGGCTCTCATCCCATTGGTTGATGTGAAAGCCAAGGATCATAAAATAATGACTATGGTGTATTTTTCAGTTGAAATAGATCTCTTGGTGAAATTCTAGAATGAAAGGTTTGCAAAAGAACTGTACTGGGTGAAAACTGTTTTTGTCCAATTCTTTCAGGATTGTCTCACACGAACACTGGGGAATATTTTATTGCATACATTTGTTTTTAAAAAGAAGAGATATTTCCCTTTATGAACCAACAAAATCATAGTTTCCTTTACAGGGAATAATATTGGTAAACCATCCCTCCCTGTAGGGCACCAGGAGTCCACATTTACTTGCTGACAGGACACAAAGGTTTGAAGGTCTTCTCCAAAACACATGTAAAGACAATACTTTTTATGGTATGGCATTTCCTATAAACATATGATATTTTTCCAGCCTGGAAAAATGTGAAAACTATTTTGAACCTCAGAAGAGCCCCTGTGATAAATGACACTGGAAAATCTTACAGATGTAATAATATTGTGTCGATTCTAGGGTGAGACAGCTTTATACAATACTTTTAAAGAGCAAAAACTCTGTCACACTTAGTAGAAAATACTGAAAACGTCAATTTATATTTAAAAATTGTCACTGATTAAGAGAAACAACTGAAGAAGTTTGACTAAAAGTATGTCATATTTTTTCTGCTCTAAAATAGATTTTCTTCCTCTGACCTAAACAACATCAAAAGGCTTGATAAATATACCCATCAATCAGCTGTAGGGTATTATGCAACTTTGATACCAAGTACTGCACACTCTTCCGAACTGAAACAATCTTTATTCTGTCACACTGCCGAATGGAGCCTAGTTTGCCTTGTATCAATTGCCTTAGGGCAAGCCACAGTCAGTACTGCTTGCAGGCCTTATATGCAAGTTTTACATTCAAGATAGAATCATTTCAGTACTATAATTAATCATCTTTTAAAAGGCCACTGTATAAATAAAGCAGGGCTTGCCTATGTATTTGCCTGTAGAGATGTTTTTTTACACAGAAATGCAGGAAAGGGAAAAGGTCACAATACATTAAAAGTGGAGTTTAAACTGTTTAAAATCTTTCTTAATATAGGCTGAATTAATAATCTTAAATTTGGTCTAATATATCACACTCCAGCTTCATCATATTACAGAAAAAGGCTGTCATGGGGATGTTAAGAGTTGTAATACAAGAACTGCTGAAGTTGTGTAGATTACACATCCATGACTTACTTGGTTCCCTTTAGAAACCTTCTACTTAAGTAACCACTTAAATTATTTCTTAGAATATCTATAGTTACAGGCATTGAAATGCAATTAGGCCAGGATGGACAACTACTTGCTAAAATCCAAAATTGTCTCATTATTTTAGTAAAACAACTTTTAACAAACTCCCATCCACAATTGTACCTTATTTATCAATAAAATAATAAAAATAAAAAAAAATAGGTGCAGCAAAAGACTCTATAAACTGTCAATAAAATTGTGACTTTTTTTTCAGATTTGACACCTGAAAACGCAACTTTACTGGATTGGAAATTTCATGGATTATCATACGAAATCCAGTGCAGATCATGATATCTTTCAATTGTAAAAGGGGCATCTGCCATTGACTACATGACCTCAGCAGGTTTGAGATGCAGTATTTTTTATTCTGACTTTTAGCATTCTCGGGGTATAATAAATTTTGAAAAATGTGTTTTTTTTCCACAAAAGAAATGTGTTTTCCCCTCGAAAACTCCAACCAGAAAAAATTGGACATCAGTAAATAACCCCCTCAATGTGCTCTAAATACCAGCACTCTCTTAAATCAATAGGGACTACAGTTGTTAGTCCTTTGCAGGAAACCAATGTGGAAAACACAACCTATTGATTTGTATCACGAAAAATAGTTGGCATCACCAATATATAATGCCTTACCTTGTGATTACATAGTTGCAGACATATTATAATTTGCTTGGTTTAATAGTGAACAGAGAATTCAGTGAGAAGGAATTCTATGCTGCTTTAATCCTAAAATACAAGAAAAAAAATAAAATTAGGATGGGAAAAGATTGTGACAATGGTGAAAATCCTAGTTTAAAGTGCACACACTTATTTAGAAATATATATGACATTACAATTCATAACAATTTTGACATTCTGTAAATCATGATATAATTTACACCGGTACAATTTAACAGGGGTAGACGGACATATGTTCAATGCCCACCAAACACTTGTGACAAGATCAAATGGTTGACCTAGACTTCCTTACATCAGTGCAGCCACAAAGAGATGTTCTATAACAGCCCATATTTGAATATGAACCGAATAATTGTCATGACTTTTTTTTTTATGTTTTTCATTCATATATGTATTTATATAGCCACTCAGCATGTATGTCTGAAGTTACAAATATTGTGAACATTCAGCACTTTATTTCTTCTGCATCACTCTTAGTTCTATATTATTACACTTTGTAAAATTCAATACCCAATAATCAAAAAGTTAGAGCTAGAGTGTTTAAAAAATACTACCCAAAAGGTAGACCCATTACATCTATAATTCCACATGTTGTTTATTTAATTATACATTTTAAAAACATGCAATATCGCTTTCTAAACTAAGAAAACTTTGAAGAGGTATTTTCTCAGACAAAAGGTATATTGAATTAAAGGTCATGCCAACATATTCTGACAAATAGGAGTTCTGTAAAATTTGTATCAAGATCAAATTAAAGTATGAACATCAAATGGACCTGTAATGCTTATGTAGACATGAGGAGCTGTCCAGCAGGCTAAATAACCAGATTTATTTACATTAGTTGCAAGGCCCAGACTTTCATTTCTAAAGATTTATATATGAATTCTTGTATTTGTGGTTTGAGATACAATATTACAACACTATTTATCATTTGGCAAATTTGATAATGAAAAACATGAAGAGAGAAAAACAACACAACAATTAGATAAGATTGATTAGATCTAGATTAGATTAGATTGAATATGCAATTTGTCTTCACATGACTTGTTTCAGAGAAGACTTGTCATTTTCATACAATTGGTGGTACACATGTATGAACACACTTTATCAAGAGTATGTGGTGACCAAATATGTTGCAGCAAAAGAATAAACAGTACATTTAAAGTTTTTTTTGTTTGCCCAGTGTTTTCTGCCCTCTGAAATTCAAATTTGGTTTACTGAACGACAAAGTTTCAAGTATGCAACACTGAGGCAGTACAATGGCAAGAAGAATAGGCATTTGTTTATCCTGCATAAGATGGTAAAGAAAGTATGAAATACTACTCTGAATTTGTTGCATTGAGCTGGATGTCCTTTTCTTTACAAAATCCGCAGAAAAAATAAACATAGTTTATAGAATAAAAATAGTTTAGACAGTATAAAACTTAGACCAATGTAATTGTTGAACTTGAATGAGGCATGTCAGTGCATATGAAAATTAAGTATAAAAATAAGCTTTTTCTTGCCAATCTGCATCCAGTTTCTTTCTTGGCTTGAGGACAACAGAGGTAGCATGCACTTCAGAAAAGTCTAAGGAAACTGCTTATCCCTGATTTTCCACACTAGAGTTTTGAGCTCTGAGAGAACCACATATGATCCTCTGTCCAGGCTCCCCTTAAAGACATGTTGTTAGCAGGATCTAATCCTCACCATGAAACCACAGCATTCCTGGACTTCAGCTGGTAATCTGACACAGAAAAATATATCACAGCAGATACCGCCTCACTGTTACTGTGAGTCATTTTCCATACTCTCTTCCTCCACATTTTTATTCTTTTTGTCAAAAACACTGAAATGAAATCAGTTGTTGGTTACAGGAGTAGTCCAATGCAAATGCTTTACTGACCTGTATTATCATATCTGAAAGATCTCTGGGTCCATGCCATTGCTCTTCAGCAAGACAGCTGAGACCAAAACTAATCAGCCTTCTTTTGCCACACTTACATATGAGTTTTGACAGAACAAATCTTGTTTGAGATAAGTCTAAGAATTGACATCATATAGCCACTTAAGCTACATATAATTTTGAAGTTCAGTTGAAACTTTACTTATGGAAAAAGGGAGACTAATACCCAAAGATGACTAAGTCTCAGCGAAATGTACAGTCTAAATTATGTTCAATAAGCACGTCCCTTTAACTGATTTGTGCTGTACCACCTAGTTTTGTTGTTGCTGGGAATGATAATATCTGCATGTGGCAAGTTTGCATTATTTAATACATCCAAACATTGGGATCATATCAAGGTAAGGGAAATCTTTCTAGAATTAAAAGGATTCTAATTCCTACTAGGACAGGGCATCTGAAGCATACCATAAAGGAAGAATTTGAAAACAGTTCCACAAACTCATAACCTGGAACAGACTGGGATCAAACCCCAGGAAATCACAAAAGTATGTCAAAGCTCACATTTGAGGATCCTCATTTGGTGATCACAAATATAATTGGTTTCTTGGAATGCAAACAATTGTGTACAACCCCCAGCAAATCAGGATCAGGAAATTTTACCTTAGGTTCTGTAGGTGCCTGTTGCATGATACAGTGCAGATCATAAAACAATTAGCTGGAATATGAGGTAATGCTGATACTTTGGCATCCATGACTCAAAGTAATGTCAAATAAGATACACCCCAATCCCAGGGTGGAGTAACTGGATTGCATTCTATATGCACTCTTCTGCCTATAACAGCCACCTTTGGTGTGCCTGGCCCTTAATTACTTGGGTGTCACCACGCGTAACCCACCCGTCCACGCCTAACTCCAGATGTGCTGACTGGTGGGTTCGGGCTCCAGCGCATAGGCACCCAGCAATTACGAGCTATGCCCGTCTACTTTTAGCACATGCGCACCAGGCGACTATGCGCACAGAGTGTCCACATTTGCCACATGCGCACCTGGCACTTTCGCCTTGAATTTACTGATGCCTACATCCAATTGGACACTGATTGTTCATTTCTCTCTGCTATTGGTTTCCTGCATGGACCATTTTGGTGTCTCTTCTCCCATTTGTCCTTTTGCCTTTAAAGGGAAAGTCTAACCTCCTGGTGCAAAACCCCACAAAGTTTTAGTCAGAAAACTTAGTGACTTTTGGCGCATGAGCAGTAAAGCTGAACGGTAAATTCTACTACTGCGCATGCACCGCCAAATGCCAATGGATCCAGGAAGAAGACGGCTGGGGAGAAGACCTGTGCTGAGGGGTAGCAACCTAGGGTCATTTGCCTGGGGGGGAAGGTAGGGCGGGAGGGGAGCCTACGGGGGGAAATGGGGTAAGGGTTTTGCGCCAGGAGTGTAGACATCTCCTTTAAATAGTTTCTTCCCCTCCTTGCCCAAGCTGGTTTCTGTTAGTTCAATGCCTTCTTAAGCTCTGTACGTATCGTTACTCTGGTTTTTGACTCCTGCCTCACTCCAAGTATCCTTAACGTGTTAGGGTACCCTGATTACTTCTGCAGCAGAAAATCCAGGGCCCCAAAAGGGGGCATTTCAGACTACTAGATTTTTTTTCTTCAAACTATGAAATTCAATACCAAAATCATATCATCTTTGTTTGTCTTGTGTATCCAGTGGTATAAGGCAGATGCATCCAAACAAAAATCACTGAATTCCATGCAACGAAAGTGAATAATAATTTCCACAAACCCAAGGAAATGTTTTTATATGAAATTTAAATTTTCACAATTTGATGAATTCAAGGGTTTTGCATCCAAGCATGACAACATCTAAATAAGATAAAATACACCAGATTCATTTGAGGAGATGTTTTGATTTGGAATTTCTGAGCAAAGTGCTTAAATGAATAGAATTTATTTTGACCAGACTACAAAAGATGTAGCAAGTATTTAGCATAGTTCATAGTAATAAGATACTGCAAGTCTTGCCAGTTTTTGCTATGGATATTGAGACCAACTTGTTTACGAGAGGTATGCAAAGTGCAAAACAATTGCAGAATTTTCCATGTTGTTATAACCATGGTGCTAAATTCTGGAATGCATTCAAAATTCCAGTAGAATTATGACTGCATAAATCAGATGCAAAATGTGTGCCAGCTTGGAGGGACAAAATGCAAACAACTTGTATCTACAAGGAAAGGGGTGGCACATAGATGGGTCATGGACATGCACTTATTCACTCATGAACTACATGTGAGTCAACTCTCCATTAGCCAGTGCCTATTAATGCAGTACACAAAGGGAATCCTGTAATTACTATGATGTTAGTTACAGTTCCCTGCACCTAATTGCAACATGCCTTGTGCATCATGCACCAGAGTACGTGCAACTGGCATACTGATGAACAAATCTATTATAGATAATAGAAATTTAGGACAAGTGCATTATGTATGATGTTTTAATGAATTTGTGTATTTTAGAGCCAGGCAAACAGAAAAAGTTAAATAAGGATCAAAATTAACATTTCGTGAAAAGGGCACATTTGTTGTCCAGATGAAACCGTATTCCATGAGCCAAGTGCAAAAAGATATAGTATTATGTTCAAATTACCAAAGGATTGCTATGAACTCTAGACTTCACTCCACTGTATTAATTCCTAGACTTTCATTGTAATCCCTGGTTGGATGGTTCTGAACGTAACCTAAGGCACAGGGAGTGACAATTGCTATTAGGGCATTGGCTGGCTGGGACTGCAATTGATTTTACATTTTTGCAGATGTTATTGCAATTCAGATGAAGCAACAGCAAGAAAAAAATTAACTACAGTAAAATGGGTAAGGCTTATTGACTTTTTCGTGAAAGCAAAGAAAAAAGTTGGATTTCAGGGATTGGGCAACAGCTGCATTATATAAGCAGAAGTGAAGTAGGGGCTTGCTGTTTGGGAACAGCTATTTCTTTTAGGACATAAGCAGTAGTAATACAAACTTTAAGGGAAGCAAAATACCACAGAAGCTGTAAATCCTGTTGGATCAAATAGCTTTCTACAACTGTTGTGCTTTATAAGTGAAATATGCTATGCAGCTTATGAATGATTTACTTGGCTGGTACCACTGGAAGTGAAACTTTGCAGAAGACGAGTGATTACAATTTTCCTCTGCCACCAGAGTACCCCATTCATGTGTTTATTTAAGATGCTCCCTATCCAGTCTTATTGTATCAAAAGTATAGTGATGCTGATGTTATTGGAGCTGGAAATGTCTACTGGCTAATTGATGTATTTCTACATTCACTACATTGTTTGCTACAAAGTTCAGCATAATCATTGTCATTCTGCTACAATGATATTTAGTACCCCCAAAGCATGCAGTCACATCAGGCAATCGAGGAGCAACAGAGAAGCAACAGAGGAGTGGATTCTAGCCTGTATTTCTCTGCAGGCCAAGATCCAGAGCATCTGACACTATCCAAAGTGGTTTAGGGACTAGAGGTTTGGTGGAAGCTGAAGGAGTGGTAATTTTTTTTTATGTATGTGTGTGCCATTCAGTATGGAAAAGCATGTGGGTATATAAATAATTAGCTTGAATTGTGAATAAGATTTGGTATCAGCTGAACCATTATCAGGGTTCAAGAGGTTCCGAGTTTCATACAGCTGGCTTGATTTCTTTTATCAGAAACCTGTGAAAGTGGTGTTTTTTTACAGTATATAGATTTATAATGAATCACATAAGTAGTCAAGTATGAAACACTCAAAGCTCAGTAGTCAGCTCACTTCAAAATTCAACCATGGGAATAGTTAATAAATTTAGTAAATTTGCCCCTAACATGTTGCACAGAGCTTTATATACATATTTTGCTGCCGCAGTTCAACCAGTTAACCAATCAAACTTGAATGTTGCTCCCAGTGACCTTAAAGTAGGTGCTTATATTTTAATTCCTGGTTTGGAGACAAGTTTTGCTTGCAAAAAAACAAGGTGTACTGCCAATTAGAGCCCCCGTGGACTGACAGCCCACATAAGGGCTACATATGGGCCAGAACTTATTTGCACAACCCAGGAACAATGTTCAGGCTTGAGTTGCTCCCCAACTCTTTTTAACTCTGAATGTTGATTACAGGTAAAAAAAGATTGGGAACCTCCAATATAGATGCATACAGTGGATGAAGACACAAGAGAATAAAAGTCTATAAATTCAAATGGTGGCTATTTTAACACCAAAACTACCAGATTGAAGTCCCACAGATCCACTAGTTGTCAAACTATGGTGAATGTGGCATAGCTCTTGAAACAAAACATAAACATCTGGTAAGCTGACTAGTTTAGAAGAACACTGGAAGACATGAGGTCTGGGTATTTAGGGAGCTTAAGGTAAGTCCTTTATCCAAACCCTATTGTGCCCTCTTGTGTCCCCTATCCATGCATGTTTTCTACATCCATTGATATGATTTTGTAGAACAAGGACCGTTCTGGCTTACAGTTTCAATGCCCTTAAATGCAGGATCTGCAAGGGACTGCAAGTGCCCATTAACAAACCCGCACATATTTTCCATCCTCATCTTTCTCTAAGAGAAACCAGACTGATACAGTTTCTAGGGAATGTGAAATTGTTCATGCATTCCTTTGAACTGATTTGTATTAGATATAAACAATTGGAAAAGCAAGTACTATAGTATCTAACCACTTGTTTTCTGTTGGGGATTTTCTGATGCTCCAATAGGAGGTTGGTCAGGAAATAAGAAGTCACAGGGGCCTGTGGCTATGTTCCCTCTAAGTTGTGTGCTTGTGTATGCACACACACATTTTGGGGCAGCTACACACAACAAATTTTGGTGAGCATGAAGAACATTTTTGCCTTTATTCTGGACTAAGCACAACGTTTTAAAATTTATGCACAAAAGCTTAAAATGCATACGTAAAATAATTTTTGGGCACACATAGTTGTGAAGGAATAAGAGGGAACATTGCCACAGGCCCTTGTCATTTACTGACCAACCTCCTATAGGCGCAACAGATGCCTGCAGCATTGTCTGGGGGTTAATAAAGCATGAACATAACTGCTCCAAGAAACCACTGGCAGCATAGCCTAGTGACCTAAGCAAGAGTAGTGGCCACCATTACTGCAAAAGACACAATGTCCCCTTTGTCATTCACAGGTTCACCTTTGTTCTATAAAATTATGTGTTGAGATAAAGGATTTGAGTCATGTTGGTCTCTTGAATTTACTGGCATATGTAAGAATGGAGTTCACTAGAAAAAAACAGGTGGTACGTTAGAAGGGGTACAAAAGGAGTAACAGTCAGTAAGCTGTTGTTCTTTTTTTTTCGTATGCCAACATCATCTCAATGGTACTTCTTCCTAGGATGCCCAAGAAAATTATTATTATGATGTGATTACAGGTGAAATCTTTTTTTTAGTCTACTAAATATCACAAACATCCCTCAATATAACAAAAATATAACAAAAAACCCGTAACAAATATATATTCTGCCCCGGCTTATGGTTGCACACATTTTTATCATTAATTAGGATTGTCTTACAGATTATTGGTTAAAAAATTTATACTGTTCAGGTAAGGTTTAATTAGTTTGTAATCCTCGTGTGAGGTCAAATTACTGTTGTAATTTATTTAACGAAGAGAAAAGATAATAACCCCCACTTAGATTTTGGTACTGGATTAAAAATATGTATACACTGATACTCTAAATTGCAGCTTTTACTTAAAAGGATTAATTGTCCACAATGTAAGAAAAAGAAAAGGAGAAAGATTTTTTTTGCCTTGAAAAAGCATATGCGAAACTCGCGTCGGCAGGCTAACGAATCCGTCCGCTTTTTAACTTATTTCTTATTCTAACTTATATACATACGGCTCAAACCATCCTGTTGATCCAGCGGTTCCAGTTTAGAGACAATTCACTCTTTTACCTCTTTTACTCCAAGGCATCGGGGATTCGCGGTTTTTTAGATAGCTCTCTGAAGAATAAGTGCAGTTAAATTACTGAGACCGCAGTCCTCGGTGTCCTGCCTTTCTCCCCGTGTGGGGTCCCGATCAAGGGGCTTCTCCACCTCTACTCTTCTATTTTCTTAATTCCAAACCTTCAATTCATGGACTGTGCATTTAAAATTATATTAACTTTTTTAATTAATTTATCACTATAATCATTGAGAGTATATAATCAATTTAAAATCTTTCTAATTATCAACTGAAGTTGTAATTAATTCATTCACAATTAATTATTTCATGAATTTTTCTAATGAATCTTAATTGATGAAGTAGGTTAATCATGTGCTAAACACATTTTTAAACCAATGAACTCAATGTTACGAATAAACTGTTAAGATACCATATTAATTTATTAAGCACAGTATAATCGCGTTTTTCACCTCTATGAGCACTAGCACTTTAGAACTAATTAATTGTTTCTCAGGAACCGAATACTAGGACACAGGAATTGAAAATCTTTCTCCTTTTCTTTTTCTTACATTGTGGACAATTAGTCCTTTTAAGTAATAAAGTTGCAATTTAGAGTATCAGTGAATACATATTTTTAATCCAGTACCAAAATCTAAGTGGGGGTTATTATCTATCTTTTCTCTTCGTTAAATTGAAACATTTATACGTCATAATGCTATGGATAACTTGGCATCTGGGAAGAAAGTTTGTACCTGGCCAGACTTAACTTTTAAGCTAGTTCAGTTTCTTAATAATCCTTTACCTAATTTAATTATAACTGTTTGCATCCTATTACCTTTGCTGCTGGTATGCGTTATTAGGTTTCGCATTTTTTAGCTGTTACTGTTGTACGAAGCAGCTTCTTATAAAATATTGCTGTATATATGAAAATATAAGCTCTGCATGTGATATATATATAAAAAAAGGAGACATAAAACAGGTAAAAGGTCATCTAGGCTTTTAGGGTGGCCTACTCATTAAAATTACTGTTCAATAATATGTATTACTGAGTTACTAAAACTATAATTAATAACAACCACAGCCTATATCCCTATATATTATTGTATATAATGAACAATTACAAAATAGATACATTCTACTGTTTCCCCAATGGCATTGTCTCCTAAATGACCTTACAAGTTTAAAGCAGACTCATTATGCATAGACATAGCTGTTGCCTCCAATTTTACTTTCCAGAATTGTTTTGATTTATTGTGTGCTTATGTGCCAGACACTACGCTTCAATTCCAGGCCCTGGAAGTGCAGTGGTGACAATTTTCACAGTAATCTCTTCCAGCATACGATAGAAGGAAAGTCTGGCAAGCATGATCCCTTTGGAAAACAAAACAGAAGATCTTGTAACCTCTTCATGCCTGAAAGCCACTCACCTTGCTTGTATACCACCCCTGGCAGCCAATATATGATAGTACCTTTACAGTGATGCTGTTGTGCTATTTACACTTCTCATACAAAATTGTAGAGACTGTTGTTTGTTTGCCGCTTTCCCTTCTTACTTTACCCATTCCCAGTCAGCCATGGCATTTTGCCTTAAACAATAGAACTGTGCAAGTGTGATATTTTTTTAAACAGTTCTTGGAATACTTCAAACACATTAATGATGTCGATATCAAGGGAACAATATGTCTTCCTTAACAATATCCCAATACTGTGATGATCTCAGTGCATTACAGAAAGAAAAATAACTGGAAGTATTGTGTAGTTTCCCACTGATGAAGGCTAGCAGGGGCTGACAAATCTAAAATAGTGGGCGAAGCACAAGACATTTATAACTTTAAAAACTGGCAAGGCTATATTGATGCTTGCAGACACCAAACCCAATGATTCTTTAGAGATTTCTACACATCTAAGTTAGGAAGAACATCCAAAATGGACAATAAAACTCAAGCAGAATGGTATGAGCACAGTTTTAGCTTTGGCTATTGCCTTGCAAATCTGTAATTTATACCTAATGCTAAAAAGTTGTGTTAGAGTCTTTCATATACCTGCAAACAATGTGACATATACTCCTGTAAGGGGGGGCTTGAGGGAAGCACTGTACCCCTACATTAACGCACGCATCACTCTTCTAACCTTATTATACATAGCAAGTAAAAATATATCTTACTGTATAACATTTAATAGTGTTCTACGCCACTTTTATATGCAAGCATTTCTATTGAAAAGAAATGGGAAAATGGACATTTAGAGCAGATTATAGTCTATAAACACAACTATAACATTTATTTATTCAGAAGAGGCGCCATAATATAGCATTTCCCATAGTGAACTATTTAAAGGAACAAACTGACCTTTTCTCTGCAATTATAGATAGAAACAAGTCCATAAAGCCTAAGGTTTAGGACATTGTTATACATCTCATTGGTTTATCTCATTTTCACTTTGTACTAAATCAGTTATAGTACTGATAACTATAACAACTGGACTTTCAAAGAAATCTTGAAGGCATTTTACCACTCATCTGATTGGCTTCTTCCGTTTTTTTTTTTTTTTTTTTTTAAGATAATTTTTATTATTTTCATACAAACACATCACATACAAAACAGCAGTATTGTATTTTAAGTTAGAGCAGTGTTAAAACATCACATAAAACCAGGGGGAGGGGTACCTATTTCCTATTTCACTCCCCAGCACCACTTAGCCTGTCTATTCTATGTCTAATCCTTCTCGTGTTAACCATGGCTCCCAAAATTTCTTATATTTTGCTGTATTTCCCCTTTCTCATATGTAAGCTTATACAAGGACTACAGTGTTTATTAGCCTCCTCCATTTTTGCATAGTGGATTTTTCTCTTCCCATCCAGTGCATGAGGACTGCTTTTCTTCCATAGTGATGTAACATTTTTATCAAGGTATGAGTGGCTCTGCTTGTGTTTAGGAGCTTTTATATAGCGTCCAACAGCACCTGTTTCAGTTCTGCTGTCAGCGGTAGTCTCCGGTCATTTACCATATATCTTGCTATTTTTCCCCAGTATTTTTTGATGTGGGGGCATTCCCACCGCAAATGTAGCCAATTAGCAGGGTTTTGATTGCATCTATGACAAGTGTCATTTTCTGAGATGGCCCTTGTGAAGAAATTTATTTCTTGTTCTTAGGGTAGAAAAACTTGTGTTGCTATTGTGTGATCTAGATGTGAAAATGCGATCAAGTCATAATGGAACCCTGTGTCACAGGCCCCCACCTATGTTTAGGGATGATTGTCCCAGGAAAGAATGACCTCCTTCACATCTCTTCCAAATTATCAGTCTTCTTTGTCCAAAATGTGCACATTGCTTTCCTCAAAGGAGTGCCCCTTTTCCTGTAATTAGACTGCAGAGTCTTGTCCTGAGCAGTTAGCCCCCTTATGCTGGGTCATTCGCTTACGAAGGGGTTGTTTAGTCTCCTTAATATATATGTGTTTATATGTTGACATTTTAAAGTGTATGACACTTGTGGGGACCCATAGGGTTAATGTGCCCTATGACTTTAAATCCCTACACATCCTGATCTCCCTAGTTTCTGGGCAGATCCCAATGAAGCAGTATTTGTAATTTGCATATCCCAGTTATTGACCAAGAGGTGCTGTGACCACTTCTTGTCACACTTTGGTACAGTGAGTGAGAAGGGGGAGGATCTTCCTCTTTGGCTCCTGGTGTTTTACTCATCTGGATGTTTCCAGGGAGCCTGGGTAGACCAAAGGCCAGTAAAGCTAAGTTGCCCTAGAGGGACCTGAACCTCTAGTGTGGAAGACGGGGAGTAGGGACCCTGTGAATGAGGCTAGTGAATGGCAGGAATTGTTGTAGCCTTTCTATGAAAGTAAAACAGTGAGAGAAGATATAAAGATCAGCTCTGTGCTCCATCAAGGAGGTGTAGCAGGGAGTAGCTTCCATAGGCTGTAAGATTTGCCTACAGTGAAGGGACAAAAGTGAATCGGGTTTTATGTTCTCCTCCCTGACCACTCCCCTGGGTGAGATCTAGACCATGTGTGAGGTATTTTGCTTAGAGGGAAGTTGTACAGCCTTGACTACATCCTCAGGGAATGCACCTGCATCTACCTCTGTTATACTGTCTGTGTTGTGTGCTTATACATATTCTACAAATGCCTCTGTAATGATGTAAGTACCCTATGGATCATTTGTGTTTGACAAATAAAAGTTTGTTCTGTCTGATTTGCAAGAACCTCCTGGCACCCATTTCTTTATTAGTTAAAGCACAGTAGCCTGTGGGGGTTATTATTTACATGTACTTATATAACACCAACATATTTTGTATCCCTGGTTATAGTTTCACTACACTTTGCCTTCAATACTTCCCTTTTGTGATGGCCCTGCCTCAAGTGTTAGGGTCCAGTGTAACCCATGCTCCAGTATACTAGCTGGTGATTAACCCTGTTGGCCTGGATAGTGCAAACACGTGTTACTACTATGTTGTTTTTTCTGCTAAGGCCCAGTCTGGTTGTCCACACAGGTTAAAAGCTCATTTGGGATGCTTATACTCCTAGTCCTTATCGCAGCTAAGTCCTTATCTTAGCTGTGGAGAAGTAGCCAAGGAGCCATGACCTGCCAAAATTTGGTTGTAACCAACCCCCTTTAATGTAGCTTATAATATTATCTTAGTGTATATATGAGACTGGATACTTGTTTAATACACATCAATTCATACAATCATTTACCGTAGCTACTGGGTAATCTACTATTTAAAATAACAGTACTATTCATTTGCTTTCAATATATGAAACATAAAATGGCGTTTCTTTTTCAATGCTATGCCTGTGCATTCTACTTTCTGACGGCAAACCAATTTGCATCAGTAGCATGTAGGGTGTCTGTCCCACTGTCTCTGTCCCAAGTTGAAGTATGTCAAACAAAATCCAGATATATATATAGAAAACAAGCTCAGAAACTGCAGATACTGTACTTGCAAGGTTTATTTTAACACAATATGTTTTGAGCGAAACTGCTGTGAAATTTTGCTGTGGGAAAATTCGATGCAACAAAAATAGTCACTCATCAAAATTGTCACACATCAAAATTATTTGACACCCATGGACTTTTATGCATTTTAACAAAAGAGTTCTGTGTATGAAAATTGTTGCTCATGACAAAATGTTTGCATGTTAATTTTTTTGGAGTTTCGCTAATTTATAAAAATGAGACAGATTCGCCCATCACTACCACCCACGTCTCCTCACAGCTGGATCAGTGCATCAGAGACAGTAACTTAAATTGACATTTTTTTTTTCTGTAAAATCTCTAGTCATAATCATCAACAGGCCAAGAAATATAAAGGTAGTCCCACTGAGTAGGGTTGGTGCTACTTGTATAGAGAGGTTCACCATAAAAAATGGCAAAAGGTATGACATGATATTAGTTAAAAGAGATTCTTGCATAGTTTATTAATGTTGTTTTTGCTTAGAGTTTTGTGTTTTGTTTTCCTAGACAAAACAGGAAATATTTGTCACAAATATTATTGTTGTCTAAAAAGAATACAAAAATAATGAAAATAAACAATAAAAAATAAGGGCCACATATGAGGATTTGCTACTGGAAACCCCTTTCTTCTATTTGAAATATCTGCGCACCTTTAACATCAGTTGAAAGTTGCCTCTTTGAGTGTCACCTTTATTGCTCAGAAAAGATCAAACAGTAGTCTTAAAAGCATGTGTGATAAAGAAATCTCACCTCTCTTTTTGACCGACCTCTGTGAGATCATAACAGCCTGGGGAGTTTTCTCCTCACCACTATAAATGCCTGCACCAACAGATGCTTTCTAGGCTAAATAAACATGGTTTAGAAAATGCTAAAACTGCACACATCTGAGAAGTGAAGATAAGTAGACACATACCTTTCTTTCAAGAAAAATTGAAATATGTCATTCACTTGGGGTGTGATGTCAAGACTTAAGTTATTTACTGTGCCTAGTGTACCTTGAGTGGGGATCTATTTAAGTACACAACTAAAGAGAGAAAAGCTAGGAGGCAGTACTATATTGCTTATATTGCCCAGAAATCTAGGGTTTAGGGGAGATATAGAGTCTTCTTTAAAATTACTTCCAGTCCCCAAGCTTCTTTTGTTTAAGTGAATACTGTAGGTCCCACCTGGTGCTTGAAACTACCAAAAGACAGCTCTGCTTTATGTAAGCCATTGACACACACCACATAGTACAGTTGCATGCCATGTTGGAACCACAATGTAAGTAGAATACTTAAAGGCACTTTTTTATCATCAGCCTGTTCTGATTCAGCCTACTGAATGCAAAGACTGTAGTGATAAAATGATAAACATTGTATTTCGTATTCCTTAGGTCAGTTGTTATGGGTGCTGCAGTTGTACCTTGCACTTTTATATCATAGCTCTTATTGCCTTAAAAGCTTTGACATCCAAACCTCTGTCATTCACACTGTTTATGCGCTCCAGAATAAGCCTGGGTAGTCCAGTGCTACCTGTGCTCATTGCTAGACAGCAAGGCTTACGATAAGTAAACATGATTCCCAGAAACTTTGCACTAATATTGTTCAAGCAAATGTTCTGCACCTGCACTCATTTAAAAAATAAACTTGCTGCCAAGTGCTTTCTGGTTTGTAGTAACTGTTATCTGCCAGACAGTATCAATTATACAAATTCCAGAACAGCTTTGCTCTTTTCAAAAGTGTGGTTTATTGTTAATGTTTTGGTTCTGCTAGGACTGTGGTCTGTAGAAGGCATCCTAAAGAACTTAAATGTTAAGAATAACCCATACTGTCAAAATATCAGAGTATGCTCTTCAATAAGGCACTTGGTAAACTCAATATTTGTGCCTAAAACTCAGGATTTTGGCACGTTAAATGAGACTATGTTCTCCACTGATTTGTAACCATTAGAAATAAAACTATAGTCAAACATCTAAAGATTAATGGATTGTATTGCAGGCATACACAAATTGTTTTTTAAGCTTCTCATGTATATGCAGGATTCCTGCTTTGCAAGTTCATTTCAGTTTGTGTAGGATACTTTATTTAAATGTGGTTTGACTAGATATTAGGTATTTATATGGCATACCACAGGTGATAAACTCCCAGCTATTATACCTCAGCATTGATTAAAAAAAAAAAACACAAAATGAATCTTGTTTGATCCAGAACAAAAAATAATTAGGTGCTTTGACATGCAAAAAAAAATTTGCTCCTGTCAGAAGAAATCTGCACCGGCTATAAGAGCGAGCACCATGGAGACAGCTTCTTCTTCCGTCTTCACGCAGCTGCACATGCGCATTAGAACAGAAAGTTGAACTTTAACTTTAAAGTCTGCTTTTTCATTCAAATGTGCATGCTTCAGTCCAGGGGCCGGTGCAGATTTCTCCTGATAGGAGCACCGGCCCTGGGTTTATGGTAAGTCGCTACAATCACTTGGGGGTGCCTATCGTTTGGCACCCCAAGTGTCTCCAGCCTTTCCTTCTCCTTTAAATAACTTGTCTTTCCATGATACTTTTCCTGGGGTTCCTTGGAACAGAAATGATAGACCTTTCAAATGATATTTTACCAGTTCAAAGTTTATAGGTAACCTGAGCCATAACATGTTAAAAAGAAGATTGAAATGAAGTCATAAATGTTTCCTCCTTCCAATAGAGAAACGTGGCTTCTACTGGGACAATTACAAGGGCCAAATATTGATTCAATTAGCAAAATCCAGCAGCATAACCTTTCTGCCTCTCTTTTTCTGGAACCATGACATGCATAATATTCTATGGCTCTAAGGGGCTGGTTAATAAATGTTCATGCTTGTGCTTTTCCGAGAAAAACAACTTTGCTTCAAATATAGCTTTTAAATATAATTTCTGTGATTTATTAATAGAAAAACCTAAACAATTTTAATGAAAAACCCTGTTAACCAAAACCTGTATTCTCAAGAAGTCAGAGGGGTATATCTAAAGCATTTAAGCAAATTGATATTCAGTTTTTTTTTTTTAGATTTTGCCACATTCCCAAATGAATGAATGGGACATAGAAATTCATTTGCCATCAACTTTTTCTATGGAATAAAAAAACACGATTGCAAGAAAATAATCGCTTGAGTTTAGCTGTGATGTTTTTTCAGCAGTTGCATTTTTAAAAGAATGTTATGAAATGTTCAGAAATCAGCCTCTGGGGGAGGGGACGGATTTATTGTCTGTTGATTGTCAGGATGACTTTTTTCATGGCGGTTTTAAGGGCAGGCTATTTACTATTTAAAGTATGACATTTGCATTGAAAGATATATATTATACTATGTGTTCACAAAACTAAAAAAAAAGGACAATCTGCCAAAAAAATACATCATTTCTCGTTTCTCCTTAAATCATAATTCTTAAATCCCCTTACTTTTCAAGAGATTATCATCATGACCCATTAATCCTGCATATTTTTTAACGTGCTAAATCACAACATATCTGGAAGGATAATATTTATACTTCATGGTAAGCTAACATGCTTATGAGTTTGCTAAACGTCACCTTTAAATAAATGTGCTAAAGCAAATGAATGGTAGCACACATTCTCACATGCGTACAGCCATAATTGTAAATACACTAAATATAGATTAAGGCTTACAGTCTTAGAGGATCATTATGCAAAGAGATTTCCTACTTAAACATACAAACTCCCAATGACCTACATGCAGACTCCTAAAACATAAGATCACACACAAATTGGGCTGCAGGCTTCTGTGCATGCACAACACATACACAAACATATACGTAAAGAATCACATAAATATACAAATATACATTGGCTGTCAAAATGATAGATGTTATTTATCTTTCCAGTGTCAGCCAAGATCTTTAGGGAGCAATTTTTGATACTTCTTGAATACTGTGCTATAGAAAAACAAAAAAGACTTTGTTGCAAGCTAATTCCATAGATGTCTCTCTGTTGGCAGAGAACTGGTAGCGAAAGATGAGTGGGGGTGCGGAAGGAGGAAGTAAATTAAGTAATACTGGGGTTAAGTTATGACTAGTGCTGCAGGTTACATTTTAATTTAGAATGAAGTGTGTGTTTTGGGAATGAGCCAACATTACTGAATGCATACATGTGCCTAAACTGAAACAAAGAAGAAGAGTATATATATTATATTGCGAATTGTGACTCCTGGATAATTTACAACAGCTTGAGGCTGCTTCCTGTTTGCCCTTCTCTGAGAGAGGCGGCTACAATGACTTTGCTTTGCCGTGGTAAACCTGACTACCACACTTCTGCACGAAATGCTGGGATTGAAATAAGGTGAAAAAGAATACCAGTGGTAAACACAAAAGTACATTAAAGTTCCTGGGTCTTCTATCGAAGCTTATGACGTGTATTTAAGGAAATAGTTCAGTTATTACATTTAAAACAATGTTGATTTGTGAATAAAATAGTTTGCCTGTTTTTTTCTTTTCTTGTTAATATGTTAAGGTGTACCCACTCTTTAAAAATGAGACCATGAGGTTCTGAAAATTTTAATTTAATTTACAATATAGCACTATAAGCTTAATTTACAACAAATGGAGTAATGTGCACATTGCAAGAAAGGTTGCAAAGCACTGCACAACATTCTTAGATGGATTCACAAAGATACTTCTTGCAAACAGTGTCCATACATAGGCAGCGTTGACTCATACATGGTGGTTCAACTGATTTCTTTGTTTGGAATAGATTAAATTAGTAATTTGATAATATAGAAAAGTTACAGTCTTCAAGAGTCCATTTTTCTCCAAACATTATCTTAAGAACCATACTTTCAAAACAACCCAGTTCAAGGGGTGGTTCACCTTCAAGTTAACTTTTAGTATATTGTAGAAGGGCCAATTCTAAGAAACTTTTCAATTGGTCTTCATTATTTATTTTTCATAGTTTTTTAATGATTTGCAATTTTCTTCTGTTTCTTTGCAGCTTTCAAATGGGGGTCACTGACACCATCTAAAAACAAATGCTCTGTAAGGCTACAAGTGTATTGTTATTGCCGCTTTTTATTACTTATCATTCTATTCAGTCCCTCTCCTATTCATATTCCAGTCTCTTATTCAAATCAATGCAGGGTTGCTAGGGTAATTTGTATCCTAGAAACCAAATTGCTGACACTGCAAAATAGAGAGCTGCTGAATAAAAAGCTAAATAACTATAAATACACAAACAATAAAAAATGAAAACCAATTGCAAATTGTCTCAGAATATCACTCTCTACATTATACTAAAAGTTAACTTAAAGGTGAACAACCCCTTTCAGCACTGTAATACTCTGCTTGGGTTCAAACCAGGGACCATCTGGTTGTTGGCTGCTCACCTTAGCCACTGGGCTGGGAGAGGAACCAGAATGTCTCTTACATCTGTTTTCCTGGTTTCATTACATCACCCTAGCAGCCTTATTGGTTGGGTTGGTTCAGCCAATCAGGACAGATTCTCCTCTTTCAAATCAGAACAGACTCAGCTGGTGCCAGAGCCTTGTCGTGAGCACAAAAGATTTATCCTAGCTCTTCTGTTCTTGGTTGCTGCTCCTGCGTCTACTCATAATCATACACTTTTATCTAGTCAGTTTCTTGCAATTAGTCTTGTGCCTAGTCCTTCCCTTGTTCACTCCTGCTGCAGTCTTGCTTTTGTCTCCTGCATCCTGATTCAGTCCTGATCCAGTCCTGCGAACTTTGCCCACACTGTCCTGATCACTTCACCTGCAATGTCCCATTCCTTTCTTGTTCATCACCTGCTCCATCACTGTCCTGCCTGATCAAGATTCTTCACCCCTGCCTCCTTGTTCTTGATTCTGTTCACTGTGTCCTTGTCACAGTAGCAGCTCCTTGCCTGAAGTATCCTTAGAAGCACCTAACAAGCACACCATTTTACATTTGGTGATCTGGTCAATGATGTGTACCAGCATGGGGGACAGCATGAATCATTTAACAAGAAATGTTTCACTAGATAGTTCACACAGTTATGAAAATCCTTATTTTAGCATAGTAAAGTCTCAGTACCCATACAAGTCTCATACAAAAATTACACCCGGTGGTGGTTTATAATTCAGGTACTGTAATTGAGCATCCTCCTGTGGCCCATGACTTTAAAGTGCCCAAAGCTACCAGAAAGTCATTTTTGAAATTTTTATTCAGTATTTCCTTACCTCTAGTTAGATAAAATGATTGGTGCTCCCAAATGTTGTTCTACTTCCTTGACCAGCAAGTGCACAGCTGCTCTGACACATACATTTGAGTTGATGTGTGATCATTTAACATACAAGTGATGAAGCTAAATGGAGCAGCAGCTGTGCAGCTTGAAAAATAACTTCAAGGTAGTGATGTGCAGAGTCACGAAAATGCAACCTGCACCCAACTTTAACCCACAAAATCATAACCTGCACCTGACCCTAACTTGCAAAATGTTGCCACTGTAGGACCAGCACCCAACCTGTACCCTTGTCTTCTCACTCTGTGCGCTTCTTCTGTGCACTTCCAAATTCTGACGCACATCCTATCCTAGTCTACAATGACTGAGCAAATGTCAACCCAAACTTGCCCAACCAGTTGTCAGCCAATGGGTCACTTTAGTTTAGGGTCACCCCACACATCACTACTTCAAGGCATCTGGTTGCCAGTCTGTAAGCACCTGGTTCCTTTCTACTTGTGTACCTGTCCCTGTGGCCTTGCCTTATCTGGCACATTAGAATGCACTGGGTCTGAGCCAATCCATTCGATTTTTATGACGAATCAGAAAAGTTGGCACAAAGGTGCTGTGCAAATAAGCCCCAATAACTGCAACCATGATCTAAGAGGAGAAATGAGTATTGGAATTAGGAATGAAATAAAAACAGATGTAGCAACAGAGAGAACAAAGGAAACAATGATGACTCTTTCAACACCCTTCTGCCATCTGTCAATTAGATTCATTAGCTGCCACATACTGTAGTGCTGCAGCTTTATTAAGATGTGCAGAATGTGATTTCTCCAATTATCTGTATAAACTATGACTCAGAACAAGATAAACAGATCGAGTGTCTACTGCCAATGTTTATTAATAAAGGAAAATACAGTATGTCTCATTTCAATTAAGGCACTTCAATGTCTCAAACTAGTTAGGGCAATAAGACTGTATCTGCATCCCCTAAACCTCATGAACACCATACTATTGTTACTGAAATGAAGGCATTTATCTTTTTATATAGATGGGCCTTTAATTGTGTACAAGTGCAGTATACTAATGCATACCATGGTACAGTAATCACAAGCAAATTCAGGGACCAGGACCATGAAGTCACAGTACCACTGATAACTTTTTTAAGTAACAAAGTTACAGTTGGCACTCGTCAACGCATATACTTGACAAAGGGGCGTGACCCCGAAACGTTGCTCACTTCCGCATTAAACGTGCAAGGTGTTCCTTGCTTGCTACAACCTGTGTGCCTTGGATTTTCTCATCTGAACTTTTTTAAGTAAGCCACAGCATGTCTTTCAGTTGTGCACAACCCCTGTTGTATTTCAGGCACATAGTTGACTCTGTCTCAAATTTCCACATAATTAAAAAAGAATGTACATTTTGGCAAAACTTGGATTCTGAATGCATCCCACAGTTAATGAAGATTTTATTATTGCACTGACGATTACAAAGAAAATAACAGAGATGGTGCTATATCCCTTGGAGATCTGTACTTGCTTATGTGAAGTGCTACTTCCAGTGGCGTAACTACCAGGGATGCAGGGGGTGCAATGGCACCAGGGCCCCTACCCCCTTGGGGCCCATCGGTGTTAAGAAAATAGTTATGGCAGGCAGTTATCTAGGGGGAAATTTACAGCACACACTCCAGCATGTGATTTATAGAGGTAAGGGCCAGACAGGGGGGCCCAGGTGCCCATCCTGTACTGGGGCCCAACAGGGAGTAGTTACGCCACTGGCTACTTCTTGTAGATGAACAGGTTTATGTC
The DNA here is from genome assembly GCA_024363595.1 of Xenopus borealis. Classification (NCBI taxonomy): domain Eukaryota; kingdom Metazoa; phylum Chordata; class Amphibia; order Anura; family Pipidae; genus Xenopus; species Xenopus borealis. The sequence continues at coordinate 42,258,808 of CM044438.1, forward strand.
ACCTGATTTGAACATTTATACTGATCTACTGTTCTGACAGTACAACATATCGTATGGATGAGAGTCCACTGTAATTTAGGACAAACTAAAGTAATGATCATGGGACTCACAGCAATGATGTAACCAGCTCAGTCAGTCACAACCTTGGGCATTATTCAGTGATAATAGATGCAAATATATCACAGAGTATTAGTCTTTGGACTTGTATTGTATAAGTATATTACACATTTATTTTCCAGACCCAAGTTAAGCAAGAATAAATGGATGATAAAGGCCATTACAAAACTCATGAAATGGAAATTCATGAAACATAATTGTTCTGTTTGCCTTTTAAAGTAGTTGCTCTAGAATCTCAGTTTAGTGGAAATGTCTCTTTCCCCTAATCCTTGTTCAATGTTAATTTGACATTACTTATTCAATGTGGTGATTTTACAAGCTATGGAGTAGGATGTTTAAGAAACAATAACAATGGAGTTTTCACTTGTTTTGTTCCCCTGTATCCATGAAATAGCTACCATGTTTCTTAGTATGACCTTTGCTTTGTCTTTCAGAAGATAAGAGCATCTCTGTTGTGCCTCCTCTATATCCATTCATTTTCTCCTATGCCCAGCTCTGAAGGGTGCCTAGCCAATACAGGTTTGGGACCTGTTATCCAGAATGCTTGGGACCTGGGGCTTTCTGGATAATGGATCATAACGTAATTTGGATCTTCATAACTTAAGTCTACTAGAAAATCATGTTTAATGAGACTTGTACAAGTAGGGGGACCTGTTATCTGTAAACCCATTATCCAGAAAGCTCCAAATTATGGAATGACTGTCTCCCATAAACTCCATTTTATAAAAATAAATTTTAGAAAGGGTTTCCTTTTTAATAAAATAATGCATTGTACTTGGTCCAAACAAAGATATAATAAATCCTTCATGGAAGCAAAACCAGACTTGAACAAGTAGAGGGATCTGTTATCTGGAAACCCATTATCCAGAAAGCTCCAAATTATGGAATGACTGTATCCCATAAACTCCATTTTATAAAAATAGATTTAACAACATGCCAGGTTGAACCCAAACCATTTGATTAAGCACAGCAACCACACAAAAATGCTTTCCAGTGAAATAGTTTGCAGTCATAAAGAATAGAGATCAGAGTGTCTTGCAAAGCAGCTAAGAATGAGTGCCAATAATGCTTATTCGACTTTTTAATTACATTCATTCAACAGCTTATTAACATGCGTATTTGGCATACTTCTAACAGATTGGCATGCCAGGAACTTATAGTGGGCTAATTTTTCCAGCTCCAAACCATGGATGAAATAAAAATAACTTTAATATAATCATGTGTAAAGATATATATATAGAAATATATCTCATTCTTCTCTAATTTACACACTGCCCTGCCCACTGTGCCAAGTGAGACAATACTGTGTAATTCACTCTTTGTCAGCACATAACCTCCTTAGTGCAACATCTGAATCCTGGGAGTGTGTGCTATAGAAGGTACTGGAAGCTGTGGATTACTGTACAATCAAGGTGCTGGGATGTGTGCACAACAGTGATGGTGCAGAGAGGTGTGACTGATAGAGAAAATGCAGAAGTATGAGCAGTGTCAGACATCCAGAGATGTACCATAGGCAAGGAAACCTGTGAAGAAGTTGGTGCTGTTTCTGGGTGAGGAGGTAGCATGGGGTCAATATACCTTATAGGAAATAGGAAAGGGGCTACATTGAATTTTGTGCAAGTGGAGAACAATCTGGCTTCCATCTGGGTGGTGGAAGGAATGTTGACTAACTAGGAGGTGGCAGGGGTTTAAGGCATTGTTGTGTTATGTAGACAGAGGGGGAAAGGTTGACCAATCAGGGAGATTGGAAGAATGTGAGGGTAGGGGTGATGTCACGGTGTATCTTGGCCGCCAAAACTACAGCAATTGGCAAAGTTCTGCCCTACTATAATGGATAAAACCATCGCAAGTTTGTGCGATGCAGAAAATAACTAGACAAAAACCTTGTGCTTTTATATGTGATTACTAATAGCTTATAAATTACTTAGATGATGTACATTGACCCTTCACTAATCATTCTCATTGCGATTGTCCAGACATTGTTGAAAAAAAAATGTAAAACTGTGTTTCCATTTTACTCAATTTAATGGGATAAATTCATCTTAATTTCAGGTAGTCACTCATATTTATCATAGCGTTGCTGACAACCATAGATACAATAACGCATGGTTATTAAACTGTTAAAAAGATACCCTTCTTATCTACTGAGTCCGCGATTACTACATTTGTGGCAGACATAGAAATGAGTGAACAGCTTGCAGCTAAAAGTTTTCTAAACATTTTTTTCTATTACTTTATAATAGAAAAAGTGTTTTAGAGCAAAAATGTAAATATTTAAAAAATGTCTTTATGTACTAGCTCCTAGCTTTTGTGGATTTTGTAGAAACTGAATGCTATGTCATTTCAATTCAGAAGCATTCAGACAATGCTACTGAAAATTGATATTTTATAAATGTTTAAATATATGCCGAATAAATAATATCTATACATTTACAATACTACATGGATGTGCTCTAATTCCAAGAATGCATTTAAGAAATATGAGCTAATTATAATTTAACCAATTAATGTTATTGGGCTGCTTTCAAATCTGTTTTTTATTAACCTCTGTCAAAATGTGCTCTATTCACCTTGATGCACATCTCAGAGTTGTTGGATGGATCTTTATATTAGAAACAGGGAACAGTTATTCTTTCGCAGGTTTGGATATGCTCACATAGGCAATTACTCTTTTGTCGAAAGGCCAAGTTCATAAAGAATACTAATAAGACCACCTGGTAACAAAAGGCATTTGTGCTGTGTGATTCTTCAATGGACTGATTCAAACCCTTCCATTCCAAAGCCATGTGTGTGGATGGCACCTGTCCTTTTAGGCTTTTATTTAATGGGAGGTTGGTTGAGTAGACAGGACAAGACTCAGTTGTATATATTCACTGAATGCTTCTCTGTCAACAGACAATATACTTTTGTAGCCCTGTTTATTTCTTTTCAAAGAACAATATATATATATAATAAAAAGGGTATAGTCCCAAAAGCTCTACCTGCTGGTTTCCCTTATGTTCTTTTTAATACTAAACATCCTCCTTGTCATCTGCTAAATAAGCAGCTGCCCCCAGTCACCCCTGTGAAAATGCTGCATTCCCATCTAAAGTATCATGAATAATTCCGTCTTTTCATTGCTGAAAAAAAGCAGCTGCTGCTCCAAGAGGTTACCAGATAGAGCAGTGATCCCCAACCAGTAGCTCATGAGCAACATGTTGCTCTCCAACCAGTGGCCTCGAAGCAGGTGTTCATTTTTTAATACCAGGCTTGAAGGCACTTATTTGGGACCTCAAGAACATTTTTTCATGCTAATGTTGCTCACCAACTCCTTTTACTTTTGAATGTTGCTCATGGGTTCAAAAGGTTGGGGATCCCTGAGGTATCAACTGAGGTTGACTCAAGTATGATGTTGGTTATGTGTGAAATAGTGTAAAGCTCATGAAGATGTATTTACATGAAACTTCAAATATCCCATTCATCATTTGACAAGTACATTTAGCAAAGTACAAGGGCTATGTGGAATATCCCTTTTTCCTTTCCAAGAGGCAATGAGAAGTGACCCATGGCTATACCTGTCATTGAGCCTATTCTAATATTTAGAGGTATGCATCGATTAAGCTCCCACTTTTTGAAAATAGATTTATAAAAGTGCATCAAAGTTCTGCTGGAATAGAAACAAAGTTGATGCAAGTCCAGTGGGCATGACAAAGCCCATTGAATTATATGGTAGGAATGCCATATAGGTCCAGTAAAAGTGTTTAAAAAAAAGTTTGGTTCACAAATTGTGCCTACCTACTCCATGCGAAGTTTGTCGCTTCATATGCAATTTTTAAGTTGTAGCTCAGCAACTACTGAACTACAAAGCATATAGAATACACCATGTTTTATTAAAGCACATCACATATAAATAACTTATGATAGCTAGGAGTTGCACAAAAACATAAAAATGGTGCAGACAGTAGCAGATCTGAAGTCCTTGTGACAACAAATGGATCGCCAAAGACTTCAGGCGTCACAGTTTAATTAAATGCTTTTAACAAATTCAAGTTACTATGTACTAAGATCTACAGTGTTTTTGTCCTGGCAGACCTGGATGGCTTTAGTCACCTCTTAATGGCTTGAAATTTGCTTTTGTATACCTTGATATAAAAGCAAAATCACTGAACTATTGCAGCCTGGAAGTGAATTACATAAAGACTTTTCAGAGATATAATTGATTTAATGTAAGAGACTACTAAGCAAATATTTATGCCATGAACATTTTCATTGCAACTATTTAAATATGCCAATCAGCCAAACACCCAGTGCTTAAGATACACTTGATGCAGGCTGCACACTGTTTGCCAGGCTACTGCCCTTTCCTGCTTGATTAATGTTCATTCTGGAAAAATAAATCAAGTCTTGAATATAAACACAGCCAAGAGGTTCATTCTGCAGTCATCAAGTTAAAGAGGTTCATTCTGCAGACATTAAGTTGAATAGATTGCCTTTGGGAAGTTAAATTTTCTTTCATAAGACTTACCCTCTTTGTTTTTAAATATCAAAAATATTCTGACATTCCTGAACAACAAAGAGGCTGCGAAGACTTTGGTATCATGTGTACAAAGCAGCTTTGCTTAGTTATTAATGTTCACTATAGGTCAAGGATGCAATTAGAGATCTTTAGACTTGTTTAGGGCTAGGCCAGACGGGGAGATTCGGGGGCATTTTGTCGCCTGGCGACTTCTCGCCGCGACTTGTAGCCCCCGAACCTCCCCGAATAGCGAAGTACCCAAGCGCACCGGCATTGCTTGAAAACGCCGGCGCGTATTCACACGGCGATTTGGAGCGATTTCAAAAATCGCGCCGCTCCGTTTTCAAGCAACGCCGGTGCGCTTGGGAACTTCGCTATTCGGGGAGGTTCGGGGGCTACAAGTCGCGGCGAGAAGTCACCAGGCGACACAATGCCCCCGAATCTCCCCGTCTGGCCTTAGCCTTAAGGTTACACAATTCAAGCATGAACACACCCTACAGTATTTTCTCTTCAGTGTATTGATATGTAGGTCAATGCGATAAAATCATGAGTCATCTCAGAGTTAACAAATTAACATTAAAATTGTGCAGTAGATCCATCCATCTCTTCCCTATATATATCTCTGTATCAGGCTTAGTTTGGTCCTTCAGATAAACAAAGTAAAGGTCCCCATAGACACAACGATCTTTCCCTGCCGAACGACTGATCTTAGGGAAGTCCGACCAATCTGTCAAATTATCGTGCGGTGAGTGGGATACAAACGATCGTTCGTCTTACGATTTTTCGTCCGACATTGGTCTGATGATTGATCGGCCAGGTTAGAAAATCTTTATCGGTCCCCACGCAATCTACCTATGTTTGCAAGGCAAAGCAGACTGCGATCCTTCAGTTTTGCTGGCAATATCGCCTGAAATTGTCTTTTTAGTTGATGGACACATCAGGCATTTAAACGATCGTTTTGAGACAATCGTGGTCTCACGATAACAATTGGATCTTTCAAAAATCTTTACGTCTATGGCCAGCTTAAAGGTTTCTTTACGTGTCTCTGTTGATTGGTTGCTTCCATTTAATCTTCCTTATGTGTCTATGTTGATTGGTTGTTTCCTCTTAATCTTCTGTGATTCTGTTTTGCATTACACAGGGAAAGCTGGAGAAAGTGTGATGATAAATGTATATCATTTAGTTTTAAAAGCCATATGTAAAATATGATTTCAAGTATTTAGGACTACAACATTACATTTTTTTAAGTGCTTCTAATTTACAGCTAGCCAAAGTCTATAGTGACAGCACAGAGCAGATTGTTTCATGGATTTCCACTCAAGATTATGGTCTCATTGTGAGATAGATTCTATAGAGGCACAAATCCCCATATGTATTAAAAAGTACACGTTTTGACCAGGCGCATTAAACCATAGCAACCAACAGGGCTTTTGTTTTAAAAGGGTTGTTCTCCTTAAAATTAACTTGGGGAATTATGTAGAGAGGAATATTATGAGACAGTTTGCAGTTGGTCATATTTTATTATTTGTGGGTTTTAATTATTTCTCTTTTTTTCATCAACTCTCCAGTTTTAGCACCTAGCAATTACTCTAGTAAAGGTTTAAATGAGAGACTGAAATATGAATAGGAGAGGACCTGAATAAAAAGATAAGTAATAGAAAGTAACAATAAATTATATCCTCTCAGAACAATAGATTGTTGACTGTCAGGGTCAGTGGCCCTCTGTTTGAAAACTGGAAAGAGTCACAAGGAAGAAAGCAAATGATTTAACAATACAAACTATACAAAACTATACAAAATGTAGACCAGCTGAAACGTTTTTAAGAATTTTCCATTTTTTAACATACTAAACCTTAACTTAAATTTCAACGAACTTTTTAAACATGTGACAAATGTTGCTTCCAAATGATGACTAGACCTATAGCAAACTATGTACCTTAAATTATCTAACCCTCGTTATCTCTAACCCCAAAATACAGCATTATGGGCAGATTAACTGGCCTCTGATAAGAGTGACCATAGTGTGTGAATATAGTTACATAGTTAAATTGGGTTAAAAAAAGTCCATCAAGTTCAATGCCTCCAAGTTAAAACCCAGCATATACATACACACACACCCTCCACTCTTTCACACAAACCATATATGCCCATAGCTAAACTAACTGTAGAGTTTAGTATCAAAATAGCCTTTGATATTATGTCAGTCCAAATAATCATCCAAGCCCCTCTTAAAAGCATCAACAGAATCAGCCATCACAACATCACCCGGCAGTGCATTCCACAACCTCACTGTCCTCACTGTGAAGAACCACCTACGCTGCTTCAAATGAAAGTCCTTTTCTTCTAGTCTGAAGGGGTGGCCTCTGGTGTGGTGATTCTCTTTATGGGTAAAAAGGTCCCCTGATAACATTTGTAAAGCACTTCAGATTTATATAATAAGTGTGAGAAATGCTAAGGATCAAGGGTTCCTTTCCCAGATCCCCGCTGTCTACTTATATTTCTCTTAGGTCTACTGTGCCTTGGCTTCCTCTCACAGTAACATTGTCCACCTCGGGTGCAGGCAGAAGGTGCTCCAGTTGGTTAGGAGGAAAGAAAAGTTCCTAAAGCTTGCTGGGAACCCCAGGACACATATGGAAAATTAATAGAACCAAGGGAAAAAGCAGACCCAGAAGGAGGAGGATATTTGAAGATGTGTGGCCACTTTCTTTAATTTAAGTGTGCCTGCTATGTTGGAGTAACTGACTTCTCCAAAGAGAAGCATTTGGGAGAAGGCAGTGCTACTTGGGGTATAAGAACTAATGGGAAGGGACATTGGAATTGATACTTCAAGAGTTAAGTGATAAAAAGCAAGGCATATATTTTGCCTGCTGTAATGGAGGCATGCATCACTTATATATTTTATGTTAAATACACAGCCATAAACAGCTATTCCATTTAAACATTTTGTTAGGAGTCAAAGTTCATACTAACAGTGTAATGGGAAACATATTAACTGGCAGTGTTATGAGCTTGTTTTGCAGTTAAACACAATATAATTTATCCCAGAATAGTTTTGCACTGGGTAAAAGATCTGGCCAAATATTGCATATCTAAAATATCACGTCTATATATTTCAGCAGACAATATGTTCTCTCCACTTACAGAACAAGATCAATTCACACAATAGCACATCCGTAAAAATCAATTCTATTTTTGTCATGCCTCTATAAAGTCATAAATGTATTGCAGGCATGCTTTAATTAAATAAAACGTATACTTGAAAAATTCCCTCTTATTTTGATAAAAAAAAGTTTGAGGGCATGAGCTTACATTAGCAGCTATCTCCCAAGACAGTGAGTGTCATTTACTAGGAGTGGTCAAAACGCTAAATGAAAAATCCAGTGCAATTTGATGCAGAATGCTTTTCCAAAATTAATTAAAATGACTCCCACTTCAATATTGGCATTGCACAGTCATGGTGCTGGTATTCTCTTACATGTCTTCTATTTGCTTACTATTCAGTCAGCAAAAAATAAATAGGGTGGTGGGGCAGAGCAGAAAGGGAACCCTGGACTTGACAGATCAAAGATAATTGTTTAATACAGGGCACCTTTATCATTTACTTATGCCCTGGACAAGAGTAAAATAGCACTTAGGGAAGCAGAATCATGACACCTATGCTCATCCACTAAACCCTTGCACTTGGGGTATAGCTGTGGTCTGCACCTTATGTACCAGGCTCTATTGCATTTAAATGAATGAACTTCCCATCACAAGCAATGCTACCAAACATAGGCAGCACTGTATTCATGTGATGGGACTTTGTGTTGATAATGCATCCTTTTTACTGAAAACTGTGGGGCATGATGAACAGTTATTCCTATTTCCTCTAACTTTCTTCTATTTCTTCACCATCTCTCCCCCCCACATACAAACTCCTCCCCAATTTAAACTCTGGACCATTGTGATATGTTGGATGCTGTGAAATGTTCACAATTACCCTGTTTTCAATAAAAGTATAATAAGGATTTTTTTTTAAAAAGTGCTTTGACCCAATTTTGTAATTATTGTAATTTTGCACCCTAAACTTTTGACACCTATAGTATTATAGAAAAAAACTATTTTATTGGGCTTTAATCTTTAGATATTGCAGTAAGACCCCTTATCTGGAAAACTTCAGGTCCAAGGAATCTGAATAACTGATCCAAAGCTGTATTTTTTCAGATTGAGATATCTCAACAACAGAGTCTAAAATTGCTTTCAGATGAACTTGCTATGCGAACTGTAAACTCAGTGAGCTAGAATAATTTTAATCATTTGTGACTGCAACTCACCGATATTTTCTTTTCTACTGAACCACTCAGACTGACTTTATAGCTTTGTGCCCCATTCCATATGATCCCAGTGCACAGCTGCTCTGACTTCTGCACACCAGGAATCTATCACTAACCCCTGTATTGCTCTTCTGTCTGACTTGTTGTTTATTATGGTTTTCACATGCACAGTGGCACTGTAATCCAAGATATTTTCTGCAAATTAACCCTTCCTTAAAGAAACAGAACCCAGATTTGGAATAAATTGCTCCTTTTCATTCCCTGTTATGAATAATTTCAGCCCTGGAATGATGGAAACATACCATTCAGATCCCTATTCCCCTCTGTTTCCTCCTGGAACTCTGAGGAACACAATCTCTTTTTCTAAAAAGAAAAATTGTTTGCAGACCTCAGACTTAAATAAAGCCAGAAAACAATCCTTTCTCTTTTCTGTGCCTACAAAGTGCCTACCACCAGATCCTAAAAAATAGCTTTTCTTTTAAATTATTAAATTGCCTTCTCATAGAGGTACATATCCCATAATTCAACACATGTTAAATCTTAAAATCCCAAATCCATCACTGTCCTCAAACAAGTCTAATGAATGGCTTTAGGAATTTCTTGCACTGTAAAAGCATGGTGTTAAGCACCAGGTAATAATGTATTAATGTGTGTCTTATTTAAATTGTACACTACTGTTTTAAATTGTACACTACTGTTTTTAAATATTTTTTTCCTTTCCCTGCTTATTGACCTCTAACTAATTTGACATTACCTTTTAAAGAACTGTGCACAAGTATGTGAAAGAGTTTGTCTAGAAGAATAAGGGTTAAGGTATCACATATGCTCACTGACTTCACTTCCTCTATGGCTGAGGCTTTCCCTTTCCAATATTTTGGCTAGTGTCCCACTGGCAGAGTGTCTGCGGTTGGCTGGCAGGCAACCGAGGGGGGTCCCTCATGATCTATAAATAAGCCAGCAGAACACAGAGAATTTGTGATCAATCACGTTTCCAGGTCAGCAATATGAATTTGCAGACACAGCTCCTATAGCAGATGTGGAGAAAATGGTAGTAAACAAGAAAGCAAAAAAAAAGCAAAGAAGGGTAAACACAGCAGGAGAAAGACATAGAATTAGGAGGACTGTAAAGGGACAATAAGGCATTTCCTCACCTAAGTAGTTTTATATTTCATAGAATGCTTTTCAGTTTATATTACTGTAGCGCTATAGTAAACTAGAGTGGCTACTATGAGCTTACTTTCAAAATATCAGTGCCACGGATGAGACTTTTTCTCAGGTGTAAGCCCTCGCAACGGTGTGGAGGCATGGTGTAGTGCAACTGTAACCAATTGTGCTATGCACAAGGAATGGGTGCCAGTGGTTCTTTTATGCTTAACCAAGAACAGTGTTTATTTTCAGGAACAGTATCCACAATGGAGTATAGATAACATATAGTATAAACGAAGCATATTCTCACAGTACCAAATATTTGCTGGACATTGCTACTGACTCTACTCACTGGAGCGTTGAGCTGCTCAGCTATATAACCTATCTATCACTCCTAGAGTGATTTATTAGTGAGTATAGCTATCCACTTTACTAGGGCCAAAGCTCCTAGGTTCCACTACCCATTCTCTTCCAGCCTGCTTGGTTGGGCTAAAGTAATGGACCCAGACCGCATGGTCACCAAGACTTTTATACTGTACTATGGCAGAATGCCATCTAGTGTACACTGTGAGAACTACAGGGGCTTACATAAGCAGAGCAAAGACACAAAGTCCCCATAAGGACCCATTTAGGTGTCTAAAATAATGAGGATGTGCCTGCCAATAATAGGTGAGGGTGTCTAAATTTTCACATCCCTATATTACTTAACACAGTGGGGTAGTCTGTAAGAACTCTCTAAGAACTCTTTGCTCCAGTGCCCATTATCATTACCTTTCCTTTATTAAGACCCCATGACCTAGGCACCAACAGTTTATTAAAATAGGTGCTCTAGTGTGCCTAGATCAACTGGCCTGTGTCCTGCTAGGCTAAAGTATTTACTTTTACGGCACTAATGATGCCTGTCTTCATATCTGTGTTTTTTCTTTCATAGCTTTGTGTATTTTTGGATGATAACAGCTTTTTCATGTAGAAATCACTTGTAAAATTGGAAAGGACTATTCGTAAACACCAGTTTAGCATTTTAAAGTCTTCCAGAAACTTGATGCAATACATGTCTAAATGATGCACAGAAATCTTAAGACAAACGCCATAAACCTCTCACAAACATCTTTGCTCCTGTCAATTTGGTCATGTCACATTTTTATGGTAAAATATGCACTTACATTACTAATATAATACAGATGATCAATGAATGACATGTACAGTAGATTATGTAAAAGTACTTAAAAATTTTATCAGTTTCAATTTGTATGGTGAGTAATGTCACTTGTATGACCTGACCCATCGACAAAGAAAAATATATACGGGGTGCATCCTTAAGAAGTCTATATTACAAGTCAGCTTACGCATCATGACCTATACAGAAGCCTGAGGCATAATGCAAATATGATTAAATGCATATGGTAATTTGGGGCTGGACACATTTGCACATTGGTAGTGTGAGAATAACTGGTGGTCTAGTTGGGTGGCCTCTCCTCTTCTGTGCACCACATCTAGTTTGTCTCATGCCTTTTGTACTGTAAGTGACGCTCATATACATGCATTTCTGGGTTTATTCGACAACCTACTTCCATTGCCCAACATAGGTCTATATTCTTATAGTTCATGGGTGTGATTCAAATCTGGTTATCTGTTCTTTGACCCTTGCATGTACCCGACCTCTGCTAAGTTTGCTGTCTGTAGCAACCTTTGCCTGTTACTAACTGATGTTTTTTGCAAGGTGCCTGTAGGTGTCGCTCTGCATATGAGTTATACTATGTACACATGTCTGGACTGCTTAAAAAGTGATAGAGTTTATGTTACTGTTGTGTAATGGCTGCATAAACCTGCTAATAAAGCACTGTTATACTCTGCTTATCCTCGGCCACCAAAAAACACAACAAACTGGCGATGAGATGTCTCTTCTACCTCTGCAGCATCATGCACCTTTTCTCCCAAGCCCTGGTGAGCCTTCCCTACCTTTTACTGCTTGGATCCTTTTGTTTGAAAATTGAAACAGCAGTGGCAGAGGCTAAAACTCTCAGTCAGGGAACTTCTGGGAATGTACAGATTGTGAATCCAGTACTCTGGCCTAATATTGCACATTCACAGGCAAAATACAGTGTTATTGCTGAAAATACAAATAAAAAATACTGCTTCCACTGTGGTTCAACACAACACACTGCAAATTATGCTACATGTCCTGCAAAAGCTGTACAGCCCCACAAATGCAGATAGGTAGGACACTTTGCTAAAATCTGCCATAGTTCTGCTAAACATGTTCATGAAGTCACTACTACAAATGCTATAGTATTAAGTGTGGATAAAGCTGGTACATTTATTCCAGATAAGTTTATATGCACTGTCAATGGCAATACTGCTTCTGCTGACAAGGGGCCACGCCATTAACCTGATGCTTGATACAGTTAAGTTGTTTCTATACTAACAAAGAATATTTTCTTGAAATTCTTTGAAAAAGATACGCTTGTTGCACCTGCCCTGAGACTGGTCAGTAATCTACTGCAAAATGTGACTTTTACATTGTGAATAAGGATACTGCTATACTTGGAAAGATCTCTTTGCTGCATTAATCCTACAATGAGTTGATGGTCTCATTGCTACAGCACCAGTGCCTGCCATACAGCCTGTGTCTAAAATTTCACCACAAAGCAACACTTCACTGGGCTGTGCACAAAGTTAAGTTGAGACCAGATGTAAAACCAGTACGCCAGAAATTGAGGCAATTGCCCTACTCTCACAGGAACTAAAGAAACTGGTAGAGCAAGATGTGATTGAAAAATCAGAATCCTCCAAATGAATTTCACCAGTTGTTGTAACAATGAAGAAAACTGGAGGTATTCGATTCTGTGTTGAGCTCAGTGAACCTATAAGGCATACTGAGAGAATCAGAAAACTGCCTGCATGGACCAAGGAAAATATGATGCGAAGAATGCATATTATTGCTTTAAGATGCATTTTGCTTCTTTATTGTTGTTTATTACATTTATCCAAATGCTTTCCTACTAGTGGGGGAATATGTGGTGTTTGTGCAAGGTGCCTGTAGGTGTTACTGTTATGTAATGGCTGCATGAGTCTGCTAATAAAGCACTAACACAACACTAACCATTCACTCAGATCCTGACTTTGTACTATGTCACTGAATGGTATAGACCGTGGCCTGTCCCTCATGTATGCATCCTGTTCCCCATTCCTCCTGTGACTTTATGGTTCCCTTGTCTGCCCAGTCTGCCTTGACTCTCTCACTCCAAGATGTGGCAGCATCCAAATAGCAGAGGGCTCCTCTGGGAAGCAAAAGGTGGTGGTTTAAAGCAGAAGCATGAGCCACGACTGGAACCTGGGCATCTGTTCTGGGTTTTGGGATACCATATGTTACAGGTAGTAACTCTCTTGACCAACAAGTAACTGATTTTTTTTTCAGCCAGCTGCAGGTTGAACAATGAAAGCAACATTTTGATTAGTTGCCATAGGATACTGCCCAGGTGAAAATTTTCAGCTGCAGAATTATTCAAATATTTGACATTATCAATATATGATACTCTATAATTAATGCTGTTTTGATGTTACTATAAAATAAAACTTTAAGGATTATGATACTTTTAGATGATGATTGTGACATGTTTTATGTATTGAAAGAGCACTTGTTTAGTATATAAGAGGTGTCAAGAAAACTGGCACATGCCCTTACTATCAACAAGTAAGCTTCATAGGGTTAGGCAGTTGCTAGGCAGAAATATGCATCTTATTTAAATAGCTATGTTATTGACTCTTAAAGTTGGTGAGCACTTACTATCACACACGAATATAGTGATTGAAAAGGGGTGGTTCTTCCTCTCTGGCCTACATCATCTGACCCAGGTGGATGTGTGGGGAGTCTGATGTCAACATGGCCCGTAAAGAGTACTGCGCTAGAGGGACAACCCTACTAGAGAAAGGGGAACATGGCCCCTGTGAATGAGGTTTAGTGAGATACAGGACTAGTATACTCATAAATAAGCAGCAAAGCTAGAGTGATCAGCTTAGTGCTTTACCTAAGGATTGTATCTAAAGGTACCTTTCTTTAGGCATTACTGGCCTAAAGTGAAGGGACCACAGTATTGAAGGGATTCAGACTAAGCATATTGCTCCCTGAACAGATTCCATTGGGGGGTCTGGACCACTAGCTGTTCTAACCTTAAAGGGGTGTTCTAAATTTGCTCCTGGACTTCCTCAAGGACATTATCGACCTGAAGATGCTTCTTGGTGGTAAAGTTAGTCAGAGCAGCTGATACTTTGACTCTGAAAGATAGCTGCAATTCACATGTCTCTAAATTATGCTAAGGAGGAAATGTTCTTATACAGTCTTAATTTTAATTGTACTGTACATCCAAACTATATGTTACAGTGTCATAGTATGTCCTACTTTATAGATATTCTAAATCACTTTGATATTGAAATGCCATAATCAAAACGTATCCCAACAATTACCCAGCCACCAGCTTCCTCCATACATACAGTATGAAACAAACCTCATTCACTGGCCTAGTGGAGGTTACCTGGAAGCATAAATGATTTATTAGTGTGGTGTGTAATTTACGTTACAATCTTACAATTTCAATGCTTAACATTTATCTTCAGTGGACCTAAATTAGCCATATCATAACATAGCAAATGACAAGGGTTGGTGCATTTCAGTGGAATCACTCTATCATTAAAGTAATTTATTATAGAATCTATAGCCTAGCGTGTGCTCCACAGGTCAGTAATTGTTCAATATGGACTGCAAGGGACTTGTGTTCTAACAAATAACAAAATTGGCACCTAGCATTTAGGGGGAAATGTAATAAATGTGAGAGCAAAATATCAGGTAGCATTTAAGTTTTGAAAGTTAATTCACTTCTAAAATGATGGCAGAGAGCATATGCCTGGTGCTTTTTAAACCTGCAAGGGCCTTATTTTTAAGTATCACTGGGATAGGGACTAATTTAATAATAACATCTTTGAATAACATGTTGCCACTATATAAATAAAAAATAACAAGAATATATGAATAACTATTTCACCTTGATAAAAGTCCATAGCTGTAAACATCAAGATAAATCCAAGCATTAGGACAATAACGTTATTATCACTACAAGCTGAGCCGCAAAAAAAGGATACTGTTGATAAGGCATTGCTCCACCTTTGCATCCACTACACTACATTTAACCCACGGTTTTCCAAAAAAAAAAAAAAGCTAAAATCCCCCATTCCTTCCAATGTACATCGTATTGGCCCTTCCTTCTTAGCACATAAAACAATGATGTATGACTGGTCCGTTCGTTCTGCATGTACCCACTAACAAGCGCACATCGGAATCACAGAGGGAACGTAGTTTATGAAATTATTGCGGCTTTATTGATATACATACCAACATCATAGAGACAGTGGGACGCGTTTCGTGTCCTTCGCTCTCCTGGAACTTCGTCAGGTCACTAAGGTGAAAATTAGTTAATTCATTAAATGTGAACATTATCTTCGATTATGTAAATATAGTGCAATATGTGAAATATTGTTGTGTTGTATAGTGTAGGGTGAGGTCAATAAAATAAATAAATGAAATACATTAAAGGAATCAAATGCTCAATACACTAAAAACCAAAATAATTGACCTTTTTGTAATCCTCTATTGGTTACAATACTGATAAATGAACAATGAACTGAACAGCACATATTATCAAGCAATGAGTTGGAAAAGACCGTCACAAATTAATGCTTATGTACAACAGAATGAATGTTATGTTATATTAACAACAATATTTCACATATTGCACTATATTTACATAATCGAAGATAATGTTCACATTTAATGAATTAACTAATTTTCACCTTAGTCTATTTAATTGAACACTCACATGTGATTGTCACATGACCTGACGAAGTGTCAGGAGAGCGAAGGGCACGAAACGCGTAGCACTCTCACCGTCCCACTGTCTCTATGATGTTGGTGTGTATATCAATAAAGCCGCAATAATTTCATAAACTATGTTCCCTCTGTGATTCCGATGTGCGCTTGTTAGCGGGTACATGCAGAACGAACGGACCAGCTGGCTTGGAAGTGCCGACATCCCGCGAGAGCAGCCGCAGGAGCAGAGAAGCAACGTATCTGGCCGGGTGAGCTCTACTTCAAAACTTTAATGCATTCATGTTTGAGCTTCAAGAAACACCCTAAGGTGTAAGTGATACCACTCATCTGCTAGCAGTGTTGAAATCTGCAATGAATCTGTTTATGGGTTTTGAGTATATTAATAGTTTTTTTGTTCCCAAATGTGAAAGGGGTGTTAAACACTTTGATAACTGAGAAATATATATATATATATATATATATACATATATACTCAATGATTAGTTACACCACTGAACTGGACATCCAGTCACTCCAGCCTTTATACATTACATTTTTGTCTAACTTAACTTTATGTGGCAGTCGGTGGAATTCATTTAGCAAATTTAAAGTTTTTATTTTTCATTCCATTGTAAAAAAAAAAACATAACAACTGCTATTAAACTTGATACAGTTCATTAATGAAAAAAACTCAAGCTGGAAGACATTATCAGGTTCATTCACTAGAAATAAAACAAGAATAACACTGTTCTCTTCATTTAGACAAAAGTGACTGTTTATAAAAAAGTTTGAATGTTAGTAATACAACTCCCCTTGTCTTATATACATGCTGGCCATGTTACAGCTGTCAAAAAAAGTCCCTTAGAGTCTACATCTGAAGCAGTCACAAACCCTTAGGGTTTATGGCTAGAACCTCAGGGGTTCAATTCTTATACTGCAACATCCTATATGCTGTTCAGCATATAAAGCAAAGAATTCAAGAGCCTACTTGACTTAAAGGAATACTATACTGGCCAAGCATAGAATTTTAAATTAAATCATCTTATATAAAATAATATATAAAAATAAATAGGAAGGTTTTAATTTCTTGCTAAAATATGAAGATATGTGATATTGCATATTCAATTTCCAAGAACGGTTCAAAGGAAAACAGTTTCCTCCTACTTCGCTTAAACAGTGCCTATCTTGAGTTCTCTCCATATGTTTTTCCTCTCTTTTCTCATGCTGTTGATTCTCTCTTTTCCTGTGTACTTCTAGCCTTGAATTTACATCTGCTGGGAGAATATTATGAAAACCCACTTCTGTTTCTGTACAATAGTAGTTTATAAGACCTGCCACTCTCCCAGCTACAAAACATGACCTTTTGCTCTAACAACTCTTAACTTTCAAATATCTTCCTGTCAACCACTAAATTAAATCCTTTAATGCTGAACATGGAGTAGATGAATGCATAGATAATGAGATAGGGGTAGAAGAATTCTGAACTAGATTTAAACCAGTATATAGAGCATTAGTATAGAACAATGCTAGTAGAATACTTTATAGCAGGGGTCCCCGATCTTTTTTAACCGTGAGCCACATTCAAATGTAAAAAGAGTTGGGGAGCAACACAAGCATGAAAAAAATACCTTGGGGTGTCAAAGAAGTGGTGTAATTGATTATTTGGTGGCCCCTATGTGGACTGACAGCCTACAGGAGACTCTACTTGGCACTATACTTCATTTTTATGCAATTAAAACTTGCTTCCAAGCCTAGAATTTAAAAATAAGCACCTGCTTTGAGGACATGGAGAGCAACATCCAAGGGGCTGGAGAGCAAGATGTTGCTCACGAGCTACTGGTCGGGGATCACTGCTTTATAGTGATAGACGAGAAACACATGAAGGGAAATATATAAGTATGTCCCTTTAATAAAAAGTGCAAAACAGAGGGTAAAGTTCTTCGTTTTCTTACTAGCACTTTAGTTTTTAAATATCCTATGTCCCCCCTCTGTCATAATTATCCCTAACTATCCTATTATAATACCAACAGTACATCAGTGGCAGCATTTTTTTCTAACTCTCCCAACTTAAGCTATCGCTTAGGAACAGATTTATTGAATTTACTTACTGAAAATAGAAACTCTACATGTATAGTTATTTAAGAAGAAACTCTAAACTGATTTGAATAAGAAACTGGAGTATGAATAGGTGTGAGTGCTTGAACAGATGAGAAATAAAAATCTGCAATAACAATCCATTTGTAGCTTTACAAAGCATTTGTTTTCAGACATTGTTAGTGACCCCCATATGAAAGATGGAAAGAATCAGAAGAAAAAGGCAAGTAATCAAAAAAACCATAAAAATAAATAATGAAGATCAGTTAAGTTGCTTAGAACTAGCCATTCTATAACACACTAAACGTAAACTTAAAGGTGAACCATTACTTTAAGACTTTATCTTAAGTCTAGAATTGGTAAAACTGGGTAAGCTGACAATCAATTTGTTGAACTAAAAAATTCAGTTTGACTGTCTTGAATGGCTGTAGTGTAAACAGGTGGTTTAGAGCTAATCTACAAGGACCTCTATGAAACAACAACAACATTTTGACATTATTAGCCAAGAAGAATGGGAGGATCCAACATGATTTAACAATTCTTTTCCAATTAATTTGCTGGAACATCCTTTGACTATTGTTTGTTAACTGCAGGTAAATTACAGACACTGCCATCAATTAAGCTGCAGGGGATATGACTGTATTAGAGATGGGACAAAGCCTGGGGCTCAGAAGTAAAAATACATCAAAAGCACACGAGTGTTCCCGAACCTTATTGAATCCGTTATTTTATTAATTTTTGGGCTAAGAAATAAGAACATGCAGCAAATCAGTCTGATCACAGTTAAGATTATCAGAGAAAATAAAGCTTGCGGATAATACACATGACCCAAAAGCACGCAACACCCAAAAGAGATGTCACAAAAAACTGGACTGCCAACTAGTCCAGAACTGAGATTGAAGCCTCTGCGCAAATCAAAAGATAAAACATGCAAATGTAGTCATTCCAAGGCAAGTCAGTGCTTTTTCTCATGGAGACTCCTGAGCACAGTGGCCCAGTTCTATTAAATGAACATTAATCCAAGAGTCAGTTGGTCTCTAATATTGAAATGCTTGCCCCAGGATGCCGATAAAGAATTTCTGGAATTAATACACTATCAAAGTCATCAGGGATCATCATTTTTCCATTAAACTTTCCATGCGTAAATGTCAGGATCTGTGATAAGATACCAATTACCAAGCATCAGATACACTTACTGCGTTTGCAACATTGCTAGATTTCTATTAGCACTGACTGCCAAATACAGATTGTAGAAGACAAATGCATTTGAATGATACTGCACTGAATCCCTAAAAACAGCCTGTTTCATGTGGTTTCTATATAATCTGGCAATGCAAGGTTTACAGGAAATGCTCACAGCCAAAACATTTACACAGACCATCTTATCTGTAATTCAGAATGTGTTTTCAATTTAAAATAATGCCTTTTTAACCTCTATACCAGTCATATAGGGAGTAGGACCCAGCAAATTCATCAGTTGTACTGCAATGCATCTTCTTTAAAAGCAAATATTGTCCCATAAATAAGGTTGACTTAAACATTTACTTTGAGAAGTAATGAAAACATAAGCCCTGGATTGTGTTCTGCAAAAAAATGTTTTTGAAAGTAGTCCAAAATTCTGAAACTTCTCTAATTCACTTGACATAAGCAATAATTACACTGGAACAAAAAAGGAATGCTGAATGCAGAAGATATTGTGTGGCAAAAGTGACATTTGAAGGTCTAAAGAAATGTCAAAATGTGGAATATGTTACAATGCACACGAGCATACAACAGGGTTAGATTTATTATTCTCCAAAGCACTGCAATCAGTTTTAGTGAAGCATCTTACTGCTATGATTCCATGTTTTCCTAAAATGTCAGTAGTTTTAGAGGGTTAGAGGGTTTTTCAGCGGTCAAACTCCCATAAATTCGACTAGTCGAAATTTACTATTACAGTCAAATTTTAATACGCAGATGAAAACTCATACTGAATTCGATTTGAATTCAATCGACCATGATTCAAGTTTTTTCTCTTAAAAACTTGAACGTCGGGAAGATTGCAAACATCTCCGAATTGATCCCTGCACCTCTCCCATTGACTTAAATAGTAATTTGGCAGGTGGCAAATAGTCAAATTTGAATTCTTAAATGGCCAAAGTATGATAAATCTCGAAATTGGAATTTTTAAAAAACTCATGAATTGAGTTTGGATTAAGCTGGCCATAGACCTAAAGATTTTTGAAAGATCCAATTGTTATCGTGAGCCCTCGATTGTCTCAAAATGATCATTTAAATGCCTGATGTGTCCATCAACTAAAAAGACCATTTCAGGCGATATTGCCTGCAAAACTGAAGGATCGCTGCCTGCTTGGCCCTGCAAACATAGGTAGATTGCATGGGGACCGATAAAGATTTTCTAACCTGGCCGATCAATCATCAGACCAATGTCGGATGAAAAATCGTAAGACGAACGATCGTTTGTATCCCACTAACCGCACGATAATTTGACAGATTGGTCGGACTTCCCTAAGATCGGTCGTTCGGCAGGGAAATATCGTTGCGTCTATGGGGAGTCTTAGTCCCTAGTGGAATTTGACAGTTTTGACCATAAAAAAATTAGAAAATTTAAATTTTTCAATTCAACCCTCGAGAAATCTGCCCCTGAAGTGGGTATGTGGTATTGATAAAGAGGTGTCAAATCCTGTACACTTATGGTATAATTTTATAAAAGTCGCACAACTAATCAACAGGTAGTATTTACTGATTCCCTGGTAAAAGGTCTGTGATTTAAGTCACTGGGAGGTGAGTAACAAATTGGCACCCCAATATCTTTTTTATGTTTTACATTTTACTGTTTTCGGGGGGTTGCAATGACATTCAAGGTTACATAACAGTAAGAATAGAGGGGTGTGGGGAGGTAAGGAAGGAATTCAAAGTTGGTTAATTGAGGGGCAAGGGTAGTGATATGGGGTAAGAGAGGGTTAAGAAGGAGAATAGGCAACATTTTAACAGTTTAGTGCAAGTAAATAATATAAGGATAGAATAGTGTACTACTTTGACTACAGAGGTTGTCTATATAGACCAACTTGGCGAGACTGCATTTATTAATAAAATTGTCTCTAGGGTAGGTGTAGGGTTGCCACCTGTCTTGATTACACTCATTTTGGCAATCTGGATTTCCTAATTTGGAAGTTAATGACATGGCATTCAGCCAATCGATGGTTGCCACATCATCAATCACGCCCCTGATGTATTGGCTGATCCCCATTTCAATCAGGGGAGGTTGCTTGGTCCTGAAAATTGGGCTGTCCATGTCAAATCTGGACGGGTAACTTCTCCAGCCTGTACTGGAATTGTTAAATGTGCCAGCACTGCTGTTTCTAAGAAAACGGCCACATGAAAACATTCCAGTTTGAATTTTTAAGTCCAGATCCACTGACAAGCAACAGTGCTGGGACTTTCAAGCAGTTGACTTTCAATTCTCCTGGAGATAACAATTTTGAGGCTTTGCTACCTACAACCCAAAAAAAGCCTGCTCTAAATGCAGGGCCAGATTTGTATCACGGGCCCCCGTAGGCCATGCAGTCACAGCGCCTCTACAATTCTCTCTGTTCCTGTTGAATAACAACTGAAATGCATTCAAGCCTCCCGTGGTGGCACAATTCACACAGAGAGTGTATAGGTATAAAATCCAATTTATTGAGACATCAAAATTAAAACCAAATTCATCAGGATGGACCAGGCGGGGGGGAACATTGCTCAACGCGTTTCGTGACTGTGTATGTCACTTCATCAGAAGCCTCTCTCTGTTTTTGTTGATCTCTTTACCCTGCTGACTGCCTCTCAACTGTTCTTTGCTAAGGGTCATGCCTTCCACTGTGAAACACACAACCATCTTGGATTCTGTAGTGTACAGAGTGGGCAGACAGAGAGGAAGTGTGCTCCAAGCATCAGTGGGAGCACAAGGAAAGATGAAAACTTTGCTACTGGTATTCTGCAAGGGTAATGTAATACTTTCAATCCATCCACTGATCTTACTGGCATAAATGGAGTTAATGGAGGGCTTATTGGAAATCTTTCTGTGATCTTACTTCCAGTCAAATGGATTATTCATGCTGATTATTGATTTTCTCAAGTATTACACTAGTACTTCCAGTGTTAATATGCCTTTCACTTAGGGATTAAATTGGCATGTCGGGGATTTATAAATTTATTATTCATTTTGTATAGTAATGGTTTAGCTGGATGGTGTTGTGTTTAAGCGGGTGACCAAAAGTGGGGGCAGTTTCCAAAAAAAAAGTGTTGCGCGAGACAGTGCTTACCAAGTGTCTCTCTGCCCAGGGCACATGAACAGTGTCGGACTGGGACACCAGGAGCCCACCCAAAAACCTTAGACCAGGGGCCCACCATAACACCTTAGACCAGGGACCCACTCTCAGTACTAATATTCTTCATTTCCTCAATCAACCTCTATTCTCCTGGTTTGTTTTCTTTACATACTATAATCTATTATTACATCTATTTAGAATCTTTGTTCTCATAGAAATAGGGAATGGCCATGAAATAGGCCAAAAGTTTAGCAGTATGAGGGCCCACTGACACCTTGGCCCAACGGGAGTTTTCCTGGTATTCTGGTGGGCCAGTCCGACACTGCTCATGAAGGACTTAAAACGGCTCTGCCTGGAATTCAGGTGAGTCACAGCACAAATTCACAGTTTCATACTGCGCAATAAATGCGTGAAATAAAGTATATAACCATTTTATTAAAAAGAAGATGAAAAATGCATTGAATAGTTAAATATTTTCTGTGGATTTGGATAGTCTTATGCAATCTCTCTATGAAATTGTGTCTCCCTAACTCAGAACAAGAGCTCCACAGATCAGCACAGATGTTGTAGATACTTCTTCCCGATATAATCCCCAGTGTCAGGAGGAGGGGGCTGGTGTCCATAAACATATCTTCTCTAATCATCTTCCATATTTATAGTTCATAGTGAAAAGTTATCTTTATTGCAATAGCCATATTATACATTTCAAATCAAATGCCCTTTAGCTAACTCAACATGTTCTGATCTACAAGCCAGCAACAAAGTTTTCCAGCATTGATGAGAATTAGTTTAAGGTACAGAGGTGGGAACAAATCTCTGCACCTGCATTTAAATCAGTGAAGCCTGGGGCTGTGTTCCTGAGCACACAACCCAGTGCATGCTTTAAACACATGCCTCTCTAGCTCCCAGCTACACATTGGCAGGAGAAGATGGAACCAGATCAAAATGAAGAATGCATTTGGCTTAGATGAACAACTGCCAAGATGCAGGTGCAGAACATCTTTGTTAGTCTGGTGTGTCTACTGTCTAATACTGACAGATTAATTCAGGGGCTAATTGACATACTGTATATGGAAGATCCTACTGGAATTATATAGTCGATGGACTGTAAAAAGTCACATACTGAAAAAGAGATTACTTTGCACAGAAAACCATAACTATTTTTTAGTATCTACCTTCCCCACAAACGCCTTCTCAAATCCTAGAATTTTATGGAACACAAAAATGGCAAAAGTTAAATTTCTTTGGTATAATAGACATGTTTATAATGATGCTTCTAATATAGGGTCCAGTAAAAAAAAAACATCAAATTACTTTAATTTGAATTGTTGAATGTTATTATTGAGGGTGTATTCCTATTAAAGTAGCAGAAGCACCAATCTAAGTAAAGGCAAGAAACATTTTGGAGAATTTGTCTAATTTAAATAATACATTTTTAGGAATCTGGGGTAGCAGATGATCTTAAATTACTATCAGATAAAAGGCTTGTTAAGAATCCTGAACATTATGGTGGGGGTATTTATCAAAATCAGTATTTTTCTAATATTGTATTTTAAAAAAAGTCTGAACTAGTCAAACTAGAATCCACAATGTGACAAACTTGATAAAATAGTGAAAAAAAGAAATGTACTATTTTTTGGATTTTTTTCCTGAAAAGTGTGTCAGATTTTCAGGTTAATTCCACAGCAGACCACTGACACTTCCAAATAGGATAGGGACCTCTCCCATTGATATTCAACCTCTGAATGTCTGAGATTCTTTATTTTTGGATTCAGACTTTTTGCAGCATCTGGCTTTAATAAATGCTGAAAAAATGTATTTGTTTTTCCACAAAAAAAATGTATTTTATAGTAAGAAAATTCAAATTTTTCGAGTTTTTGGAATTCAGACTAATAAATAACCACTTTAGGATTAGCAGCAAACATTAAGAGAACTACTGATGTTTCTTGCTAAGTGTAGATGAAAAAAGAAGGTTCAAATATTTTCACAAAAGCATGTCTGGTTTCTTAGATAAAACAAAATGGGTCATTTACAATGTGAAAGGCATGGTGAAAAGTAACAAAAAAGATGGGAGCCACCATGCACATTGGACTGCCTTCCAACTAGATGAATTACTGCAGGTCTCTGTTCTCCATTTAAGGGATAAACTCCATGAGTGCTTTTGTAGGATGGTGTAGGATCTACAAACCCATCCAACAAGTTGGATATGGTCGAATGGCTCAAAATATAATGGTACTGATAAAAAAAATCTGATGCACAAACAGCATGTTAAATTTCCATCCAACACAACTGTTGGATATAAACGCTGCATGCTTTGTCATCCAACAAGAAAAAAACAGATGGTGTCGGAAAGTCTTTTTTTTTATCTCATGGTAATGTATTGACTGTCGGATATAAACACCTGAAGAAAAGACTCCATCCACCTTTACATTCTAGCCTAGGGGGATCAGATTTTGTAGCATCCTACAAAATCCTGTGCTGTTGCATGGTGTTGCATGGAGGTTCAAATCAAATCTGGCCCACAAAATCGGATGAAAAGCACTCATGGAGTTTTACACTAAGGGGCAGATTTACTAAGGGTCAAATTCATTTATTTATTCGCCAAAATCTAATAAAATATTTGTCGGTTTTGAGCACTTTTCAACTATTCTCCAAAATCGAAAGACTCTATGAAGGATCACAAATAAAACATTTGAATATTTGCCAAAATCGTACGAATCGAACTTTCGAATCGTTCGATCGTAATTGAAATTCGGCTTAGACTTAGAAAAAAAAGCCTATGCGTGATTCCCATAGGCTTCTATTGCAATTCAGTAGGTTCAATCTGGCGAAGTAGGCAGTCAAATAAAAATTTAAAGAGCAAGTTCTTCGACGGTCGAATAATTGAGTGCTCAAATATAAATTTATTCGATCTATTCGCTGCGACCGAATATTCTATATTCGATGGTCAAAATACTTAAATTCCATATTCGAATAGTTGCACAATCGAAAATAGACTATTTGATCGAATATTCGAGTCCTTCACACGAATTTAGTAAATCTGCCCCTGAGAGTCACAAAGACCTGCAACTACTGTACCCCATGAATACTGCCTGTGTTCAGCAGCACTGTATTCATGAGGAGCGGGGAGAAGAATGTTCATGTCTTCCTTTCTTTCTGCTCCAACCCTTTTCCAACTTTGTATCTGAATTGCCCCTTTGTCTGGCCTGAACCCACTGATGCTGTTTTCTACACCTCACACAAGGTGTAGAGCGCAACCATACACAATAATAACTAATACACAAAACCAATACACAGTATTAACTGGGGTATGTAAACTTCAGGGTCAGGGTCATTTGGGTGGTTAATGTAGTGATTATGATTTAAAAAGTGTAAACAAAGTTGTTTGACAATAAATGGCTTCAGCCGACAACTAACCATGAGTGAAAGAAAAGTTTTTGTATTATCATTAATATTCTGCCAGAATATGTAAACTTATGAGCACAATTGTATATATACACATACACTATACATATATAGGTTTCTTGAAAAATCCTGCCTCTTATGATAAATATACTAAAATAGGGGAGTATGCACTATCCACAAAGACTAATGGCTGTAGAACTACATGGCAACACAATCTCTAGATTGAATATATTTAATCAAGGAACAATGAAAGCTTAATTAATGGGAGTGACAATACTGCATGTTAGGCATTGCCAGTGAATTAACTGCTAAGATTCCCCAGGAATTTCTAAAGTAGTGCTGCACTGCATTTCTTACCTGTAGTTCCTAGGTAATTCATGCACAGGCTTTAGACTTAAGACACATACTGCCATTACCAAGAATAAAAAAGAAGTACCCAGTGTTTTCTCTTTTATTTTATTAAATCACTGGCCACCAATTAAGTTTTTCTCACTTTATGGGGGGCCCCTGACCACCAGTTTTTTTAACTTGTAGGGGGGACCCTGACAACCAACGGGGTTTTTAATTTGTGGGGGGGGGGGGCTCTGTCCACCAGTGCTTCAGCTTGCAAATCCTGTTAATGTATTTCCAGCTGGGGATGAGTATGGCTCTGAATGGACTTAGGGGGCTAATCAGACATACAGTATGTATCAAGGGTCAAAATTTTTAAATTCGAATTGGAAATGTATTCATTTATTAATAATTTATTAGTAATGTCTCAGCTCGGACTAATTGACCAGAAAACTTAAACCAAATCAAGTTGGAAAAATTAAATTCAAGTTTATAAATGCAATTCAAGTTTTTTCTCCAAAAAAACCAATGTCAGGAAGGCATCAACAAATTGATCCCTGGACCTCTCCCATTGACTTACAGTAATGCAGCAGGTTTTAGGTGGCAAACAGTCGAATTCCAGTTCTCAAAGGGCCAGAATATAATAAATCTCGAAATTCAAATTTCCGATAATTCACAATTCGAATTTGAGAGTTTTTAGCAAATAAAACATTCAAAAGTCTGAATTCGAATTTTCATTTTGACCCTTAATAAATCTGGCCCCAAGTGATTATAATAGAACAGTTTTTTACATAATAGGGCAGTGATTTTCAACCTTGTGCCTCCAGCTGTTAAGAAACTACAAGTCCCACAATGCATTTGCCTGACTGTGGCTGTCAGACTCCTTCATTGCATTGTGGGACTTGTAGTTCCTTAACAGCTGGAGGCACAAGGTTGAAAATCACTGTAATAGGGAAACGTTTTTTCACGGTTTGCCTAGTGGTGGGTTTTCGGGTGAACTTATGGGTTTGAATCAGTTATGTGAGTTTGCTCCACTGGGGTTACATAATGACAATGATACAAGATATGGCAAGGGCAATATATTCATATATTTTTGTTGATGAGTATTTTTGTGTCTAAATATTCCTGCTTCAGGTAAGGATATTGGTTAGTTGATTTAATGTTTGCTATAAAGCAGGATTTAGCTCGTTGTAGTGATAACTTGGGTGACTATAATTTCAACAGAGGTGGTTTTGTGGTTATTTTGGAGAGTTTCAGCATTTGTTAAGCAATGAACTGTGGGGTGCCTTACATACAATGGCACCTCCCATTAAATTCAGTTTTCCTTGTCCTCAAAGGGTATTTGACCTGACATGATTTACCTCTTTCGATGCGAGTATGCAGGAGTAATATGTATCTTAAGGTCACCCAGTGTTTCCAGTTTATTGATCATATATGTAAAACCCAGAAAAGGGAAAGTTTCTACACACAACCTGGATATAAAGATCCACATGATATAAACTCAATGCTGCATGTCAGGCACTGTGGGTGTTAAATGGAATTGGCATCTAATATAAATGCTTAATATATATGTACATTAATATTGATTTAACACCATCACTTTTAGCTGTAAGTTTGGTAAAGTTTATGCATAATTGTTTTAATTAATATAATTGCATTAAGCTGAATAACAAACCCAGGACCAACACCCAACAAAGAGAACTTTATAACTATGTCTTGTTACCAGTTAAATAACTATAATTGAGTAAATTCTGCTTAACCTTAGCTTAAGCTACTGATTTGAGTTTGGCTGAGAGTATAATTTGTTGAATCAGCTATATGCCAGTTCTTGGTTTTTGCCAGATGTATTTGGAGAGGGACAATAGCAAACTGCATTAGCAAATGAACAGAGATGAAGGAAGTAACTTGATGTAATAAACAATATTCCATTTTACCCAAAGAGAGGGAAAGAAAAAAATTATTTTAGCCAAATTCATAAAAATTAGACCTAGATGCACTCAGTTCTGGTTTCTTATCCAAGACGCTACAAATTAAAATAGAAGGGACTTTGTGTTCTCCTTTGAATACTTATTATGCTTTTATAACTTGAAAGAAACTGCCGTGCACAACTCAGCTAAGAACTCATTCATTCTTCATCCACTGAAGGCATCATTGTAGGGAGAGTTCTATGCAAACAGATGAAAATTACCTGGCAACATCAACAAAATAAAATCCTGTAAACTTTCCCCATTCATATGATCTGAATTGAAAAAAAAAAAAAAAAAAAAACCCAAAAACAAAACAAAGACGCATGTGGTCATGTACTTTAAATATCAAGTGACTCTTTTTTCCAGCCTATAAAGGAGAAAGCGTTCTGAAACCATGCCTAGAGAAGATGACACGGCTCAAGGATTACAGTATAGTGGAGTCAGCTAACCTGAAATCTGAAACACAATCTTTCACAAATCTATACTGCTTGATTTATTAAGAGATTAACAAGACAGACAAATGCAATCTACTGTATGTAAACTTCTAACACTTGTATTAAATGTCATTGTATCATTTATATTAACTGTACCCGGTTTGAGTTTATGCATCATTGTGCCATTGTGCCATTGTGATTAGTGATGGGCGAATTTATTCGCCAGGGGCGTCGTTTTTGACGCAACGAAAATGACGCGACACGCGTCAAAAACGTGCCGCAACTCGTTTCGCGAATTTTTTGGACTTGGTGTTAGCCTTCCTTTATAATTGCATTTTTCTGTCTTTTAAAACTCTGTATAATAAATGAAGTGAATCCCATTTGAACAAATTTAAAAAAATATGCTGTTTTCTTATATGATATGCCATCACAAGAATTTAAGGGTCTGTATGAAACATTGGTGCAGAAACCAGTAAGGGGCAAGAACAGAGTAGGGATATAGAGGTGAGTATATGTATCTTACTAGACTAGTCATTTTTCGAAAATTTTAATGTCTGTGAGTTAAAAACATAGAAAATTTGAATGTAAAAATTCAATTTTTAATTGATCAAGTTTTTGGGACATAAATTCAATCAATTTGAGTTTTTTTTTGGGACATGAACTCAGTTGTCAATAGTTTTATGCCCCGTTGGTTTACATGAGAGTTTTTGACATTCAGATTGTTCCATAGACATGCTCTAAATTCGAGTTTATCGAAGGTAGAAAAACACAACTTAAATAAATTATTGATAAATATGCCCCTTAATATACATCTGGTTGAATGCAAATAGTGATACGCTGTATAGAATATTCTAAGGTTTAAAAGATTTTGACATAAGGTTGCCAGAAATTCTTTCTGGGACACACCGGATGGCCGACGGCAAAACAATTTTAATAGGTCACTCCACTTTTTTACTATTCCCTATTTAAACCACACTCAAGGTCATAGCTAGATGGGCATTTTTTTCCTTTTATCTTAACGTTTAAACCATTTTTGTGCACATTGCCCCAGAGAAAGGGAAAGCTCTCAATATTATTTTTTATTTCATATGATTAGATAGCATATTCATATGGTACCTGGCTAGAAAATGTTTAAAAAAATCACGTCTAGAAACAGAACATCTCCCCTACTTTGTACAAAATGCACTACAACAGTGAAGAAGGATGTTTCCTAGGGGCCTGTGCATAGGAAAGATGGAATAATGATAATATAATCTTTAGATCACACTGCGTGAGGTATTTTCAGGTAGAAAGTACCTATACAAATTTCCAGCGAAATTCGCGAAAAATTCGCAAAACGCGTCACTTTTTTGACACGTGTCTCGTTTTTTTTATGCCGGTCTTTCCACAAATCCAGACATGATCATATGAACCATAGCAACCAGATTCCAAACTGGAGAGTTGCTGAACAAAAAGTGAAATAATAAAAAAAAGAGACCTATTTCAGATTGAAATAGAATATTACGTTCTATGTTATACTCAGAGGTGAACAACTCCTTGGGAAAAGTCAAACAGTTAATGTAATAAGTGCAAGCCAACTGGAAAGATTCATTTATTGGTCTGCTATTTGAAACACACTTTTATTTAAAAAAAATTGCCCTGTTTAATGCAAGAAATAATAAAACGTATACATATTTCAGAATTAAAACAAAAGGCAAAAAGTATGTTTAGCACAAGCCCTTAAATAAACTCCACCTTTAATAGTGATTCTGCAGTACATTCAGATCTGCTCTTTTCATTATCATTCAAATACAGTTCTATACAGCCCATAAGTAAAACACTGTTTCAAAGAAATAATACCAAAAAACCATAGTGAAGGCACACATGCTAGGTCTGAAAGGATAGAGTTTTGTTTTTATGCCTCCTTTTTTGGATATAGTTAGAACCTGCATTATTTCCTGTCATGTGATCAGAGTGACCCAAAGTTCACAACAAAATAGTGGCTCAAGGGAACAGATGTAAAAGGTAAATATTTACTGCTATGTACTGTATAAACCAATTTGATAGGATGCTTAATAGCTCACTTATTAGGAGTATTATTCATTCAGAATGAATAGAGTTCCTTTAAATAGACAGCAGTCATTTTCAAATTAATTTCCAAATTACTACAACATCATTAAAACCCCATTACTTCATAATCCATTAATTTAACGTTAATGCAGTGATTGTTAATTTTCAGAGATTGTTAGCTCTGACATCCCACAGCCATGGTTGCATGGGGATCTAGATGCTCAATGGAGTAAACTAACACATTGGTCTTCTTTCATAAACATGTAGCTTAGAATATTTCTGACTGTCTGAAAAGTGTTAAAAAAGCATGAAAACATAAATAACTGCCAGGGAATCCCTCTGGATTCCCCAGTTTGGTGTTTTCTAAACTTGCCCCCTAACAAAAGCAGCATTTATAAATTCAGAGACTGCAAAGACTTGTCACAAAGAAGGTAATTTAGAATTTAGTCTGTATTTATGACATCATGAAACATGAACAGACAACCCATTGCTGTGCTAGAGGCTTATGAGGTTTCAGTGCATGGTATTAGAGATTTGCCCAATGCACTAGGTTCTGTATATTTAGATAGGGGCATTGGTTGACTTAGAATGTTGTATAGCTAACAGACACAGTAATTTGTGAGCTAGCACGGTAAGTGCATAGGCGGTGGGTGATGGACACTGGCACCCCAGGCACATGCAGTGATTGGCATTAGGCGCTGGTATCCAAGCACACAATCACAGTGCAGTGCTGCTAGAATAAAATTAAGGTACAGGTTACCAACATGGGCATTGCAAGGCATGGATCCATATGAATCACAGGCTTACAACAAAGTCATTTTTAGATGTGCAAAAGAATATGGAACACCCGCCTCACATTCTATCTCTCTTATTTCAATGTCTTCTCTCCTGCTTTCCTGAGTTCCTCCACTTTCCCTTCTTCTCTTACTATGTTTTACATCCTTGGAACACCTGCTTGTCTATCACCCACCTGTTGTCATTCAACTTTCCAACTTTTCAACATATATTTTCTCCCTATTTCTGTACAGTATATTCCAATTTTTTTCCCAACATCCATAACTTTGTTTGATCCCATATTCTTCCACTTGTTTTTAACATTTTTCTGGTTTCATTGTTTATCCCTGCTTTGTACCAAAAATTTACTGACACCCTTATGCTTTCTTTCCACTAAACAATCCCTTACTGACCTGCTGCTGCAGTCATAGGTGTCAGAACCATTGGGGTGGGGAGTTTACTGGGTCACTTCAGTGCTGCTTCTTTTTGCCTTAAAAGGAACTGGATTTGCTTGAGGGAGAGTCAGTGTTCACCCTTCAGCCAAACAAATGCCCTGAAGCTGTATTGGAACTTAAAGGGATGCTGTCATGGGAAAAAAATGTTTTTTTAAAAATACATCAGTTAAAAGTGTTGCTCCAGCAGACTTCTGCACTGAAATCCATTACTAAAAAAAGCAAACAGATTTTTGTATATTTTATTTTGAAATCTGACGTGGGGCTAGACATATTGTTAGTTTTCCAGTTGCCCCCAGTCATGTGACTAGTGCGCTAATAAACTTCAGTCACTCTTTACTGCTGTAGTGCAAGTAGGAGAGATATCACCCCCTCCTCCCCCCCCCCAGCAGCCTAACAACAGAACAATGGGAAGGTAACCAGAAAACAGCTCCCGAACACAGGATAACAGCTGCCTGGTAGGTCTAAGAACAGCACTCAATAGTAAAAACCCATGTCCCACTGTGACTCCTTGAGAAGGAAAAACAACAGCCAGCCAGAAAGCTGGCACAAGTCACATGACCAGGGGAAGCTGGGAAATTGACAAAATGTCTAGCCCCATACGGGGGGGGGCGACTGGAGGTTAGCGCGGGAGGGGTTGAATTAAATCTGCACATGAAGTGCATCAGATAAGGTCTCTACAAACTGAGTGCCCTTCACCAGAAAACACATATGACATTAATAAGGGAATGAGTGAGGCCTTGCTGACCACCATGATGTACAGCTCTGGATGCCTTCAGCCTAGGTATTTTGTTTGCTCGCTTGTAATGCTTGATTTATAGCAGTTTAACAAGTCAAGGGTAATGAACTGTCCACAATGGTAGCAAAATAAAATATCAAAGGGAAAATATGAAAAAATCATATCTGAATCAGGACAGACTGTTACATATATTTGCTTAATTCCCTGACCTTCCTACTGAGTTTACAAAAATATACATTGGCTTAGATTTCTCAAAGAATGTGTGAAGGTTTCCCATTTATTATTTTCTATTCATACAAAAAGTAGTTTGAGTACTGCAACATAGTAACCTTTAATGAGCCGTGCCATGTCTCCAATGCAGATTTCATGGTGGACTGACCTTTCAAAGGTTGGCATTTCTTTAGCTAGGGTAATGTAAAAATGATGATATGTTACAATTAATACGTGTTGCTGCCAAAACTCTGCTGCACAAAAGGCATGAGCAGAACTGGTCAAAAGGGAATGTATACTATAAATGTTAGGCATGATTATATTCCACAAAGTGAAATCATTTCAACTTAGTGTGAAAACACTTGAAAAAGGGAAGGAGACCAACTTCTAGACAAACCTTCTTTAGTGACAGTAATATGCTGTACCTGATATTATTTTATTAGTACCAGTAGTAAAATGTATTTTAAAGCCTCAACATATTCTGTAGAATAAATTTAAATTTTACATTTTTTAAAAACGTTGTTCAACTGTAACTTTTAGTATGACGTCAAGAGTGATATTCTGAGATGGTGGTATTTTTTTATTATTTCTGGTGTTTTAGTTATTTAGCTTTTTGTTTGCTATTGTCCAAATTACCCTACCAACCATGCACTGATTTAAATAAGAGACTGGAGTATGAATAGGAGGGCCTGAGTAAAAAAATGAATAATAAGAAGTCGCAATAACTGTATATTTGTAGCCTTATAGAGCATATGTTTTTGGAGTCAGTGGCTTCCAATTGAAAACTGGAAAGGGTTATAAGAAGGTGGAAAATCATTCAGAAATAAGAACTTTTTAATAAACATACATAAAACATGATCAGTAGTCTTAAAGTTATCTGTAAGGGTAGTGGCTTTTGGAGAGATTTGTTAAATGTGTCTGAATTGGAAATAAATGAAATCACCATTGGTAAAACCTACATATTGCAAAGTTGCCCAAAGTTTTCTCCCGAGGCAACTTTGGGCGACTTCAGAAGAATGAAGTTATGCTTTGACTTGAACACCAGAGATTTAAGTTATTTCCAATGGAGATTTGCACATACATAAATAATCGACAGATCTCCCCATCAGCCAATTGATTCTATCTCTTGAAACAATGTAGCAGAAATTGGCCTTGCATGCTTCTTCACACAGTGCATGTATCTTGGTGGAGGGCCAGAATGTACATCCTGCACCCAGGCTAGATTAGTTACATCAATGTAAGCAGAGGAAATGCCAGTCTAGATTGACATGGTTGGGTTGAGGCATAACTTAAAACTTTCAACAAATTAAATTAGTCAACGCAAACAACAGTGGAAATTGTTTGCTGCTGCCTTGCATGCCAGTGGGCATAATAAGCAATGAGCAATGGGGATTTTTCATGGAAATAAAAATTGAGGGTTGCTGGCATTCCAGATAATAGATCCTATATCTGTGAATAATATTTGTTAAAGAAATGCATCAATACCTCTGAAATATCCCCCTTGAATAGCAAAGACTTTCTTAAAAGAATCAGAATTAATTACAATAATGTTATAGGGTAGAACTTTTGATATGAAGCATAATAAAAGTGGTGTAAAGGTGATACCTTTATTGGCTAACTAAGATGATAATCACAGCAACCTTTGCGTGGTGGCTTTAATAGATAAAAGATATCACTAGATGAGTGCAAAAAAGGATAGTAGTGACTCAGTTCGACTCACCTCTGGCTTCAATCTTATGTTGATTTAAAGTAAAAACTTGTACAGGTGCGGGACCTGTTATCCAGAATGCTTGGGACCTGGGATATTCTGGATAACGTTTCTGTAATTTGGATCTTCATATTTATGAAAGAGTGATGTTAGAGATCACCACATTCCCTAACAGTGAATATCCTCCAAGCTCCATTCATTTCTTTGGGATTTTTTAAAATCCCATAGAAATGAATGGAGAGCGGAAAAATTTCACTCTAGAGGACTATGGTGATCTCTAACTTCACTCTCTCATAAATATGTCCCTTAAAGGAGAAGTCTACCCATCCCGCACTAAACCCCTCCCTCCGTAGGCCCCCTCCCCCCGGCCTACCTCCCCCCAGGCAAATGCCCCTAAGTTGCTACCCCCTCAGCACAGGTCCTGACCATAGAGTTTGCAGGCACCATCTTCTCTTGTGCAGTCTTCTTCCAGGATCCATCTGCGTTTGGCGCAGTTCAGCTCTACTTCGCATGCGGTGAAAGACACAAGGTTTCAACTGGAAAACTTTGTGACTTTCAGCGCATGCGGAGTAGAGCTGAACCAGTAAATTCTCCTACTGTGCATGCGCCACCAAGCGACGAAGAATCCAGGAAGAAGACGGCTGGGGAGAAGATGGCGCCTGCAAACTCCATGGTCAGAACCTGCACTGAGAGGGTAAGTAGCAACTTAGGGGCATTTGCCCAGGGGGAGAGGTAGGCCGGGGAAGGAGGGAGGGGGCCTATGGGGGGTGGGGGGGACGGGTTTAGCAGGATGGGTAGACTTCTCCTTTAAGTTTTCTAGAAAATCATATAAACATGAATTAAACCCAATAGGCTGGTTATGCTTCCATCAAGGATTAACCTTAGTTGGGATCAAGTACAAGGTACTGTTTTATTATTACAGAGAAAAATTTTAAAAAAATTGGATCAAATGGAGTCTATGGGAGATGGCCTTTCAGTAATTCGGAGTCTTCTGAATAATGGTTTTCCGTATAGCAGATCCCATACCTGTATTAAGATGTCAGTGTACATTTTATGTCAGATAAATAAAAACCATTGACCTAAAAACAGACATAGAAACACTCTCTAATTATGGTAGCCACACTTGACATTTTATACACCACTGGAGTTATATAAATAATGGTGCAAAGATGGCTAAAGCAGCAGATATCATTTAATTGGCATTTGTGCAGAAGCAAGCATCTTATTGGTTGCTATACGTTACTGCTCCTGCGCACAGTGTGTGGAAATTGTCTACAGACATTTCCATCAATGGTGAGATAGAGATAGAAACTCCAGTGTCATCCTGCAGCATGGACTTTTCCATAAATGCTCATTTGAACTTCAAGGATTCTATATAGCAGTTTTTAAGGTATTTTAGGTCTAAACTCTGTCAAAGTAAAGGCTTGATGGATGGAATATACAATATAAAATAAGTCCACAGTGCAACTGTTGTTAGTGTTAAATTCCAGACAATCGCCTTTTCCCACCAGATCTGAACATTTTCTTAAAAGGCATTTTGTATTGGCAGCAATGACAAGTGCATCTGTGTGTCCTCTGTGGGCTGTTTGTATAGCTGGGACTCTGTGGAGGATGTATTGCTATCTGCTGGGTGTTGGAAGCATATCATAACTTGCCCCACAGGACTGAACTACGGCTGTCAGTAAACCAAGAGCTGTGTTTAGAAGTGGAAGTGATGAGATATGCAGTACCCTGGGAGGGAAGTACAAAGGTGGGACCCGGACCAAAGTAGGATCTCTGAACCATCAAAACAAAACAGGCATTCATGGCACACGCACATCATTTACTCCAGAGTGAGTGTTTGTTCATATAAGAGAACCACTGGGAACTTTGGCAGCTGATGCTAGCTCTGGAAAAGCAAAGACATCAAGTAAAAGAATAAGGTGATCTGTTGCAGCTGGAAGACAGGAAGAATGGGTCACAAGTAGGTTGCACTCCAAGGTCTGTGTGTGTGTGTGAGAAGACATACTGGAGCAGATGGCTTTGGAAACCACCAACAAGCCTGACACTACTGTACATCTGGAGGGAGCCCCCATCACTGAAAGAAACCCTCTGCTATTTCTATAGTTGCCCTGTAACCACAATGCACCAGAGACTTTACCGGTGCTTAGGAGGTTAATCCTTGTCTTTGCCTAAGTAGCATGCTAATCATGGCTATGCCTTTATACAGCTTAAGTGTTTCAGCAGATTTGTGTCTTTTCTTCCCTGTTTAGATTCCTTTGCACATATTCACTATATGACCATTAGCTGTTCTGGTTTAAATTTATTTAAAGGGAAGTAAAACACTTTCCAATTTTGTTGGTGCCATATTTACTCAAACATCCTAGTACAACTGGTACTTAGAAAGCTGAGCCAAATAGCTGCAAGTCATTGGGGATTATTTATCAAAATCCGAATTTATCCCATTATTTTCAGAAATATATTCTGAATAAATCCGCAAGGGTTATTTCCCGTTATTTATCAATACATTTTGGGGAAAAAATCGTGAAATTTGTCTTAAATTTTATTCATACAACGTTTCAGATTTTTACACCAGCAAACCACGAAATTTTCAGATTATTGCATGAAACACTTGGGGGCAGATTTACTAAATTCACATGAAGGATTCGAAGTTCGATCAAATTTTCAAAAAGTTTTGAATTTTCGAATGTCTTTGAAGACCACTTCGACCAGTGAATTTTGAAAATTCGATCGAACTGAATGATTCGAATGATTTGAATAAAAATCTATTCGACTATTCGATAGTCGAAGGACTTCCCCTTTAAATTTTTTATTCGACTGCCTAGTTTTCCACTTTCAACCTACCGAATTGGATTTCAAAAATTTTCATTGAATAAAAAAATTCGATCAAATGGTTTTATAACTTTTATATTCGATCATTCGATCAAATAGCGGTAAAAATCCTTCGAATTCGAAGGATTTTTATTCCTCAACAATTCCCATGGTCGAATTCGAGGGTTTTTTAACCCTCGAATTCGACCCTTATTAAATCTGCCCCTTGTTGTTGGCTTCAATATGCAGCGTTCTACATGGAGTGTGACAATTAATTGTCATATCATATGTTTGATGGACAGATTCTTTCAATTCTATTAAATAATGTTTTAAAAATTAATGCTTTTATTGTTTTCCTCCTTATGGTTGGCAAAAATTATTTTCCTTAGGAATTAGCCTTTTCTTTATTATAAATAGTCTTGGCATTGATTAGTGCATCATATTATATATCCGATTTATAAGGAGACTTGTATTCTAGCAATGAAAGAATTGGCTCCAAAATATGCAAAGGTAATTTATCACCTAAGTGTTGAGAACTTGGAATGGCTCCAATCATTAAACTATTCAAAACTAATCAGAAAAAAGGGTAGGAGTGAATTATGGAAGGAAGCATGGGGCTCTGTAATATCATGGAATTTAAATAGGTTGATGGTTAAGGAACCTTAAAGGGCTCCTATTGGGCTAAAATATTAACCCCAACCAAAGGTGCAGTGGGAGTAACAGTAGTTTTTTTTTAAAAATTGCCCCCTGCCAGCACTAGGACACTTGCGATTGGAGCTCCATCTCGGTGAAAGCAGCCATGTCAGTCAAACGCATGCGCAAATGCACTTATGACGTTACATGCATGCGCAAAAAGGGGAGATCACAGCACTCATTATATGGGGTTTTCCGGATAACAGATCTTTCTGTAATTTCATTCTTCATACCTGAAGTCTACTAGAAAATCATGTAAACATTAAATAAACCCAACAGGCTGGTGTTGTCGCCAATAAAGATTAATTATATCTTAGTGTGGATCAAGTACAAGGTACTGTTTTCTAATTACAGAGAAAAACTAAATGTTTTTAAAAATTTGGATTATTTAGCTAAAATGGAGTCTATGGGAGTCAACCTTTCCGTAATTCGAAGCTTCCTGGATTATGGGTTTCCGGAGTTACTGAATTTAAATGATAATTAAGTAACAGTAAACAGTACCACCAAAGAATGAGAATGATTAACATATAATATTCTGTTACATAGCAGATAAGTAGACAACCTAGCCTGGTTAGTGTGAGGGCTAAAAGGAGCCAAGACATGAAAACAGAAGGTATTTACTTTCCAGATACACCTTGTAGAATACAATGTTGTTTTATCTGTTGTCTCTGTGTGTCCTGTGCCTTTTCTCCTTTTCTCCAGCTTGAATGGCTGCCTCCATAACTAGCAAGGTTTACCCTGCTAGCATCA
This sequence comes from Xenopus borealis, assembly GCA_024363595.1. Lineage (NCBI taxonomy): Eukaryota > Metazoa > Chordata > Amphibia > Anura > Pipidae > Xenopus > Xenopus borealis. The sequence continues at coordinate 42,297,465 of CM044438.1, forward strand.
ACTGTGTGACAATGAATCTTGTTGGATTCGTTGGGAGTGGGTACTCCAATTCCTCTATTGCTGTGCACCAGGTAGTACCGTTCTAGAAGGCCAGGGTGTGCGAGTGCAACTTGATTACTGCCCCCATAACTACACAGCAACTTGTTTATATAAACTATAGTAGTCTTTCTGAAGCAAACACAAAATGTTACAAGTGCAGGACATTGCTACATTATATTTTAATTATTTTAATTACTTTAATACACTTTCCATTTTTGGTGTTACTGTTCCTTAATGTTTGTGTACATTTCTTGAGGCAGCATTATCAGGATGTGGTGGTGATGATGCCAAGACATTTTGAGTTTGCAAATCTTTAACCTGTTTGTGTTTTTCAGGTCACTTATGTTTGGCCTTCTGTATGCTTTTTTTTTACACTTGACAACCTGGACCTTGTCTGCCCTTTGCCCCCTGAATTAACTTGCCTTAATTTTTGGCCTCTGCTTATATATTCCTACCCCTACATCACAACATGTCGGAAATACAGCTTCAGTTTCCTATCTATCGCTCTACTCTGACCACTTTTCCTAGTTATTCCCACGGTTCCTATCTAACAGAGCACAACTACACAAAGCAAGGAACAAAAAATTAAAAAGAAAACCCCACCTTAGGAAACCAATTAAAGGAAACCCCACCTGACTAATGCCAATATTGCTGTACCATATAAAATAGTATTGTTGAGTTATAGACTTTGCACATGAAAGCACTATGTGGTATGTGCCACTGTAAAATAGATTCTTTATGGCATTAGAACCATAAATCAGATCATATGATACACAGGCACAACTTCATAGCGGAAGAGGTAGCCAATGAGAACTGACGTTGGGGGAAGCCAAACTTTGTTAAAACAAAAAATACAGGCACACCATCATTTTAGGATGAAAAGGGGGGATGTCATACTAGCCCTGTGGTGGCAAAGAGCCGTGGGTTCCCTAGGGAATTGTTAGAAAATGCCTTCTGTAATTCCTGGACAATACAGTATGCAAATAACAGCAAAGCTATAAGGAGGTGACTGGGGAGTTTTACACCAAGGGAAGAAAATCCCTAATAGAAGCCAGACAAACATCCTTATTTATACAAGGCTGAATACTTCTCACCAGTCACTTGGATACCTTCTACAGTACGGACATATGTTTTCTATAATGAACCAAAGCAATGGAAAGAAGGGTGTGGTTAATGAATATTTGTTAATATCGGGTCTTCCGCCTCCATATAGGCAGCTTTCATTGTGTCGCAATGAATTGGTTTTATTTACTTAGATTTCTGTGGTTATTTTTCTTCTGATTAAAATGGCAATGGGTTGGGGAAATTATAGAAGCACTGACTAAATTCTTCACTTTCTAAGCACATGGTGGAAATACTGATCAGTACTGCCTTTATTTTTCAAATCAGTTTATGCTACACTACCTTAAACACTTTTTTCTTCGGTAAGCAAACAAGGAAATGCAGGAACAGTATGGTACAAAGACTATTACATCCTGCAGTTAAACAAACCTGGTAAAATGGACAAAGGCAATGTCTATTCATAAACTCCATCATTCCAAGCTGAATGTGCAATCTACTAATTTAAATTGGTTAAATACACTTTAAATACAGATGCAAACTATGTAATAAAATCCAGCTTTGGCACATTGGCATCCTGGCATTCAGTTTGTTTATCTATCCAACAGAAGTCTATGACTGCTGTATGTGCATCAGCCTCTTGAGAAGCTCATAAGCTGCATTTGTCACCTAACATTTATTTTGGACATGCCCTAGTTTTCCTCTAAATAGGTCCCTCTCTCTTTCACACACTTTTTCTTTTTGCTATAGGAGATTTTATTAATTCTTGGTGATAAATGAGGCATCACGCTACAGTTTTTAGATTCTCTGGATGGAAAGAGGTTGCCAGTTGGCTTTTTTGCGTATTTTTTTTTTTTTATTACTGTTTATAAAAGCTTGTAGTTGTGTTGGACCACACTTGGAAGCCAAAAGCTACAGGGAAAAATTTCAGGATGAACAGGACATTCTTTAAGTGCTTATTTCTTATGTCCACTGGTCTATGAATGTTTGCTGCAAAGGTCACTGTGGAACACTTTGTAAGCAGGGATACAAGATGCCAAACCTGAAGAAAAGAGGCAGCTGTAAGGACCAGACATTACTAAGTTACTTTAGTAACCAATTCAGATATATATAAATATGTATATATATATCCTCATTAAAGATAGGTTAAGAAAAAAAAGCATGCCCACCAAAGTAATTTCCCACCTGATATACAAAGCCCCTAGTGATTAGTTGCTTGCCTTATGTTATCAAGCAACCAGCGTGCCCCACTGCCAATGATAATTTCATGCAAACCAGCTTGAACATTGCCATCCAGTATAACTAAAGCTGCAGCACTCTACTTGCCCTTAGATGGGCTACAATATATTCAGCACAGCTATATAAACCCTACTAACAATGACCTTAAATTGTTATATTGATCAATTGTACATTTTGTTTTAGTCAACCATCCCCCTTACCATTAACAGGAAAAATGTACTTTGTTGAAGTGTTAATTTTTTTTATTATTAAAGTCTAGTGTATATTCTTTGTGCAATTATCACCAGGATGCTTCTCTCGAATCTTCATAATTCTTGGCAAATAAACTTGGACAAAGGCTAGCTGTTTGGTTTGCAGACATCAAAGAGAGGTCTGATGAAGCTTTTAGTTTTCCATGAGTCATATTAATGCCATGTGGGAACTAAATCTTCACTCTATAAACTTAGTTTGGAGTTCAGGATTAATCCAATTACTCCTGGGTGGATTCAATTTTGCTCTACAAGCTGCACTACTTTCAACAGTAATGATATTAAAAGTAACAAACAATTTCTTAACCACATCCCTCCATATTTGTTATTGCCATGTGCTATGTAAAATGAGCATTTTTATATTACCAAGAGCTTCATTTTAATCTATATGTTGCAGAGATCTGCTTTCCACACCTTTAAATATGTTTAAAATAATTTGGTAGCCATGCATTATTTACAAATTGGAGAGCAATTTTCTCCAGATGTCTGCGGTTAAGGACTGAGAGATTCTAGTTCTCCTCTGATAATTAATGGTGGGAAACCAGGTTTCAAATTTTCCTGTAATGCAGACTGTTAGGTGAATGCTAACAATTTTAGAGAAAAACACAAATACTGTGATTTTAAGTTGGTAGCTTGTCCCTTCTGCTTTTTAAAATAGATTCACTGAGTTCACAAAGTGGTTATTTCTCAGCAGGCTGTTCCATGTTTCTAGCCTTCTGAACAACTCTCATCAGGTTGCCTCTGTTAGTCTTAAACAATAAGCCGAATTGATATCTTTTGCCATTTAAAGTCAATCTGGAGCTATGTTGGGCATTAACCATTTAAAAAACAAAAAAACAAAAAAGGTCACTTTGTGACTCTACCAAGTAAAAAACATTTACCAATGAATAAAGGTTCACCACAGACAATGCACCAGTGCACCGACTGTTCTATATAAATACACATTATTGCCAGTGCTGTTCAAATAAACAAAAAAAGATGCAGATATACAGAATAGAGAAAAGGACCTTCTATGAGCAAATGTAACTATAGTAGAATGCAGCTTGTACCCCAGTGATCTAAAATGGTGGTGTCATGGGTTTGTCACAACCATAAAGTACAAATTGCGCATCTAGAAGAGGTCAATTAGTTCATTTAACATTGCAAACCAGTGTTTGCTACAGTGTTGGGCTTAAGTCATATCAGTTGAAGGATTAGATACAGTATATGGTATCTTATAAAATTGTGTTTACTGTGTTGTAGAAATATGAAGTGCAATATTTCACTTGTTTACTCTGTTGCCAGTATCCTGTTGGTAAGAAATGATTTTTGTGTGGAGCACAGTTACATTAAATTAGTTTAGGACCAAGCACATATATCTGCACAAATGGGAATCTAATGTTGTTTATATATATTTTTTTATTTATATTATATTTTGTAGTCAGAACACAGGCAATTAACGAGGCAGCGATCAAAATAGTCAGGAACAGGCAGAGAGTGAAGAACCAAAGAAAACAATAGCAGAATTCAATTTAGAGTGCACCAAGAACTTTCCAAGAAAAACTTACAATCAGGAATTGAAGACAGATCAACAGGGTCTTTCTATTTTGAATTTGACTCAGGAATAGCACAGCACTAATGCAGCACTAGTGTAAACATCATGCTCATTGGCCTGGCCCGATATGGCTTTAAATCAAAGGGGAAAAAAACCTTTAATTTTCTAGGTGATTATATTTAAAATTTTTGGGTGGAGCCCAGTTACATTAAATTAGTTTAGGACCAAGCACATATATCTGCACAAATGGGAATCTAATGTTGTTTATATATATATTTTTATTTATATAGTTTATATAGAGGATGGAGCTTAAAGTCTAAAAGGGTTAGGTAACTTACAGATGCAAATGCTATTGGTTACAGTAGGTAACACTGCCATATAAGTGCCAGGAAACAGCAGTAGTAATGGGAGGTGCAACCAAGCAGTTACAATGAGAGGAGCAATGGAGTCAGCCAAGAACATATAGAAATAGAAAAGATGTACAGAGGTGCAGAGGAATAAAGGGGTTTTAAAGGTTATGAGTAGAAGTTTGTAAATTATTCTTAGCTTTATGGGAAGCCAAGATAACAGTGATGTGCAGGCTGGCCTCAAACCCACTGGACCTGTGGGTCGGGTGGGTTTGGGCCGACTCCTGCACAGAATCTTTGGGTTGCAGGCAGGTCCAGGTCAAGCTCTTCTACTGCTCTCCCCGCCCTGTGACCTAGCAGTTCCAGCTTCCAGCACCGGAATTTATAGACTTCCGCCTGCCCCCGCTGCTTTTGTGACATCACTGTAGGGCAGGCACGGGTCTATAAATAGAGGGCAGCAGTGAGCCCAGGCTGGAGGGGGCAGGTTAGGGTTGGGTGTGGGCCGAGAAAAGAAATCGAGAAAAAAGGAGAGAGAGAGGATAGTCAAAGACATTCAGTTATTAAGACAGTGTGCTTTAATAAAGGGACTTTAATAAAGGTATTGTCCCTTCCTAACACTTCTGGGGCCTTGTTGATTCCAGGCTCAGTGGACCTTGCTGCTATTGGCTAGCTGGAACTTTAGGCTGGTACAATAAGTTCAGTACATAAAATGTGGCATTTTTTAGTCCTATTAATTTTTAGGGTTTTCTTCTCCTTTAAGGCCAGGTGTCAGTAATCTTATCATCAAGGCCCTAGATAAGCCAAAGCCTTCCTACCAGCTATTGTTGCTTCATTGACTGTTGTTGGTGTTCTAGCCCCTTTTGTGTTCCTGTTAGTCCCTTGTTTCTGCTATCCATCCTTTATCTGATCTCCTGGTTTTGACCACTGGCCTGTTCCATGGATGTGTATTGCCTGCAAGACCCCTCGTCTGTAAGATAAAATACTCAGTGGGCTCTGAGCAGCTGTTGAGAAGCTGAGCTTAAGGGTCATCACAAATTGTCAAGCCGAAAATGAGATTGGCCTGTTATAAAACCTGATACTACAAGGCTAATAATTAAATTCTGATGCTAGTTGCACTGGTTTCTATGCGGCAATATAGTAATTATCCATATTAATTATAATGAGTTGTATACTGTATTCTATGTATACTGTATATTGTGAGTTGTTCCCTAAGCTCAGTAAGTAACAGCAGCACAGATTATGTGCAGTGAATCAGCAGAAAAGAAGATGGGGAGCTGCTGGGGCCTCATTGGAGACACAGATCTTTACTGCTAAAGGGCTGTGGTTGCCTGGGGTTGTCACAGAAGCACAAAAAATAATGTACAACATTTCTAGCTACTTCTTTAGTTTAACTTTCCTTGTCCTTTAAAGAGACTACGATGCAGGCCAGGGTTTGAATACTAGAGAGTCCTGACAATATATATATATTAATTACTAATCAGCCTTATATTGTGACGTTTATATTCTATGTGTACTGTATATTTTGAGTTGCTCCCTTAGCTCAATAACTGATAGCAGCACCGAGCATGTGCCGTGAATCAGCAGAAAAGAAGATGAGGCTACAGGGTTATCTTTGGACACACAGATCTTCCCTGCTAAAACAATGTCCAACATTTCATAATAATGTTTAGGCCTGGTTCACACTATACCAAATGAAAAAGTCCCCTTTGGACTAATCAAACAGCCAATCAATTATTGATAGCAGACTTTTGCCATTAGTGTATTGGCAAATGAATTTCTCATCCTACCATCATTTCTAAATCTTTAATTTATTAGTATGTAGAGAAGGCTTACAGCCCACCACATAATTATTTGGTGCAGTTTTGCTCTCTGTTCTAGTGCTGCTATTCAAATAGGTTTTACTTTATCGTTATGGCACTGACCACACAAAAAGCAGTGGTTGGCCAGGTTTTTTTTATCAATTTCAGTTTTTGTTAGTAATTTCTTTACTGTTAAATGTGTATAGCATTTCTGAGCCCTTTTAAAGACTGATCAATATAAGTTGTTCAAAATATCAGTTTTTTCCATTTTCCCATTCCTTGTTCTGCTTACTGATCTCTTAAGATACCTTCTGCTTTTCTTTTTTTAAAAGGCAAAAAATACAATATCCTCTTTTTTGACATGAGATTATCCATGTGGGTTTATGTAAAAAAGGCATAATCATCCAAAATAAATAAAATAGCATTATTTTAAATTTTTTTTACACAGGCATACGTGATTCCTCAGATTTCTGGAAACTATGAAAGTCTGCATCTGACTTTCCTTGCCTTCATTTCCCTTTGCCCCTTAGGCTAGCAGAGTCATTCAACCCCTCTCTTTGCATTGTGAGTGAAATAATGCATTCTGGGCCTCTCCTCTCCTCTACTTTTCAAAACAGGTTGCGCAAAGATTATCTAGAAAACAGAGAAACGTCAAGCCCCAGAAGCCATCACTTTACAATTAGCTCATTTTAAAAAGCTGTTTAAATCAAATTGGAAATTTTGCTATTATGTAGCTGTTTAAATATTTGATTGACGTTCTGCCAAACATTGCACACGTCTTTGGAATAAAATAAATGTAAAAAATATTGCCACCACATAATATATACTTCTTAAAAGGTACCACTGTAATCCCTCACACCACTGCCATATCTTGGTTAAATGGTAGGCAACAAAACACTGGCAAATAATATCATCTCACAATATATATAAAACAATAAACAGGCCCAGATTTACTATCCAGACATCCCTAGGCGAGCTCCACTTGCCCTCCTTCCCTCCTCCAAATGGTCATCTTCCCTGTCTCCTTCTCCTCCCCATCCCATCCCCTTCTTCATCTCCTCCCATCCCCTAAACTTCCCCATCCCTTACCCATCCACTTCCTTTATGTGTGGCCTTGCCACAAATCCAATAACTGACTGACAATATCTATTGCCATACAAACATAATGACAAAATTAACCCTCATCCCATGCAGAAGAGAAGGAATAATGATAATTAGTGATGGGCGAATCTACCCAGTTTCGATTCGCTGAAAAATTCGTGAATTTCCAGCGAATTGGCGAAAAAATTCTCGAACCGAGTCGCGGCACTTTTTTGACACGCGTCGCATCAACTTCGACAAGCGTCACGTCGTTTTCGGCGCGTCAAAAACGATGTGCGACTCGTTTTTTAAGCGAATTTTCGCAAGGCAAATTTTCGCTGCCGTTTAGCGAATTTATTCGCCAGCGGCAAATCGCTGGAATTCGCCGCAAATTCGCCCCTGGCCAATAAATTTGCCCATCATTAATGATAATATGAAAAGAATAGTTAACAAGAAAAAGATCAGTTGATAATTTAGACTTTGATCCTGTGATCCAGGCTACTTGATTGATGAATACTCATTAGTTATCCTAACATAACAAACACAGGCAAGATTTAATTAATCTGGTTTAATGTACTGCTCACGTAAAACGTAAATATTTTTGGATTGAAAGAATTGAACAGAAAGAATTGTAATGACACATAGTCTTTTAGGTTTGTTCCAGACGATCATTAAAGTGCTATTGCCCGAATGCCTGAATGTGTTCGATTATGTTATTTTTCTAAGGAATAATGACTTCACATCACAGCTAATGAGCTGGGATGACAGACTATTTAGAAATAAATTACTCAAGTTGGATCCCTCAAATTCAGGATGAATTATTTTGCCCATCCTGCCAAACACTGTACTGCCAAACACCTAACACAACTAAATTAATTTAACTCAATCTCAATTATTTTCTAATATTTTTCCTTTCAGTTTTTTAAGACAGGGACTCACCCTGTCTTAAAAAACTGAAAGGAAAAATATTAGAAAATAATTGAGATTGAGTTAAATTAATTTAGTTGTGTTAGGTCTGGTGTCACAAACTGCAGAGGCAACAGTTATACTGGTGTATATGTGTATGAAATAAAAATATATTGGTTTGCAGTTTGAATTAGGTGAACCAATAAAGCAGATAAGGAATTTAGAGAATCGAGTTGTAATTAAAAGAGAAGAAAAAGGGAGGAAAGGAGATCACAAATGCCCAACAAAAAGTTAAATTACAATTGCTATACACAGTAAATGTATTAGGGATGCACAGAATCCACTATTTTAGGATTCCTTCACAAAAGATTTGGCCGAATGCCGAATATGCATATGCAAATTAGGAAAACAAGAAGTGAAAGAAAACCGCTGTGCTTATAGTTGAAAAAAAATCACATGATTTTTAGGATTTGGATTCAGTTCAGCCAGGCATTTGGATTCAGCATGCTGAAAAAGGCTGAATCCTGACCAAATCCCAGAAATATATAGGGCCGCCATCAGGGGGGGACAGAGAGGCCAGGCCCAGAGGGTAAGGCCCAGCCATGCCGCACTTACTCGATTGGCCGGGCCCCCTGCTTTCTGAGAGCTGACAACTTCAGAAGGGAGGGCAGAAGCACAGGGGAAGGTATCATCTGTCCATTGCTTTCCCTTATTGGTCACGGTTGACCTGCTCAATGATTGGATAACTGAAATGTGAACTTCCCATCAAGCTCATCCAATCGCCATGCAGCTTTACCAGGACTTAAAATTCTGTGACCAACAAGGGATGAAAACGCTGTCACTGGAAAAAGATGCTCGCCTCCTCCTTTCTGAAGATGGCCGCTTACTGACAGCAAGTGGGTCACTTTAATCAAATGTGGAACATGGCAGGGCCCTCCTAAAGTTAACCCTTTGTGGTCCCTGTTGTGTGTGGGACTGGGCACAGATTTTTTTTTTTTTTAACACTTCTGGGGGAGGGGCAATTTTTTTGTACTTTGACATTTTTACGGGGCCCTGGCCAACAATTTTTTTATTTTTTTTTTACAGTGTGGGGTCCCAGCCACCAATATTTTTTAATGGTGGGCCCTGACCACAAATTTGTATATGTATGTATATATGCCCCCCTCTGAGGCAAATTGTAGAGGCTTTAGATGGGGGTTTTTGCATTCCTCTGGATCAACTAGCAGTTAGGCAGGTAAAAAAAAAAAGAGGTTGAACTTCATTAACGTGTGTCTTTCTTTCAACCTAACTTACTATGTTACAAATGAAATGTAGCAGCCCAAGTAAATCACAGAGTCAATCAATTCTCCTATCCCAGCGCTGTCTCGCTTGAGGAACATACCTTAGCAATTACAAACATCTGCTAGTAGCGGGTGTAGAAAGAAATGCATATTACATAAATATCTGAGCATTTCAGCCATTTAATAAGGGGCAACAGGGATTATAGTTCTCAGTTTACTCTTTCCCCCTTCCCCTTAAATCATGTAAATTTCTGGAAGGAGATAAAATGTGTCATGTATAGTGAGCTCTTCTCTCCCTTTTAGTGCCAATGCGTCTTAATCATAGTAAAGGAGGTGTTTAGAACACAGTACGGGTTTACCCAGAAGCAAAAACACCTTTATGCATTTTTAAAGCATATATAATCATTTTCTGGATTGTCAGTTGTTTGGCCATATGCCAGATAGCAGTGCGATAGTTTTCAACATGGTCTTTCAAAATGGACTCCAAAGAGAGAACCAGAACAAAATGGGCAGAAGTGGCCAATATGACTGAAGATAATTCATCATATTTTCTGTCTTCTTATGCTTTTCTTGCCCTATAATGAACCAATAAGCTAGCAACTTGAGTACCCTAAAGGCAGACAATATTACCCTGTGTATGGTAATTTTCTGCTTGCAAAAGATGACTATGCTTGTGTACTTTTAGCATAGGAGGTCCATTGAATAATATCACTTATTTCATATATATATATACAGTATCAGTTATTTGAAGTGACTAAAATAAAAGAACTTGAAGACAAGAAAACCATTCAGATAATTGTAATTTGTGAAAGAGAAAAGACCAAACCACAAAAGGCTATGTTTTTTCTTCAAAAAAGAATCACAGAAGTGGTTCATAGAAAGCCAAGAAAAATAGTAAAAGTCACCCACCGTTAAGATTGCTAGCTACCAAAAAGAGCAGATTTAATATTAACCCTATGCTGGAATGCAACATATTCATCCGACTAAAAGCTGCAATCATGAATCTGAGCAAGCTGCAAAAATGTCATAAGGTATGTGAGCCTGTTCATAGAAAGTTGTGTTCAAGTTGGAGGTACAGAACTTATAGGGCTCACAGCATACTGGAATAATTATCTTCTAACAAAAAATAAACACTCCTTTGGTGCTGTTATATACTGTAACCCAATTAGTAAGCATTACTGCCTGCTGGATTAGCTCCCACTATCTATATGGAGTTTGCATTTTATTTTTGTGTTTGTGCTGCTTTTCTCCCACAGCCAACATACTGGCAGATTGATAGGCTTAGGTGTACGTGTGTTTTTGATGTGAAGGAATTAGATTGCTCCCCAGGGATTGATACAACTGCTTATAAACTCTCTTTAAATCTCACTGTGCTCTATATAAACACATGGGGACAAAATTTATTCGATCATCGAATGCTTATCGAATTGTTTTAGGCTATCATTTTGCTCGATATTCGATTTCTCGATGAATTCGTACAATCAGATAATGATAGTTTGATTGCACAAAAAAATCGTGAAATTTCATTCGAGCTTCTGAAAAATTCGTACGATTCGAACGATTGAACGCTTGGATCATACGAATGGTATTCGAGCAGGACTTAGCCTCAGAAGCCTATGGGAGGCTTCTATTGCAATTTGGTTGGTTAAAATTTTGAATCCTTCGATCATCGAATGATCGAATGATCAAATGTACAATCATTCGATCTATTCGATCATTCCGTATTCGATGATCGAAGAGGCCAAATATGCATATCTGATTTCACAATAAATTCGTACGACCGTTATTCGATCGAATTCGATCGAACTTCGATCATTTCACATGAATTTCGTAAATCGGCCCCTCGATGTCAAATTTCATTTGGCTTCTATAACCTGTGTTCCCACTAATTGTCTATCATTGCTAGATGTCTCACCTCATGGAAAAATAATGGAAAGATGTGATGGGGAATGGTTGGGTTTTAATTAAAGCACATTCTACAATTTCACGAAGGAAAGAACCACATCACTCTTGCAGGAAAACCATTGACTACAAAAAGATAAGGCATCTTGGAGCGATTGCGTAGGTTCTGTGTTGAAAAAAATCATCTCTAGAGACTTGGGAGTGGGTGGGGGTGGCAAAGAGAAAAGGTGAAATTAATTATATGAAGTGTCTGGCAATTCTCCAGCTAAAGGTTTTAAAGAGGTTTGAAAGGAAGTGTAATGATGATCTTGCTGACTGTTATGGCACAGATTAGAATTCAGCAGTATTCACAGCCCTTATGATATAGAATAACTAATTGTTATATTCATTTCAGCTACCAGCGGCACTTACTGTACTGTTTTATGTGAAATAACTAAAAAAGTAGTACTGTATGTACTGTTAAGAGGCACATTTTGCAAATCTTTGTATGCACAACATATATTTGCTATTCATCTGAATTTGCTATTCATCATTCCTCCACTGTAACAGGGTACTGTAAGTAGAGTCCCGCAGTTGGTCAGGTACCCGCGGTACCCTGCTGATTGCGGGTAGAAGTTCTGGGTGAGGGTGTAGACATGTGTCAGCAGGTTTGTGGGTCGGGCCACGGGTCTTCTCAATAGCAATTTTTACTTCTTTTTTCTGATTCCGCCTAATTCCGCTGATGTCACTTCCGGTTTACAATGACAGCACTTCTTACTACTTTTTTTTATGATCACACCTACTTCCAATGATGTCACTTCCAGTTTACAATGACAGCACTTCCTGATTCTTGATGGTCAGTGGGTCGCGGATTGGGTTCCAGAGAAGGTACTTGCGGGTCGGGAAGCGGGTCCAAGTGGGTAACAATGTGGGTTGCGGGTCTGGGTTGAGGGTACAGGTCGGGTACGGGTTCCAAAAAATGGACACGCGCAGGACTCTGTAAGTACCAAGGGTTTAAGTCTAGGATATATTCCTTATTTCTTAAACTATCATGAACTATACATGAAAAATTAATCTGTTTATCAATAAGGCTTAAAAGGCTTTATACTGGCTTTTCTAGAACTACAGGCAGTTTGTTTCCTCTGATTTGAATGGAATGTGAGATACTGCTTACACAGTAGATTAATCAGTAGTTAAAATGAAAAAAAATACCTCCACCCTCGTGCATGCACACAGTTGAAATTACAGTGCTGGCTTTAGTTTATTTAGTAATAACTATGGAACTAAGCATCTCTCTGACACTAAGGGAGTTATTATTGATCTCTTTATGATTTTATCGTGAACTTTTCCTCACAATTTGTGAAAATTTATTGATAAATAGGGGGAAAAGTCCATGTGGATGTAGTCAGAGTAGTTTTTAGAAAATATCGAGAACTTTTCGGATTTTGCCAAAGAACCCCCATTGAAAATATAAGGAAAATGTGTCCATAATGTACACTGACAAAAACTTTTAAAACCTAGATGCTTTGTGTTGTTTTGTTTTTTAAATGCATTTGCTAGAGACAAATCTGAGTGTGTCTGCTATTTATACAAATTTGATGTATATTATTTGTCAATGTTAGCAACATATAGCATCAAAATGCCCAGTATGTAATAAGCCAGGGATCATGACAGAGTCCTCATACTATTTAAAGTGGTTCTTCGCCTTAAAATATCAATCGTTTTTTTAAGATGCTTTTAACTGCCAAAGAGTTTACATGGGGTTCCAAAACATGGCTTTGGTGATGTACATGCTCTTGACCAAACCATGAAGTATGTTCTCTAGAGCTGCACAGAAAGATTTAGCAGGGAACCCAATACTTGATGGTCTTGTAGTGCGTTTAAATGTATTTATTTATATTATTCATACAGTGCCACTTGTATGCACATTGAAAACAATATATTAATGAAGCAGTAAGGGTGAGCAACACAATAAAAAACAAATAAATAAATATATACATTTCAACTAAAGCTTAACTAAAGAAGTAGCTAGAAATGTACAGATGCAGCCACTTGGATTTGTGAGTTAAATGCGTCGTGACTCAGGGTTAATTGAAGTAACTGTGTTATCTAAAGTCATCTTAACTCATTTAATGCATTTAACCTTTTCATTAGCATACCAAAGCACCATTGTTTTCAATGGTGAACTCTTTAATTGGATGGGATGCTGTGACACAATATTCTGTGCTAAGTGAGTTAAATGGCATATCTGAGTTAAATTATTCTGTGTCAAATGCACAATCCAATGTGGCTTCATCTGTATATTATATTTTGGGTTTTGTACCAACCCAAGGCAACCACAGCCCTATAGCAGGGAAGATCTGTGTTTCCAAAGATGCCCCAGTAGCTCCCCATCTTCTTTTCTGCTGATTCCCTGATTCACATGCTCTGTTCTGCCGTCACTTACTGAGCTTAGGGACCCACTCACAATATACAATACACATAGAATAGAAATGTCACACTATAAGGCTGTTTGGTAAGTACTACAGAAACCAGTGCAATTAGCATCATAATTTAATAATCAGCCCTGTAGCATCAGTTTATTTTACTTATGTAGCGCTATAGTAAACTGCTGTGACAGGGATCAGTTATAGCTACTTTCAAATGGCATTACACCATGAATGAAACTCTTTTTCTCAGGGATGAGCCCTCGCATCGAGGTGGAGGAAGGGTGTAGTATAACTGTACTGTGGCGCTATTTCACACAAATTGGGTGCCAGTGGTTTTCTTTGAACAACTATGTTTATTGAACATATCCTCACAGAGATCATAATGCGAGCATACAGTGAACATCATATAAAAACAGCAATGTACTCACAGTACCAAGCATAGTTTCAACCCCCTCTGCATAGACTCAGATCAGTGGATAGAGGTGAGAGGTACAACCAGGATCCAGCTTTATCTTAAATGCAGGCAGGGTATTCCTATGTCCCTGATCTTAACCACTTATTCCCTGATTCTGGATAATTGGTACCCGGGATCTTAATCCCTCTATTTCTCCTGGCGGAGCTTGAACTGCTCGACTAACTATCCTTTCTATCACTCCTAGAGTGATCTATGACAGGGTCTAACTCTCCTAAGGGTTAATACTTCTCCTTTCAGCCTGCAGGGCTGACTGAAGCAAAAGGCCCAGACCACATGGTCCCCTTTACCTTTATACTTTTACACAGTGCCATCTAATGTACACTGTGAAAACTACAGGGGTTACATAAGCACTAATTTGGACCCATTAGGCGTCCATATTACTAGGAATGTGCCTGTTAGAAATATGCAAAGGTGTCTAATTTTCACATCCCTACATTCTCCCCCTGGTGAATTCGTCTCGGCAAGGAACTTTTCAAAAAAATCAATATTGAAAATACACTGTCAACACATATGTATAACAATAATTATTACAGTTACCATATCCTGCAGTAGCCTCAATAGGTCTACAAGGAGTACCATGGATAACCTGAAATAAAAGCAGTTAAGGCACATCATGCAAGAAACTTTTTTTTTTTTTTTTTTTTAAATACCACATGCATTGCATATTAGCTATATGTATTGTATTACTACACCACTACCTTATGCCAGGATCGATACAGAATAGGAATGTAGAACCCATACACCCTGAATGTTACAAGATTTTAGGTTTTAAGTTGGAATCTCATATTTAACATTTGCTTGAGATATTTTTTGTCTTTAATATAATTTTAATGATCCTTTTTATTGAATAGGTAGTTCATAAGAGTTAGGCGGAAATGTTGTGTTCATTACCATGATTTTTTTTATTGGGTATATTGGTTTGATACTTTTGTATGGATAGCAAAAAATCTGACATACATTTATTGGCTGAAAAACAATTTATCCAACTGCAGTAACTCAGTTTTCTTTTTCCTGTTAAGTCTCAGGGTTTTTATTTTTAATATTTTTCCAATACCAATACAGAGTATGTCTATGACAACCTGAAATAAATGGGCCCATTCCAATGACCATCCCAGTAAAATATTCCATTTTCCATGCTTGGCTCGTATGTTACCAGTTCATTAATTTGACACTGGATCTACAGTGTGAAATGTTTGACTCATCGGCTAATGCATCACTAGCTGTGGCCAAAGCAGTGATACACATACACCAGTGTGTGCAGTACAGCTTGCGAGGCAACATCAGTTGTAAGAACATACAAACCCATGAGAATTCAGACATATTTCTTACAGTTAAAGGAACAGTAACACCAAAAAAGTGTTTTAAAGTCATGAAAACTGAATGTCTTGTTGAGCTGCACTGGTGCAACTGGTGTGTTTGATTCAGAAACGGTACTTAAGTTTATATAAAGAAGCTGCTGTGTGGCCATGGGGGCAGCCATTCAAGTCTGAAAAATTAGAAAAGACACATGATACACAGCAGGTAAAAGATAAACTCTGTAGTATACAAAGGAATTCTTCTATTGTATATCCTTGCTTGAAACACAGCAGTTTTACCAGTTCAGAGCACTTTAAAAAAACTTTTTTTGGGGTTCCTTTAAAATTCATGACTTTGTTATGCTCTTAGAGATATTATGTATTCTATGGTGTAATTAATAATCATATGGGGGCTATTTAGATGTAGTATAAAGGATTCAGGAACTGTGTGTCACGGTCGGCACCCAAATACCAGAACAAGTGCCAAGCACCCTGGTCTCGGCTCGTGCTTCACCAGTAGTGTGACCGCCTGGACTTAAACGAGAGGTGCAGAGCAGGAGTTCTGGCCAGCAATGAGGCACGACTGTATATAGCCAGTTAGGCCGAAGATCACAGTACAATTGGATAAGGCAAAGGCGTAGTCAGACAGGCTGGGTCGAGGCAGGCGGATAACTAGGTTTCGTCAGGCAGGCAAGGGTCAAATCCGGGTAATCAATCAGATGGTGAGAAGGCAGAATCGGAGTCAATAACAGGCAGGGGTCAAACCAGAATGTCAATGAGGAGGGTTAAGCAAATTCAAGGTCCATTTCAGGCAAGGGTCAAGTTCCAGAGATCAGAGTAGTCAAAAACAGCCAGGCAGGGTCAAACACAGGTATCAGACAGATCAGAAGCTTTACAGCACAAGTACAAGGCACCAGGAACAAAACCTATCACGGGCAATGCAAAAGTAAAAATGTCCCTTTAAATACCTTTTAAATTTCACGCCATTGCGCGCTGACGTAAACACGCCAGCACGCAAGCACCTATAAAAGGCGGAAGTGCGCGCGCGGCGCGCACTAGGAAGATGCCGGCAAAGAAGAAAGATGGCGCGGCGGGCGTCCCCGCCGCGCTGGTAAGGAGCTTTTCCTTACACTATGCCAAAGGAGTGCAGCACACCAACTAAAGTTGGTGGTCAATAATACACTCCAACACACTAAATAATAGTTCACTTAGTTTGAGAGAATGACTTCTAAAAGCTTCCAGTTCATCATGTCATAGAAATATCTCAATGACTTACCTTGTACTTTGAGGGGACAAGTAAGTGAACCTTACCATGCTAAGCACATAAAAGCATTGCACACCATAACTATCCAGGTTACTCCATTATGTTGACCAAAACTGCTTTTGTTGAGGAAGACCAATCTGAATGTTTTCAGTGCTCAGTACACTAGTGTCCGTGTTTTTCTACCATTTTAATATAAAACTGGATTTTGTTCGTGTTATAATAGGGTTTTTACATTGCTACTAGACCATAGTATTCCAGCCCAATGATAATAACTGTAACCAAATAGATTGGCATTACATAACTAACACACAATAATGACTATTGTATTTACAATGTATCTACAACTCCTCCAGGTTGCTGGTAATTTTCTTATTTGAAACATTACAATAACAGTAAAGGTCATTTACTGGAAAGTGGACCTTGGCATGTTCAAGACCACTGGGGGGGGACACACACCCCTTAATACTTAATCATAGAGCACTTCTGATCATGATCTGACTGCCCTCTGCACTTTGCATATAAAAATTCTAATGCTTAAGGTTTTTTCTTTAAATGCACTTTTTAGGTATGTTGATTCTAAGTTATTTCACCATGGAATGTTGAAGCTGTCTGAGTGCACACTGATCCAGGATTCATTTCTCTAGAAGAGGTAAGAAGCCTTTAGTGGTGAAAGATAACTATTTTATCTTTTTATCTTTTACTGGTACACTGTCTGTTCTACTTAATTAAAACATTTAGCAATTAACTGACTGGAGGCACCTTAAATGAACCCAAAGGGCAAAGGTGGTTACTGGGATATCCCAGCTGCCTTATAAATTACAATGTTTCGGAAGCAGTGATGCAATTCTCATGAAGTGCTGGATGACTAGCAGATGACTTATTTTATCTTCTCTTACAAGCCTCAAGTCGGCTCACTACATTATTCAAAAATTGGGAGTAAGCAGTGGTGAATGGAGTCACTAGAATTAAAACAATGTCTAATATCCCATATAATGCTGAGCCTTTCTCAAAATAAAGATAGGAAGCCGACAATTCAAACATTTTAAATGAACTACATAAAACATATTCATGCTTTGGTGTTGCCTAAAATAGAAACTACCATTTTTTTCACACAAACCATTTATAAAGATCTTTTTCTCTGTGTTTCACAGGAAAAAAATTTCCATAGGTTATTTATATAAATATTTGTAGGTTTATGAATCATATGAATTTTACTGGCAAATATTTATTTTCCTAAACTAAAGCTCATAAGCTCCACTAGGTAAGGGATTTTAATGATTCTGCACTGAAATCCATTTCTCAAAAGAGCATATTTCATTTTTAAATCTGACATGGGGCTAGACATTTTGTCAATTTCCCAGCTGCCCCAAGTCATGTGACTAGTGCCAGCTTTCTGGCTGGCTGTTGTTTTTCCTTCTCAATGTCACTGAAGGAGTCACAGTGGGATATGGGTTTTTACTAATGAGTGCAGTTCTTAGACCTACCAGGCAGCTGTTATCCTGTGTTCGGGAGCTGTTTTCTGGTTACCTTCCCATTGTTCTGTTGTTAGGCTCCTGGGGTTTTCCAGATAACAGATCTGTCTGTAATTTGGATCTGCATGCTAGAATATCGTGTAAACATTAAACTAACACAGTAGGGTTGTTTTTCCTTCAAAAAGGATTCATTATATTTTAATAATTTAAAGGGAGACAGCCATTCCATAATTCGGAGATTGCTGGATAACTTGTTTCTGGATAACGTATCCCATACCATAGGTTGTACAGGCAAAATTATATTAAAAGTTAAGTACATTGGAACCTCACTTTTACATCCCCTGATTTTAAAAGAACAGTTCAGTGTAAAAATAAAAACTGGGTAAATAGATAGGCTGTGCAAAATAAAAAATGTTTCTAATATAGTTAGTTAGCCAAAAATGTAATGTATAAAGGCTGGAGTAATAGCCAGAATCCAACTTCCTGCTGGTCAGCTCTTTGAGTTAGTCAGCGACTTGAAGGGGGGCCACATGGTACATAACTGATAAGTGAGTTTGCAATTGATCCTCAGCATTCAGCTCAGATTCAAAAGCAACAGTTATGGCCCATGTGGCCCCCCCTCAAGTCACTGATTGGTTACTACCTGATCACCAGGGTAAACAGTCAGTGGAAAACAAGAGAGCTGAAAAGCAGGAAGTAGTATTCTGGCTATTATGTTAGACATCCAGTCACTCCAGCCTTTATACATTACATTTTTGGCTAATTAACTATATTAGAAAACATTTTTATTTTGCACTGCCTATCAAGTTACCCAGTTTTTATTTTTACAATTTACAATTCCTTTAAGTTTTCCCTCATTTTACATTATTGTTTTGTGGTCCCACCTATAATATATGCATTATACATTTCCCTGATTTTACACCATTTTTTTCTGGTCCCCCGAAAAACATAAACTGGGGGTTCTACTGTATTACTTTACATAGTTGAACAATGTTTCATTTTTATGAGTGCTACTATTTTAGCATTAAACATTTTTAATGTTCTCTAGGAATTACACTGAATAATATTAGTCCTTAATCATCACTGAAAATCTTCATTAACAGGCCTATTTGATAGCATTATAATTTCTTTTTTTTCACAATGACTAAATATTTGTGGTTATTCTGTATTTTTTTTAACTCTAAAAATCTGAGATTTATTAAATGAAAATGCCACGAAAACCTCTAATATAAAAAAAGTCAGGTAAAAGTTTCCAAGGTTCTACAGACATCAGTGTGAGCTGCATTGATCCTACTGGATCATTTTTAAACAATTCAAACTTTTAGAGGTCCAGCAGTTTTTTTTTATATTCTGATATTTTAATCAATTTCATGGAATTTGTGATTTTGTAGAAATAGAGTTTTATCTTTATTTCAAAACAACTTTAAAACCACTAAAATCCGACCTTTGATAAATGGGCCTCTAAATATAGTATGCATTTTTAAGAACAGGAAGAAATTGTCTGCAATTATTAGTATACATTGGTTAAGGGAATAGCTAAACCAAAATGCTATTTTAGATCCCTTAATTTTTGTCTTATTGTTGTTGCAAAGAATCTGTTTGCCTAGCCTTAAAATTCTAACTTCACACAATTCTATTCACTTTTATTGCCAAAGAGGAAGCATAGGGTAACACTGTCTACACAACGTTGCTATGTGTGTCTTGTATTTGTGTGTGGGCTTATAAGAGAACAATACCAGTCACACATGCAAATACACCTTAATTTGCTTTTGATGAAACTGACATACTGTATACTGGCATAATTTATTGACATAAATTGTAATTGGATATCTGTTATAGGTCAATGAGAATGCAAGTTGGATAACAGATAATGATCATAAATAACTCAATCCTATATATATATATATATATATTTATATATATTTATTTATACTGAATGGCCAAGCTGCTGATTCTGCTGGACAGTGCCTTATGTTTAACAAACACAGTGGATTCATTTGACGTATTTTCTTGCTTTTGCAAACGTGTACTAGAGTCCATTAGAAGTCTTAATAATCTATCAACACATTTGGACATTTGGGCTAATCAATTCACAGCTTTCAAAGTTTGTTTGAATGTGTTCAATCTGTTTAAAACTATATCATTATTATGTCAATTGCTCCAAAACATTAGGGTCTGATTTCTGTCATGTCCATTGGAAAAAAAGAAAACATCCATTTGCAAAGTTTGCCACACCACTAAATCTAGGTCCAGAGACAATACCAGAGGAGGAGGTGGGGAAAATAATGATAACTTTTTCCGAGAAATAGCTGGCAAAGGGCTTGCCAACACTAAGACCACCCATGAAAGGGAACTGCAGATCCAGCTGAAGGGGAACTTGCAAGGAACATCAGTTAATACTTTTGGGCAAAATTACTTGCTCCGCTGTAACAGTTTTAAGTCTTAATCCCCTTTTTGCAATATAAATTCAATAATATGTGAGAGCTCCAGGAAAGGTTTTCCATACTAAGATATATTTTATAAGAAAAATGCCTACAAATGAAATTTTTAATGTTCATAACATTGTGATTTCAAAGTAGTACAAAAAGGAAACCTTCATCATGCACAAAACATTTCTAAGTGACACCTGATTATTATGATATAAATTAGGCCAGGTCGAAAGTTCAGAATGCCAAGGATCCCATTTTTCACCAATTGCTTTGCAGGGACCCCTCAGGTGATCCAGTTGTAGCTCTAAGGGTGGGTTGGACCACTTCTTAAGTGCCCATTTCAGATAAGTGTTTGGTTATTTGGTTACATAGTCAGACAAGTTGATATTTAGTTTATGGTCAGCTTTAATTTTTTCAATTGTTGTTGCCTTGTTATTACATATGTCCCATGTAAAGATCTAGGTTTGTTTATCTAGAATGTCCTAAAAACATATATTATACAAGACATATAAAATATATAGTCAGCCAGCTTAATCAGTTCTCTATGTTTCTTTACTATTATAACAGCAGAGGACTGTACAAATCAAAAGGCAAAAAGGTGCGACCTTTTGATGTGTGGCTGAAAAGTATTTTTTTAAGTTACATAAAAAGAAACAATGATTAGGTGTTGAAGCTCCCAATATCATTAAGTTATATTGATTGGATAATAATAATTTCAGCTGTGAATACAAACACATATGTTGCGTCTAATTGATGATGTATATCTAAAGACACGTGCAAGCATGTAATACCAATAAACATGGATGTGGCAAAATACATGTTATATATTGGGAATAATAAATACAGAACCTTACCTGATAGTTGGGTGTATAAATCTGCAGTTAGAGGTAAAGCCAATTGTTCTGAGATGCTCTCTAAAACAAAACAGAAAACATACTGAATACTTAGGAGGTACAATGTTTTTCCTGTTTTTTTACATCGCTTTTAGCTCATCAAAGATAAAATATGTGAGGTGGATTAAATGGAAAAGCCATAGAAAGTGAATACTTAGTACTTCATTTTAAAACAAATACTGGCTCAACGTTTTTTCAACAAGTTTTGTTGGAATAAAAAAGATGTCTCCTCTATTTTCTAAACATAATTAAATAAATGATCATTCTATGCGACTTGACAATATTCACCTCTTTCAATAATGAATTGCAAATTTAATTAGAATTGAAAGCTGTATTTTTCACTATCTTACTCTCCAGTGCTTGTTCTGGCTGCTCACACCATGGACGGATTGTATCAATATTCAGAACACCTACGCCCTTGCCAAGATTTCAGTTCTTACGCCTTGCATGCTTTGTGATTCAAACATGGTAAGAAGTAAAATATGCAATATATGCAAGGGATTGCAGGAAATGGGGTCCTGGCTAATTACATATGAATAAGGAGATCACATTTCACCTACTGAACAGTAAATTTGGCCCCTGGAATTTGAGTTAGTCTTTCGACTTATAAGATTTGTAAAATGATTCTGCTAATAATAGTGTATGATAACCCAGTACATAATAAGTACTGTGGTAAATAACCCAAAGCATATTTTTGACATGTTTGATTTGTAGAAGAACATGAAATGCCAACATGAAGGATTACTTAATAAAGCCTTTAAAAGATGGGAGACCACAAAACAGCATGTACAGCAGTAAGATAAAATGGTGTAAGCTGATTATTACCTCTTAATGGACTACTATATTAAAATAAATGTATTTACACCTTACAATGCTCTTCTTCAGACAGAATCATCAATTTCAGCTTGAAGAAGACTGTGTTTTTGAAACATTTTAATATCAGCCACATTGTGGACCAATAAAAGGATCACTCAGTTTGCAACATTCCATCTATGCCTTGGGCCTCATATTCTAGAAACGACCACCTTGGACTCAAATAAGTTTTTCTGAAGAGTAAGTTTCAGTTGTCATGTATGCGAAGATCTCTTACTAGCATATTCTGAGCTGTCAAAATGTCAAGGCTACGGAAGTTTATGTTAACTCCAACTGTGCAATTTACAAAACATAAAATAGAAGTTACAGCATCTGGCTCTCAGAGCATACACTCTGACACCGCATGAGCAACAAAAAAAAAAACATTTGCCTTATTATAACTTCTTTAAATATTTTGGTATCCTTCCATGGAGGCAAATTTATTGATGTAAACTTAACATTGTTTTGGAAAGTTCACCACAGCACAATATTAAACTTTTGTATTGCCATAGTAATTGAGGGAAAATTAAGTTACAGTGGTGTTTCTCTGGTCAGTTCTACTAAGGCAGTGGTCCTCAAACTTGGCCCTCCAGCTGTTAAGGAACTACAAGTCCCACAATGCATTTGCCTGACTGTGGCTGTCAGACTCCATCATTGCATTGTTGGACTTGTAGTTCCTTAACAGCTGGAGGGCCAAGTTTGAGGACCACTGTACTAAGGGCAAAATCAGTAACTTTATTTTCTCTGTACTGTGTCAGCTTGGCTGAAGTGAACAGCAGGTGGCAAATTTGTTTTAAATTCAAGCGTAATAACTGTTAATATCTTGAAAACTAGAATAAAATCAGTAAAATGTGAGCGTGCTCAGCAGAGTAGGCTGAGCAATTTTACATCCATTTATTTTAGTGTTAACATTTCATTTACGCATGGCTACTTTTACTGCCCCGGTTTTTCATACCATGGTCTGATAGTGTTAAAATATGGGATTTATAGCTCAGGCTCAACTGAGAAGAATGTGGTTGAGCAATAGTGTTAAATTAGTGTTAAAATAGATTAAACATAATTTGGCAGACCCCTAAAATATTTTTCAGATAATTCTGGTTAGCCCTCAAAGCAGCTGGTCAATTTGCAGTATCAGTTATGTGTTTTTTAAAGGGTTTTTATTTTGCATTTTAAACAAACAGCACAATGTTAAACAAAAGAAAAACAAAAGTAGGCATTGTTGATGAAGAGTGTAGTTGGTCATGCAGGACCACAGCTTATCAGGTAATGATATTCAGTTATAATTTGAAGCATAAAGTATATTACTTATTGGGTCCATGTGTGTATTACATGTTACTTCTGTTCTCACAGGATTTAAGCATGCTAAGATAGAATCTCATTTACTAAGAAAGAAATAGACATATTACATATATTATATGGTACATTTGTGTTTATTGAGTATCTGGATCTGCTTCAGGACAGACCTCTAGCCAGGGTTCCCAGATTTTTTCATACTTTTTTGGGCGCTGTCTGGCTATGTATGTTAACTTTATCATCGGGAGCCTATTATTGACTTTTACCCATTAGTTATATGTTTTCTAAGTTACTATACCTTGGTCAAACAATCCTTCTTAGTCTGGCTAAAGTGCCAAATTGTCTAATCATACAGAATGCCCATAATCCTACAACCATCAAAACAAACTGAGGACTCAGAAAATGGAGATGAAATAACTGGTGCAAATTGTCTTTTTCTTATTCATAAAAGGCACATTTTCAGTTGTATAAAATCCTTCTGTTGATACAAAACACTTAGGTGCAATTCTTCCATAGATTTACATATAAGTACCCTGTTTTGGCACATGTTATCAAAACATCAAGAATAAGTAAATTCAAGATAATTTATAGAAAAAATTGAGAGAAGTCATGAATCATTTCTATGTTAAAATATTTGTGAACATTTGCTACAAGGTAGATACATGTTGGTAGCCATGACAGTTCCCCTTTAAAATCCATAGGCATCCTGGTGCAAATTTAAGTGGTTGGTTGAGGAGCATTTCATGGACAGATCTGGATTCTGAGCTTCAGAGACATTTATCTGTTTTATAGTAAAAAAAAAAACATGGACAAAAACATCTGTTCCTTTGATTTACTTAAGATCTTTAGAAATGATCATCAATTAACGATCATTCATTTTATTCTCTATAATGAATAACTATTAATAATTAAACTGATAAATTGAAATATAAAATAAAATATATAAAAATGAAAATATATCATTAAATGCCAGTATGTTTTAGACAGAAGTTGCTTATACTTCTTTAGTATTCAGGGGTGAGCATTTTATTAAAGTTCTGAGAGTAAGAGGATCAAATGTTGTTTTGCTTAACTACTAGTCTGCTAAACTATCCCTCTTAACATTTATTTTGCAGGATATTAAATAAGACAGGACTTCATAAGACACTGAAATAAAAGAGACTTCAGACCAGTGGATTTTAGCTTCATGATTTCATTTGACTAGTGAAGTCAATTTTTTTAGAATTATTAAACCATCCCGCACTCCCACTGCTAAGTTTCCAATAGCAGTGAATGAATGGGTGCCTGTATATGGGGAATCTGGCCCAAATTCACATTCATGATTACCTTTTAATTACTTTTTGTAGGTGGCAACACATCATTCTACATGAACAAATGTAGTTGAAACTCTGCCTAAAAGTGGAGGTTCATTTTCAAGTTAACTTTTAGTAGGTTATAGAATGACTAATTCTAAGCAACATTCCAGTTGGTCTTCATAATTTAATTTTTATAGTTTTTAAATTATTTGTCTTCTTCTTTTGACTCTTTCCAGCTTTCAAATGGGGTCACCGACCCCATCTAAAAACAAATGCTCTGTAAGGCTACAAATGTATTGTTATTGTCTCTTTTTAATACCCATCTTTCTTATCAGGCCTCTCCCATTCAAATTCCAGTTTCTTATTCATATTGATGCATAGTTGCTAGGGCAATTTGGACCCTAGCAAAAAGACTCAGACTATCACTCTCTACATCTTAGTAAAATCTAATTTAAAGGTGAACAACCTGTTTAACTTGTAAATTATGGTGTAAACAGAACTTACCCATCAACATCTCTAGGTACAGTACAAAAGTTTGATATTGAAGTCACTGATTTAAGTCACGCAGACAAGTGACAGTTTTTACAAGAGAAGTTCTGAAAACTGAGGTTTTTTTTATACCTACAGAGATGATCATTTCATATAAACGTATTTGACTATAGATTACAAAAGCATCTTTCTCTAGTGCAATATAACAGTTCTGTAATATAGCCCAACTGGAGATTATGGGCAAGGGCTGATGATGGATCATGGAACAGCTATGCCTGCAAATAATGGGCATAACATTGAAAACACCCTGCTTTAATAGTACTGATAATTTGTTTAGATCTTATTTCAGTATTAGATTGATCAAGCAATTGTTGTGCTTGGGGGTTTTGTGCTTTTATTGCTGACTATACTATAAAGTACCCAAAATCATGGATGTATTGTATCTTTGTACTATACAGATATGGAACCGGTTATCCAGAATGTTTGGGACCTGGGGTTTTCCAGATAAGGGATATTTTTGTAATTTGGATCTCCATACCTTAAGTCTACTAGAAAACCATGTAAACATTAAATAAACCCAATAGGCTGGGTTTGTTTCCAATAAGGATTAATTATAGCTTAGTTGGGATCAAGTGCAATCTACTGTTTATTATTACAGAGAAAAAGGAATATTTCATTATAATGGAGTCTATGGGAGAGAGCTATTCCGTAATTCTGAGCTTTCCGTATAATGGTTTTCTGGATAAAGGATACAATCAGTGTACTATAAACAAGAAATAGCTAGCAAGTCTGTATTCCACAAATGTCAGCTCTTACTGGATCAGTACAAGCTACTGTTTTATTATTACAAAGGAAAATAAATCTTTTTTTTTTTAATGTTGATTATATGCTTAAAATTGAGTTTATATGAGACAGCCTTTTCTTAATTTAGAGCTTTATGCTTCCAGGATTCCAGATAACAGATCCCATATGGGACCTATTATCCAGAATGCTCTAGACCTGGGGTTTGCCGGATAATGGATCTTTCTCTTATTTGGATCTTCATACCTTAAATATACTAGAAAATCATGTAAACATTAAATACAAGAAATAGGATGGTTCTGCTTCCAATAAGGATTAATTATATCTTAGCTTGGATCAAGTACAAGCGACTGTTTTATTATTACAAAGAAAAAGGAAATCATTTGTTGAAATTTGGATTATTTCATTATAATGGAGTCTATGGGAGACAGCCATACTGGCTTCACCTATTCACAAAAAGGTACAATTCCCATGGTGCATAGTGAAACAATATCTCAAGTGTTAAAATTATTATTGATGCAATACAATCATTATGATGACTCACAAACTGTTACATATAATTCATAGATTAATTCCCAGTTCATAATATTAGTGTCCAGTAAGTCCATATAGTCCATAGATGGAGGATGGAGAATGTAAATTTAATCTATAGACTATGGAATATGAATATGGATTTACTGGACACTAATATGAACTGGGAATTAATCTATCAATATTAAGTATGTAAGCTTGATAAAAGGCAGATGCCTGAAATGCTGCCTAGTCTTTGGCACTAATAAACTCTTTTTAATATTTGAGTGTTGGAGAGCGTTTTCTTATATACAAGATTATAAAAGGCTTCACAATGTTGGAGCACTTCAATACCAATACAAAATTATGGTTGAAATACAGGCCATTGTATGATTCTAAACAGGGCACTATCTTAAAGGAGCTTATATGTTATATATGTGTGGGTATCCTCTAAATACACATGGGCAGGTAAACTAATGTAACATAGTTACATAGTTAAATTGGGTTGAAAAGAGAGTCTATCAAGTTCAACCCCTCCAAATTAAAACCCAGCATCCATACACACACACAACCATACTTTCCCATAAATTATATATGCCCATATCTATATTAACTGTAGAGTTTAGTACCACAATAACCGTTGATATTATGTCTGTCCAAGAAATCATCCAAGCCCCTCTTAAAAGCATTAACAGAATCAGCATCACAACATCACCCGGCAGTGCATTCCACAACCTCACTGTCCTCACTGTGAAGAACCACCTACGCTGCTTCAATTTAAGGTCCTTTTCTTCTAGTCTGAAGGGGTGGCCTCTGGTGCGGTGATCCTCTTTATGGGTAAAAAGGTCCCCTGATATTTGTCTATAATGTCCTCTAATGTGCTTGTAAAATGTAATCATGCCCCCTCGCAAGCGCCTTTTTTCCAGAGAAAACAATCACAACCTGGACAGTCTACCCTCATAATTTAAGTCTTCCATCCCCCTAACCAGTTTAGTTGCACGTCTCTGCACTCTCTCCAGCTCATTTACATCCCTCCTAAGGACTGGAGTCCAAAACTGCACTGCATACTCCAGATGAGGCCTTACTAGGGATCTATAAAGTGGTATAATTATGTTTTCATCCCTTGAGTTTATGCCCTTTTTTATGCAAGACAGAACTTTATTTGCTTTAGTAGCTACAGAATGACACTGCCCAGAATTAGACAACTTGTTATCTATAAAAACCCCAAGATCCTTCTCATTTAAGGAAACTTCCAACACACTGCCATTTATGTTTTTTGGCATTATGTTTTTGCCAAAGTGCATAACCTTGCATTTATCAACATTGAACCTCATCTTTCAGTTTGTTGCCAAGTTTCCCAACTTAGACAAATCACTCTGCAGACTGGCAGCATCCTGCATGGAACCTATAGCTCTGCACAATTTAGTATCATCTGCAGAAATCGTACTTTCAATGCCCACATCCAGGTCATTAATAAACAAGTTGAAAAGCAAGTGACCAGTACAGAGCCCTGAGGTACCCCACTAACAACACTGGTCCAATTAGAAAATGTTCCCTTTACCACCACTCTTTGTAGCCTATCTTTAAGCCAGTTCTCTATCCAGGTACAAATACTATGTCCCAGGACA
This sequence comes from Xenopus borealis, assembly GCA_024363595.1. Classification (NCBI taxonomy): domain Eukaryota; kingdom Metazoa; phylum Chordata; class Amphibia; order Anura; family Pipidae; genus Xenopus; species Xenopus borealis. The sequence continues at coordinate 42,326,002 of CM044438.1, forward strand.
ACATTCCTTAATTTAACTAATAATCGAATGTTTTAGCAAAGGCAAAGTAAATCACATCCACTGCCATCCCAGAATCGAGTTCCCTGCTTATCTTCTAATAAGAAGATATTTGTTATATGAATGTCATAAAATTCAATTCATTCCAGAGGGCTTTTCGGAAAAGGGGGATTTTTAAATATGTGATAATATGTTAAATATGAGAACTATGGTATAATTATCATAGAAAAACACAAGATAAAATCAACCAAAGGTTCAGGCTGCCATAGGCAAGATAGCTCATCTCAACTCCATTCTCCACTATACCAAATATACCTTCCAATACAGATTATATTCACTTGTAGCACTTCTCTATCTTGTGGAAAAAATATAAAGCTCTCCACTTTTACAAGTGAATAATAAAATTACAAATCTAAATGAAAGAAACATTTCTGGAAGACACTCTAGTTTAAGACAAAACAATGCCAGAATGACGCCATTGCTTCCAGTATCAGCCCTTGTAAATAGAACTCTGCTGATTGCTGACGCACAGGCTAAAAATCACAAGTGAAAAAATTTCAAAGCATACAATTAAAAAATATGCACACATGTTATAAGCTGTGGTTTATTGCAGTGGAAAGGAAATACGATCGGAAATGGGGTTTGGTTAGTTAATGAGGTTAAACAAACCAGAATGCCATCTGGAGCCCTGAGATGAACTCTCAATGGGGCTGTCACCATGATTAGTGTAACAGTGTCTCTTTGTGGATAACTTAGTTAACACATTCCTTGGTGTATTAGACTATTTGCTGCTTAACCTAATATAATCACAAATTGTTGCAGCAGTAGAAGGGCTATTTCCATGTGATTACGTGTTGCTAAACAAAGATTACAGATCATGCTAGTTAGAGTATTAACATATTTTGAATAACTGAGTGTGTCATTCTGTTTGCAAAATACTAACCATAAAGGGGCTGGTGGAAATAAGAAGAATTGTGAAACATAAATGTTAGGAGAACAATGAAAAAGGCATGAAATTATACGTTCTCACAGTTCCTTGGAGCTCCAGATAACATGCTCATATGTTACAAGCTGAGGTTTATTAGTGCCCTACTCAATAACCTACTGGTTTATCTATAAAGGTGAAGCTGATGGGGGATGTACTTAGCAGGAGACAAGGATGTTACACAGAGGAAAAACTAGATTTACCACAAAGTCCTTGCTTAATCCATAGTCAAAACACAAGTCACTGCTAAAGCGAAGTTTCACATGGTCTCCAAATACATAAAGGGTATAGACAAGGCACAATAGAAAAAGCAGAATCCTCCTCTTTCTACACAGCTTTATATTACAATAATGGCCAATAATAGAAATAATTTGTGTGAAAATTTAAGTAATGTGTAGGACAAAAATAGAGATGCATTTTTCTGATATTATGGGGCTGATTTACTAGCATTCAGATTTCTATTTTTTCTTCAAAAATATGTGGGGGTTTTATTTCGCTAAAACTCTAAAAATTCTATATTTGTGTAAAAACCAAAAAAAATTTGGATACAAAACTTCTCCAAGTAAAAGTCATCAAAGTCCCTTAGAAGTCAATGGGAGCTGCATTGATCCTGTTGGACCTTTTTTTTTTTTGTCTTTCTGAGGTTTTTTTTAGCACATCTTTCAGCTTTTTTTATTTTATTAACTTTCATGAAAATGTGAGTTTAATCATGATTTTAAAAAGCTCTAATACCCCTAACATTTGATCTGGACTTCTAAATGAATACACAGAAAGATAAAATATAATTATATGTGCTAAAAAAATTATCAAATTTCTTCCTGGAATCTACTGGCTTCCTTAAAGGACAAGGAAAGTTAAACAAAAGAAGTATGGTAGAAATGTTGTACATTATGTTTTATGCTTATGTACCAGCCCCGGGCAACCACAGCTCCCCATTTTCTTTTCTGCTGATTCACTGATTCACATGCTCTGTGCTGATGTCACTTACTGAGCTTAGGTTAGGGACCGATTCAAAATATACAGTACACATGGAATATAACTGTCACAGTATAAGGAGGAAGTCGGTGATTCGACGAAACGCGTCAGGTGATCAGTGATCCCTAAGCGCCAAGGAACCCACACGAGGAAGGAAGGACACTGCAGGTCGGAGTCACTCCATCACCGTTTGGTTCATAGGCGAAAGGAAATCCAAGGGATGAATTGTTATGCTTGAGTTTACTACAAAAATCAAGGATCAAAATCAGGAGGAGACTTCATCTATAGTTGTTACAGGCTGAATTATAATCTATACGTCTGTGAGTACCCACCTACTACATACCACGTGGTGTCTAATTAGAGAATAGCAACACGATATAGCTCAAATACAAGTGGGTTAAGGTGTTGAACTACAACTCTCTGAGAAATACTACAGCATAATTTTTCTCTTTTGCTTCATTTTTTCTCCTAGCTTTTCAGCATTGACCTTGATATATGGTGGTGTTTTTTGACTGTTACACTCGAGAAGAACGAGTTTTTTAGGTTGGATTAAAAGGGGAATTTCCAGTGACTTTGGACAATTTTTTGTTTTGTTTCTGTTTTCAGCAAAACAAATCCTTTTATTTGGTTGATTACAGTATAAGGCTGATTAGTAATTAATACGGATAATTACTGCATGACAGCACAGAAACCAGTGCAACTAGCATCCGAATTTAATCATCAGCGCTGTAGCATTCTCTTATGTTACAGGCCATCCTCTTTTTCTGCTTGATAATTTGTGACGGCCCCTAAGCTTAACTTCTCAACAGCTGCTCATAGCCCAGTGAGCACCAAGATGGTGACCCCATGTGACAAGTTTGACGTCCTAGATCATTGCTGCTATTGACAAGCTGAAACTTTAAGCTGGTGCAATAAGTTCAGTATATAACACATTTTAAGTCCTATTCCTTTTTAGGATTTCCTTGTCCTTTAAGGTTTGAATGGTAAATTTGAATTTCGATTATTTTTTTGCTTCATAACTCACAAAATCAAATTTAAAAGCACCAACTCGAAAAAAAATAAAGTTCTAATTCGAATATTCGCCACCAAAAACCGTCCAAATTAATTTACAAGTCAATGGCAGAGGTCTGTTGATCTATTTGAAGATGATCTTATAATTCATGTAAGTTGGAATCAGTCAAATGCATTTTTTTAATTATCCATCCTATCCATTCATTCAGGCCACTGCCAAAAATTAAATGGAAATACAAGCAACAGTGCTCTTATGAAAAAATTATTCATGAGTGTGTAATTCATAGCATAATATGGAGGTTGTGATATTTTAATTTGTTTATATATGTAGAGACAAATATTTTCAGTCTTTCTTATGTACTTTCATAATAATAATAATTAAGCCTTTACTTTTAAACATATCTATAGCAGGGACGTTCAGCAGTTTGATAAAGGTCCTACATTGAAACTAAAACATTAGTGAGCATTGAGTGAATGTGAATCCTGCAAAAATATGCTGGGATAAGGATTCAGACAAATCGTCAACCCTGTTGTGGTTTTGTTGGACCTATTGTTTTATTAAAGTTCTGGTTAACATTTCCTTCCTTTCCCAGGCATTCAGCCACTGGCATTCTGGCCCACTATGTATGGCTTTAATTGCTCATATTAGCATTGAGTTGAATTGGAACATATGTCACTATGTTACCAACTAATCAACATGCCAAAGAAATTTAGGGAGTTAATTATCAAAATCCAAATTTTTCTCATGTTTTAAATAAAAAAAAGTCCGACCAAGCTAGTCTCAACGATTTCCAAGAAAACCAAGAAAAAATCAGTTCGGGTAAAACCGCAACTTTTTCAGATTTGACTTCTTACGTCCTTGGGTTATAATAAATCTTGAATAATTTAAGGTTTTTTTTTTTTCACAAACAAATTGTATTTTCTTAATTTGAACTTTGATAAATAACCCCCTTAAATTCAATAAAAATAAAAATCAGGTAAATGAACAGAAGAAAAAGTAACAAACATATTTCTGTAAAGTATTATTTTCTGGTTTCAGGACAGGTATACGACCCATTATCGAAAAATCTCCAAATTACAGGAAGGCCATCTCCCATAGACTCTATTACAATCAAATAATTCACAATTTAAAAAATAATTTCCTTTTTCTCTGTAATAATATAACAATACCTTGTACTTGATCCAAACTAAGATGTAATCACTTCATATAGGAGGCAAAACAATCTTATTTAATGTATAAATTATTTTTAGTAGACTTGTTTTAGTAGATGGAGTTCCAAATTACATAAATATCCCTTATCTGGAAAACCACAGGTCCCTAGCATTCTAGATAATAACATACCTGTATGTATTTTATTAATGTTCAGGTATACAGTATTTTACTTTAAATTGTTCTTAGAGGTGATGTTTTCTAGCCTCCTGTGTATATTTTGACTGCCAATGGCAGGATATCCTTCCCTATATCCATCCAATTACCCTGTTGTTTGACAGGGCATACTTTGAAAATAACAATACAGAGGATATTCTATTTAGTCATGCTCAAAGAAGGCACATGGCAAGGTTGAGTCTGCACATATAAACACCAGCTTATCTGCAGTATAGCTCAATCATTAGAATAAACAAACCTCGCAGTATGGCAGATGAGATAAAATTGGAATTTTGGCTTACACTGAATGTAATCAACTATCCTTTAGGCTCTCCTTCTACCATTCTTCTCAGCATCGTCCTCTGATCCCCTTTTTGCTCCATCTCTTTTAAGTACCATCCTAACCTATGACTGGTCCATACCTTCCCAGTTGGCTTTCCTGACCTTCAGCTACTGTACTATAAGGGTTATCTTGTCTTTAATTCTGACCTCTACAGCCTGGATTGACTTAAGTTCAAGACCCCTCTTTGAGCAACAATATTTCACGAGGGCCCCCCTTAAAGGGCAAGGAAAGGCAAAGAAATAAAATCCAATTTTTACTTTTCTTTAATGAAAAGAAATATATCTCCATTATACCTTAATTAAAAAATGTGTACCGTTTTTATAAGAAACCTGAATGTATGCAGTGTAATTAGGAAAAAATAGGAATTGTTAGACGGTCCCTAACTTCTGACAGGGAAACAATCACACTTATGAACAGGGGGAGCCCCTGCCTTACTTTCCAGCCATGCAGAACTCAAGCAGCTTTGTTTTTTGATCATTTATGACGCTCCCTAAGCAGCACAGATCACACTGAGCATGTGCAGGGCCAGAGGCAGGCAAATATTTTTAACAAAGTTACAAGATGACAGCCCCCCAGTGAAAGCATAAATAATTTGTTTGATTAGGATTGTGGTGCAGTAAGTTCATGTTTATGTTTAGTATACAAAAAACAGCATTTCTAGCCTTATTCTATTTTACACTTTCCTTGCCCTTTAATGCACAATAATGCAGATATATGAACATTGTTTATTAGTCATTTAACCCAAGGTTCTTAATATATATACCTCAAATAACTACTTGCCCAAAATCTTGATTTAACTGATCATCAGGATGGGCTTCCAGGAGTAGGCCTTCTAATCAAATGTGTCCCTAACTGACCTTCTGGCTCCTACTGAAACTCTAAACAAGTCTTCCTAATAGATCCAATGTCAGTTGTTAAGGAAGCACATACAGTCCCATGGTCTTTTAGTGCATGTTACCTCCTTAAAGTATGACTCTACAGCAATGGATGTATAGACTAAATACAGTAAGTTATTACAATAAGTAATGTATTGATTGGTTGTTTTCTGTTTGTAGACATTTAGTCTACATATTTACATTTATTTTTTTCCAGTTAACTTGAAGAAGCTGCACCACAGCTAAATGATCATAAGAAAGGTTGATATTTTACTAGATTAAAACAATATGTAAAGCAGTGAACTGAGTGTAACATTAGAATGTGTAGCTCCATATTTTACCACTTAATCCTAAAGCAGATGTCTCATTTCAACCTGTCATATTTATATAACCCTTTCCTTAGACAAATTCAAAAACATCATTATATCAATTGACCCACATCCTTAACACCAACATATAATATAATTTTCCACTGATGTTGTCAAGAATATATTTTGCCTGTGAAACAGGAACCAAACCAGGAAGCCTCTACTTGTTGATCTCTATTCAATAAATGAATCCTGAAACGTAAAGCAATTTGCCTGAGAAATGCATGATTTATTTGTTGTTACACTTGATATTGTGTAACCAAAGCTAAAGAATTATAGAAAAACTAACCACTAAAACGCTAAATCTGCCCGGAAGATGACAGCTTGGAATAGTACCTTGAAGCACTTGGCACATTTTTCAAATGACAGGTCACAACATTCTAAAAAAAGACAATTTTAGACATAAATGTGCAATATAATATAACCGTCACAAATGTTAAAATGTAAAAAGCACATGTGTTTCTACTCAAAACTTTCCTTGCTATGTGAAGAGAATTCTCTATGAGCCTCCTTAGACCTGAGAACTTTTCTGTGCAATCTGGAAAAGGGCCCGTCTATAAGTAAGACCAATCCAGCTGCAGTGATAAAGGCGAGCTGCATGATCTTTCCAGGAAGGCATTTCCAGCCATTATGAATTTACAAACTCTAATTTTACTCGTCATTTCAAAACCTCTCAAAATAGTAAAACTGCTTATAAATTTTTCTGCAGTCTGCTGTTACCATAGGGCCAATAACATAACATCTTGGTGGATATAGGTTTACTGCATGTAGTTATAGTTATTTATTAGTATTATTCAGGGATGCACCAAATCCATTAAATTATTGACACATACACCAAACCAAACCAGAACCATAATTTGTGAATTTAAAAACAAAAATATTACAAAACATTTGCAGTGCTTTATTGTAGCATGATTGTGAGTTCAGGCATTTGGCTAAATCCTGGATTCAGCTCATGCCTAGTTTTACTTTGTATCCTTTTTAAAAAGGTAATTAGCTTACAGAAGTAGAGTATGTCTTCTGGAAAAGTCTTGTAAAAAAAAAAAAAGTGGAAAACATTGCTGCCTTATAGACCTTGGGGTCTTGGGCTTCATTGCCACTCAAAACACATTTCCTGTACAAAGGAAAAGGAAGCAGCTCCAGACATAGAAGAGTCTATTGATTGTCGCAACCACAACAATCAAAATGCACTGTGTGTCTGGGTAGGGAATGGTTAGCTGCTAAATTGGGTGCAGGTAAATAAAGCGACCTTTATTAAAAATTAAAACTGTTGGTAAGGTTCTATATGCAATATACAGGGTTGCTTTGTACTCCTGAAGAAAAAAGGTACCAAAGAGGGTCCAGAGACAGGGGACTAAGTTGTTATGGAATAAAAGATTTCATTTATGATAATTGCAGTAGACTTAGAAAAGTATTAAATATTTAGAAAATGAGAAACTAGAGGGCTATTTGGCCAACAGTTTCTAAATAGAATTCTGTAACATACAACTGGAACCTTTAATTATCATTTATTATTGTTTATTTAAATGTCCATTTTACAAACTTTGGCAGGTTATGAATGTTTGATCACATGTCTGGGAGTTTTAGGGCCATGTTTTTACATCATAAAATTGACTTTGCATGCTACTTACAATTTAGCCATAAAGTATTTACCCAACGTGTTTATTGGGCAACCATTTTGAAATAAAAAATAAAGAGGTATAAAGGTGATGCCTTTATTGGCTAACTAATATAATCATAGCAAGCTTTCAGGACATTTTAGTTCCTTTTTCAAGCTGATTACAATGAAGCTGTGGTGTTCTCTGGTATACAGTATATACAACATTCAGCTCATAGGTCAAATGACAGGAATATCAATTTATGCGTGAGGTGTCAAAGATCTGCAAGAGACAAGCAGATATGGTACAAGATAATGTGGGTCAAAGAGTGTAAATTAGGGCTGAATTATTGGAGGGTAGAATCAAAGGAATTCCATATGATCTCTTAGTCCATATCCAGACATGTTGGTATTTCTGACCTGGTGCAATCCTTTGTTAGTCCACATAATTAGACATAAATCCAAGTCCCAGGTTTAGTCCCTTCTCTAGAGAATTGAAAGTTTTCATTAATTTGTATTCCCATACTTTTCTATCATTATCTATTTTAAAATTGCCCTTAAGAACCAAAATTCTTAAATCCTTTATGGAGTGATGAGGGCCATGTTTTCCTATTGGGGTGTCCAGTTTTTTATTGGTTACAGTGAATCGGTGGTGTGTATTTCTCTTTCTCAGACTTTGTCCAGTCTCTCCTGTATACAGTCCCCCTTTTTTGCATTTGGTATTAAGTACACCACATTAGAATAAGAACAGTTGTCATGGCCATGGATGCTAAATTCCTCTAATGTGTCGAAACTGGTATTTTGTCTGAAGTCAGATTTAGCCTTCAGTGAAAAAACAGCGTTCAACAGACATTGATTACAGGTAATGCTAGAATGCACATAATATATAAAACAAGTTAGGGACCGCCATTCGTGGTTTACCTTGACGTGGTATGGTGGCTTATCAATTTTATGATCATAACTTTGTAACTAAAAAAACCCTGTTTTGGGTGTATATGCATTAGCATTTATAATACTTATATATACTTTAAAGCCTTTAGAGTGCTCCCACAACCCCGTTTTTGATATTGTATGTATAGCCAGTGGTTGTAGCACCCCATGCCCCCCCTTTAAACTAGTAGTGATCCTATGCTTTTAAAATTAGGCGTTTGTTTTGGGAATATCTCTCCTTTAAAAGCCTGATTGCTGGCTGGGGAGGATTTAGCCTTCAGTGAAAAAACAGCGTTCAACGGACATTGATTACAGGTAATGCTAGAATGCACGTAATAAATAAAACAAGTTAGGGACCGCCATTCTGGGTTTACCTTGACGTGGTATGGTGGCTTATCAATTTTATGATCATAACTTTGTAGCTAAATAACTCCTGTTTTGGGTGTATATGCATTAGCATTTATAATAATTATATATACTTTAAAGTGCTCACACAATCCCCCTGTTTTGAGATATATATATATATATATATGGCCCTGAATATTATATTTCTACTGATTGCCTGACAATTACTACTTCTACTTATCCCAAAGAAGGTAAATCCATTCTACCACCTTGATGATTGCACAATCACATGGGTTGTTTTGATAAGAGAGGGATATCCCTCTGAGCTCTGTTGTTGTCAGGGGTCTGGTGAATACTAATACAAGTCTAAAAACATAAATGAAGATGATAATAATAATAATAATATAGTATTATTATTAATATTAATATTATTAATAATAATAATAATCAATCATCTATTTTTTCCAAACCAATTTTGCTGGATTGAATTTAAAGCATCAGGTATTTTTTAAGCATTTTGCTACACTGATTAATTTAGCACTGAAAAACCAAACCATCTGAATAGTACAATGTGCTAGACATTATCCAAGTGCATTTATTCAATACATTGCTGTATATTCATTCTGTTATTCTTATTTTAATCACTAGAGGGCAATATGCCCACCACACACATTACTGTATGAGATCTACTTTGGTTCATATGCAAAACACTAAGTTAGCAGGACACCAAAAAAAATGTATATTGTAATTCATAGTTGCTTCCTGCAATCCACAATCTATGTCAGATATGTTTAGAGTAGAAAATTGTTTTGCGAGATACCTTATCTCATCAATGATACTCCATATAAAGATGTTTTAAAGGGGACCCGTCACCCAAAAGAAATATTCAAAATCCTATTTTATCGCATTAGTCAAGCAGAATGAACTTTATCTACACTATATAAATTATTTGATTCTTGTTTCCTTCAGTCTGGGAATTCAAAATTATAACAAGCAAGCAGGAGCCATTTTGTGGACACTGTTATTAAGGCAAGCATTATATCATCTTAGAATCTGGTTTGTGCTCCATCCCCATGTCCTGGCTACACAATGAAACAGTGAAGAGAATGGGGTGGAGTGCAGTGACATCTAGGAAGTGTTGAATGGAAAGTGAAAGTAATTGTCTGCCCCGCCTCTATGCCTAAGGCATAGAGGAGGGGCAGACAATATTTGATTGACAGCTGAGATTTTTAAATGAGCTTACAACAGCTATGAATACTTTAATAAAAAATAGAATTTGGATTTCATGTTTAATTTGAAAAGGACTTTTTTGTGTCTGGGTGACAGGTCCACTTTAACAATACGTTGCTTCATTTGTCTTATTCATTTGTTCACTTCTTAAGCTTGTATAATAGAGTCACAGTATTTAAAGCTGCTATAAAATTGTAGCTTTGGCACTCACTAGTGCAAAATTTAGTAACCTTCCTGTCATATGCAGTGTACCCACACAAAGCACTGTAATGACTGTTATTATCTGTTAATTATCTTGGAATAGACAGTAATTACCGCTCGTGCTTATTGCTAAGCAGTACAGACAGACCACAAGGCATTACAAGCTATGCACAAATTGCCCCTCTCACTTATACAGCCCTAGTTTCTGTGGCTGCCCTCTAAACACATTTTGGATAAAATATGGTGCACTGCAGCTAAAATGATTTGACCTACTGACACTGCAACTCCGATGCTGCAGTGCTCAGACTCCCAGCAACCCATCAAGTGACTAACATAATATTCCAAATTATATTTTTAAAAAGTGCACATTCCCTGATCTGTGAGGTACTTGGTGTGTGACCGCACAGATCGCTTTGTCCACAGTGTCTCTAATTCAGCAAAAACTGGTAAAAATATATCCAGCTCAAGGGGCAAGTTCATTGAGACTGCCCTATTTTAGAATGTAAATCACTATAATGTTGGAATAACTCAACATAATATTGTCCCCATTAAAAGTCCAGATGTTGTAGAAATATAGAATTGCTGACGGGAGATGCAGAAAGTTGTATTTCTGTGACAGCTGGGGTGCCCATGACATATAAAAGAGCAGGCTTGTTTGGCCAGCTGCCTAGTTCCCTCTGCAGGAAGAACAGTTTATATCAGACAGTTACAACAGGTTAAAGTGTTGTACAGGTATGGGACATGTTATCCAGAATGCTCGGGACCTGGGCTTTGCCGGAAAACGGATCTTTCTGTAATTTGGATCTTCATACCTTAAATCTACTAGAAAATCATGTAAACATTAAATAAACCCATTAGGCTGGTTCTGCTTCCAATAAGGATTAATTATATCTTAGTTGGGATCAAGTACAAGCAACTGTTTTATTATTACAGAGAAAAAAGAAATCATTTTTAAACATTTGGATTATTTCATTAAAATGGAGTCTATGGGAGATTTCAGTTCCATAATTCGGAGCTTTCTGGATAATGGGTTTCCGGATAAGGGATTCAATACCTGTACTATGGTAAAAAAAAGCAACTGAAAAATGAAGTTACTGATCTACAAATGCTGCAATCATTTTTACCAGAGTTAATGAAGCTCAGGTTGGGCTTTTGCTGGGAGAGTGTTAAAAAGAATCTGTCCAAGCTGGTTTTGGAAATGTCTTCTTTTTCCTCCACCCTCTTATTCATTCTGTTCCAAAGATTACAAATAAAGGAAATGGAGCCATCATTTGTATCAGGCTAGTTTTCCAATCAATCAAAACCAGGATTCCAAGGCACGGAGCTTGCCATTTCACAGCTGAAATCAGTTTACTGCAATTAATTTGTTAAAAATGGTTAAAATAACGTTCTGTAGATTAACAACTTTGAAAAATCTCCAGAAAGCTGGAGAGATGATGAATGGCTTTTCCTACCATACACTGAAGATAGATAGATGATAGATAGAGAGAGATGGATAGATGATGGATAGATAGATAATAGATAGATAGATAGATAGATAGATAGATAGATAGATAGATAAAGAGATAGAGAGATGGATAGATGATGGATAGATAGATAATAGATATATAGATAGATAGATAGATAGATAGATAGATAGATAGATAGATAGATAGATAGAGGAGATATATAGATAGCTAGTAATGCTAGGGATAAATGCTGAAAATTAAAATCCAGTCGCATAAGTAGCGAAACGTCTTGAAGGAAATAAAATACATAAAGTCCAATTGATTTGACTTACTATAGTTATAACCAACAGATGGATCATCTAACACTAGGGAAACCTGATACACCTGCCCAACTAGCGAACTCCTAGGAAAACACTGGATAAGGGGAACACCTCCCCCTCGCAACTCAGTTGTGAAACAGGACCAGCCCTTAGCTTGCATAAACCTTATCTGGATTGCCTGAAGTAAGGCAAGCAAAACCAGTACTAGCAGACAGTGAAATTTGTCACCCACATTTAAATATGTGCAAAGTCTCCCCAATATGCTTCCCCAGAAGCAATAAAGTAAATCACTAGTAGGAAAACTGGTAATACAGCAACAACTGGATAGATGGAAAGTATGAACCAAAACCAGGGTTCAGTTTGGTATTTGGCCCGGATTCTTGCAATTCCTTGTGCTGAATATGAATCCTTAAAATCACATGCTTTTTCCACAGAACAAGGAAGTAGAAACAATTGTAATAGAGCACTGCTCTCATGGCTTTCTTTTTCCCTCCTCGACCCTGATGTGCATATGCAAATTAGGGTTCAGATTCAGTTTGGTAATCTTCCACAAAGGATTTGGGGGTTCAATCAAATATAAAATAGTTGATTCCTGGATGGAAAACAACATTAATAGGCACATGCGACCACTTAAATCCTGCAAATAACACAGTTTTAGTACCAAGTAAGGAAAAAAGCAGATAAAGAATTAATTATTCCATATGGTAGCCCCATAAAGCAGGAGGGATGTCTTTCTGACAGATTCAGATGTTTGTCGAATCCAGAAAGTTTGAATTAAGTGTATTTACATAATTTATCTGTATTTCATACAAAATTTATAGAAGAAACTACAGTTTATTTTAAAAGAGCAATAGATTGAAATCATTTGCCTTCAGGGAGACAGGGATTTATGGCTGCTGCAACATGCATTTGCTCCTGTTACATTTGATCCATAGAATCTAATATCTCCTGAATCATCAAGTCATTCCAGTTTGTGCTTGTAACTACAATTCTGCCTTATAAATAAGCTGTAGGAGCTGGATATCTGAAGTGTTGTACCCCTTGGAGTATTAAATGTTATGTATTGGCTTGCTTCTGAGCAATCAATTACTCCAACTTCTCTCAAAGCAGTTATGCACAATTCCAGTTGCTGGGCCGGCTTGCTTCTCTGAATACTGTGATACCTTTATTGAAGTAATTTAAAAATTACACCCAGATGGTGATTAAGAGGATTTCAGTGTATACTGAAGGTCCATTCTTCACATCTGATGTGAGTTTAGCTCATATTGTTTTTTTCCCCCTTAAACACTATAGGGCACATTTACCAAAGACATTCATTTGCCAAAAATGGCAATTCTAATTTTTTACCAAAAAATGCAACAGTATTATCAGGTCAGCATTATTGTGTTCACTACAATAAAGGCTTTGTTGAGTATGGAATTTCAATGTGCATAAAATTGGAGCAACACACTATATTGCTTTCCTCAATGTAACCAGATTTCCAGTGTAGTTGCATCTTCTGCAAGGAAGTTTTGTCCAAGAAAAAAGAGGTGCAAAATTTTGGGCCAGATCAAATATCTGCTCAAGTTAATACATTGTGTGCACCTGCAGGGGAATGTGCAAAACTGCCCCAAATTTGTTTCTTTTATTTATATTGAGTTGACATGTTCTGCTGTATATTACTGAGATTATACATCATTTACATCAGTCCCTTCCCCATTGCAGCTTACACACAAAGGCAGGCCCAGATTTGTGGGAAGGCAACAAAGGCCAAGGCATAGGACAGCACAAAATTCGGGGCAGCATGCCATGCCAATGATATTGGCCCTGGACATTGGATGGGTGGGGTCCTGGATCCTCAGCAGCTGGATAACCAGACAAAGTAGTGGGTGGGCACACTTGCACAGCTTTCTAAATTGCACCTATCATGCCAAAATTCCCTGCCAAATCTGTGGGCTGACAGAGCCAAGGTTAAATGGTTGCAGCAAACCCACTCAGGGTTCTGCTCAGGCTGTTGCCAATTGCAATTTCCCAATGGGCACATGCAAACTATCCTTTAATAACGGAACCCTAATGAAATTAAACAGGAAAAGAGACTTACAGAACAGTAGATAAGTATGCATCACATTAGTAATCATTACAGTCATACAGTGTTAAATTCCAACTGATTTGTTGATATTAACAACTTGTGTCACATATATAATTCATAGTGAAAAGTGTATATATGTATGTATATATGTTTACATTGTGCAGCACCTCCTTCATAAGGACATGTTTCTATGACTTTTATAGGAACATGCTGTTAAACCGGAAATTTGCTCTACTAGTGCAGAGAGCGCAATTATGCTCTCTGCATAAAGAGATGAAGCCTCCTGGAACCACACCTGTGCAAGAACATTAATTGCTGGGGAGCAAGGGGGGGGGGGGCAGCATCGCGGGAGCTGCCTTAGGTGGCAAGGTTTAGAGGGCTTACATGAAAAATGGTTTTGTAGCTTTACCCGTGTGGTGGCCTTCCACCGACTGGACTCTGCTCCAGCCCAAAGCATGTTCAATAGAATAGGAGCCTTACAAAACCACAGGTGAAAATCAAAATAAAAAAAACTTTATTGCCAATTGATATTAAAAACATGAACAGGCATCCATCTTGAGACCTTTAGCTAGCAAAGAAATTCTTGTATAAAAAAAGCGGTGGCACTCAAAGTTTATTTTGCTACACATAAGCAATAGAAATGCGTGTTGTTTACATTTGCATGGTATAAAATAATGAATTTGAAAATGACTGGTATTTTTCAATGCCAAATACATTGCAATTCCCAAAACCCAGTCACTTAATTCATACCCAGTTCAGATCCTGAGCTTGTCTAAATCATGTAAATCATATGAGCTTCTAAAGTACAAGCAGTAAGTGTGCAATACAGTTTTAAGCAAATTGGTACATATATTAAACAGGGGTCATTTACAAATGCCACTGGCACAAGTGCTAGTGGACTACATTGTGCCCTTATCAGTCACAAGAGAATTCATGAACAAAAAACCCACCAGCGTATACATAGCCTTGCAAGTAAAAACCAGCCTTGTGTTTGATAATAGGGGGTAACCAACAAACAAAAACCAGCGGAATGTCAGAATATGTCTGAATGAATACAGTCCTCCCAAGCTTTACAACAGAACGACAGATCTCTGCTGCTCATACATCCAAACATGCACTCTCTCTTCACTCCCCTCTCTCATATTTATAAACCAATGATCTGATTTATTTCAGGCCAAGACACTAAAAAGGCCAATAACTGCCGAACATATTTATATCTGAAGATTAACTGATCTGCCTCTGATCAAAGAGACTAGTTGATCTGGTTGCGATTACAGCCCATGTTTGTGTAAGTGAGGTTACTCATGTCGCAGAGAACTCTGTTCAACACATGTGCATACAATACTTTAACACCATTGATCTGTGGTGCAAATTAACCCATGGATTTCACTTTCACCAACAAATGTTAAATATATTGAGGCCAAAATATCAAATATTATTAAACTTAAAATTTTGTGTGATAGAAAATCCCTTCAATGTTCAGGCAGCACAGCACCAGGTATGGAACCTATTATCCAGAATGTTGTGGACCTGGGGTTTTCAGAAAAAAGTCTACTAGAAAATCCTTTAAATGCATATTTAGCCCAATTGGTTTGTTCTGGATCTAGTACAAGTTACTGCTTTATAATTACAGAAAAAAGGTAATAGCATTTAAAAATTTAGATTATTTGGATAAGATGGATTCTATGGGAGGCAACCGTCCTGTAATTCAGAGCTTTCTGAATAACAGATTGCATACCTGTTTTAGAAGCCTGGATACCAGCCTCTGGGAAGGGGTTTTGGTTTTCTTGATAACATACTATGGGCAAGATGGTGACAGCAACACTTTATATCCATGGTGCTTAACTTGTAGCCCTAGAGTTGTAGGGCACACCCAGGCATCTGAATGCAACTGTAGACTGGAGCTCAATCCTCTGGGGAGACAGCATTCCCTCAAGCAGTAAAGACAAAAAAAAAGAAAGGAATCAGCACTCAAGGCTAATGCAAGAGGACCAAGACCTTGTGTTTATTGTGTCAAACGATCAAACACAATAAAATCTTTTGACATAATAAACACAAGGGTGTTGGTACCCTTGCATCTTTCTTGAGAGTTAAGACTCCTGTAATTACTGATATAAATAATGGAGTGATACACAGCAAAAACAGGCCTTGTATCCACTAAAGACAGCATCTTTCTGACAAAGTACAGATCTGTAAGTGATTGAAGAATCATATTGCTACATTTTGACGGCATTGTTGCCTAGAAGTTGTACTGCCTTTGCAGTGATGCACACCAGCACATAAAGGTATGCTCAGAAAATGTTCTTTATACAAAGAAGATGTTCTTTATTTAACAAAATAGAAACAAAATCACAAGCACATTTGGCTAAGAATAATTGGCTGAGTGTAGAAGCACCCAATGCAATCTCCTCTAGCACTTTTCATTAATATGAATGGAAATTGACTGCAACTGCTTACAAATGAGTGTTTAGGGGCCAAAAAATACCTGTCACAACTAATTTGCATACATGCTTTGTACTCTGCCTTGCATATTAAATGAGTTACACTCAAAAACAGACCACAAAAACCTACAACAACCCCATGAATATATCATTGTCTGTATTCTGCAGTATGCAAGTCAAGGCATGGCCATAGGCACGGTGCACAACAGGGCCCTGTACTTATAGGGATAGGGCTGTCCTGCATCTGCTGCACTCCTACTGGGTTTTCACAAGGTGCAAAAGGAAAATGATAAAATGGGAATTTCATTTGCAAGTAGCTAGACTGGCTGTATAATGGCTTGTACAGTCCTCAAGACATAGTTGTCTGTTACCCTTTAAAGAATATTCTTTATTAGCTGTGTGTTAAAAGTAAAATGCTTTGCACAGATTTTTGGAGACTATATGGCTCACTTAGGAATCCAGCCAATTATGGATGTTATGATGGCTGATCCTTTTAAATGGTGCTTGGATCATTTTTGGACAGACATAATATCAAAGGCTATTTTGATACTAAACTCTACAGTTAGTATAGTTATGGGCATATACGGTTTGTGTGAAAGAGTGGAGGGGTATGTGTGTATGCTGGGTTTGAATTTGGAGGGGTTGCACTTGATGGATATTGTCTTTTTTTTACTGCAGTTTCCAATAAATGAAGATTCCAGCATACTGTAGATCTGCGCCTCAGCGTCCTCCATCCTTTCGTTTAACTATGTAAGTCATATGACTTGGGGCAGCTGGGAAATTGACAATATGTCTAGCCCCATGTCAGATTTCAAAATGAAACATAAAAAAATCTGTTTGCTCTTTTGAGAAATGGATTTAAATGCAGATTTCTGCTGGAGCAGCACTAACTGATGCATTTTGAAAAAAAACTTTTTCTTCTCATGACAGTATCACTTAAAACGGACCTCCTTCTGGGGAAAAAAAATATTTGTTACTACTCAATTTGCATCATAAAGCAAAAGAAAAGTCCTAAGTTAAATTTGCATAAGACTCAAGAGTGCAGTGTACTCATGTGAAAATTAGTACGGTTAATAAAATAGCAAAAGACACACATGTTTCATAGGCAGTTTTACTAAGGAGGCTGGGATTCATACAACTTTATTACAGCTATTTATGCAGCTTTGTTCAATTAAGTTCAATGGACTGAGACTTGAGGTATAACATTGGAATACGCTCTGGAATAACTCCGGTGTTCAAATTATTATAAACAGGCTCACCAAAAGCCATTCCATATAGAACTTATACCAAAATGGATACCTTGGTGTTACTCTGTAATGTCTCTATTAATAAATATGCAGTCAATTTTCCACAAATTTTGCCACTTTTTCTACTGTATGTATATAGAGTAAGAAGAGTATAGAGAGAGTATAGAAAGAATGTTTGCTCATGGGACAGATTTTATGCTCTGCTGATATTACATTCTCTGCTGATATTACATTCTCTGCTGATATTACATATGGGAAGAAGGCTGAAACATTGTCTGTGTTAAATTTGTGGTTGCTAGCTTATAACCCATAAGGGCTCTTTTTCAGTCCGTATCTAATGTTTGTAGCTGACACTTAGGAAAATATGTTGTATATATTTTTTATACTCCACAGACCTTTCTCTGATGACCAAAAAACGAGGTATAGTGACCAATATCTAAAATTAATTTTAATTATTAGAAAGAAAAAGAAGTAACACCTTGTTTTGTCTCTTATTTTTGATTTACTCTTTCCGAAAAAAGCTTTGGATCGCTTCACCATCAAATTAATTGAATTGAATGAATTGTAATGGGATTGCACTTTGGAATTGATGGGATTGTAATGAATTGTAGTTGATAAGGTTGCAATTAATTTGATGGTGAAGTGATCCAAAGGTGTTTTGAAAAGAATAAATCAAAAATAAGAGACAGAACGAGATATTACTTCTTTTTCTTTCTAATAAATAAAATAAACTGAGGACAATATATATGTTTCTATACATGTACATACAGGAGCCTCCTACTGTGGACAGTACATACTGTATATATATATATATATATATATATATATATATATATATATATATATATATATATATATATACATACATTTTTTTTTTACTGGTCAAATGATACACTGGAGAGATCTAGTGGATTGGTTATAAATAGAATTTAAATGATAACAGACACCATTTTATTCTCTTTATCGTTAACCCTACTGTGGGTTTCTAAAACACAAGTCCTTTTACTATACAAATTTTATGGAAGCATCTGCTCTCCACATCTGTAGAAACCGAACACAATAACGTCAGCAATGTGTGTGTATTTTTTTTTTCCCATCATTTGTCCTAGAAAAAAAACATTTTCAAGGAATTTTATTTAAATGTTCTGTCTGGCTGCCATATTGTACTACAGAGACATCCACATCTGTAAGTGCAGCAGGAATGACAGGAAGATTTGGCCAGCTAGAACATAAAACAATGGATGTCACTGGTGCATTGTTTCTAGCCTATTTTGCATAGGGATAAACAGGGTAAGCATGTGAATCAGTAGACTGCGGCATATGATACCGATGAGAAATAATATAATTCCTTGCTGTGAACTTGTGTGCATATGACATACTGGAATGTGTTACATCTGCTTATAAAAACTTTGAGTTTTATCCAATATACTTTCCCTAAGGTTTCATGTATATATTTTTGCGTAAAGTGCATATATATAAATATGTAAAGTGCTATATATATATATATATATATAATTTTTTTCATTGCTTAAGCACAGGCCAGTGTCTTCCCAGTACAATGCTTCTGGGTAAAATGCAACCTCCCTTGATCTGATAAACATTCTAAGGCTAAACAAGACAGTAGCACCGATATGAGATTGTACAATATATTTGGTAAAAACATCATGTTCTTTGGGTGTCCAAAAAAGTTTCTGCTGAGGTGGCAAGGGCAGTGCAAGGTTGCATATGCCGAGTAAACAAGAACTAAGGCAAAAGCAAGACAGTTACTTGCAAACAAAGTTATACTTTATAAGGTACACGCAGGAAGGCATTTAAGGTTGGCAAAGGTACAATGCATGGTACCAGGAATGAAACAAGTTCTAGGTCAAAGTTCAGAGGTCAGAGAGACAAGAGTGAGGCCAATCTCCAGAAACAGGAGTTCAGAAATATCAATGCCTATTCACAGGTGGAGCTACAACACTGAATTTCACACCGGTCACCGCGGTTAGTGAGAGCACAGAGATATTTTTTATGTGCAACTGTTTTGCCTTCTTTGTGTATTACACCTACAGAATGAGCTGAAGAATGCCAAAAAGTTGACATAAAGAGGTAATATTATAAGGCAGAGTGTTATTTTCCTTGTTTCATAGTCATGATTCCTCTATTTACATAGGCTGTATACATCTATACATAAATATATATATATATTTTTTTTTTTTTTTTAAATAATTCTGTATTTTTTTGGTATGGATTTTAAGATGCAGCCTAATTAGTTTCTTAAATCTAAACATTATCCCCTGCTACAAATAACTCAGTCATGCTGTTTGGCAGCTGGACAGTCCAAATCACTGACTCATGCTGGAATGAGTTTGTAAGAGCAGGGGAATCACTAACCGACACCTCCCTCATCCTAACAATTTTCACCTGGTAAAACTATTTAACTCTGCTATCAGCCTTCATGGGGTTGTTTACAGCAGGAAGCAAATGCTAAAATAAACAGTAAGCATATACAAATTCCTATTCCTATTAGGAAAATATTTAAGACTTACTGTCTTTAGTTAATGGAGCAATTTGCTCCATTAAAGTGTTCCACTTTAAGGACAGCCATTTGCAGATGGTAATGAAAACCTGTGTTCATCACAGCCTGTAACTGGCAGTGGATTAAAAAGGAAATATCATTCACAGACATCAAGGAATCCAATAGGTATTCATTGAGCAGTTAAATCTATATGAAGGCATCAAGACCAAGCTACATTAAGCCACCCTAAGCATGGCCCACCAGTGCCTATACAGTTAATGTGGTTCTGAATGAGGGACACTCCTGTAGTTCCATGGCCTGATCATGTAACGTCCATTTGTGTGTGATTTATCTAGATCCAGATTTGTTTTCAGTATGGACTCTTAACACTGGTTGCTGTAATTAAGGATATTTCAATTCACCGATAAACGCTAGTGGGCAGAAATATCATGACCAGTATTTTAAAATGATGCAAGCTTTAGTCAACAAGAAAATCATAACAAAAAATGAAGTTTAAAATTAAAGATGAGAGAAAAAAATTGCCCTAGCGTCTAGCTGGGCCCCACTTAAGTTGCCGAAGTAGGAGCCTAACCGCTAAAGTCGCCAAAGTAAGAGCCGCACCACTGAAGTAGAAGCTAAAGACGGAGATAGGAGCCAAAGCCAATAAATGGAGCTGAAAAAGGTAAGCAAACTTGAGTTCCACTGAACACCAATCATGTTTTTTAATCCCTGTCCCCAAATTTATTTTTAACTTTATAGGGGGAACCTGGTCAAAAATGTTTTTATTATCTTTATGAGGGGACCCTAGCCACCAATGTTTTTTTATCTTTATGGGCCACCACTATTTTTTAAAACCTTTTATGTGGGGACCCTGGTCACCAAAGTTTTTTTTTTTTACATTTTATGGGAGGGGGGCAATAATGCTATGATATTTATCAAAGATCATTTGAAGCCAATGAGAATCTAAATAATTAGATCACTTCTTTTGATGTTGATGTAGGATAATGCTAATAAACACAGCAACATTCCAGCTCTTACTAATCACTGCATAGTTACTTGAGTAAATAATTCCTTCTGGTTTTCTAATTAGCTGAATGTTCAAGGCACTAAAGATGTCATCATTCCTGACTGGCTTTAACATGCAGGGCTGGATTTACATAGTGGGCACCCCAAGGCCTGCCGTTGTTTGTTGCCCTGTCCCCTCACTTTTATTTACTTTCATTTTCACCATCGGGATGGAGCAATGGGAATTGGCACACAGGAAATTTAAGTTTCAGAATCAATGTGGGTGTGGTTGAGCAGGATGCCGCCCCCTAAAATCATGCCGCCCTAGTTTTTTGGTGGCCAGGGTCATTGAATCCCCCAAAAAACAGAAATGAAGGTTGGAAGTTTTTAGAAAATCCAGAATGTTTCCAAATATATTTCCATTATGGGGCAGATTTATCAAGGGTCAAACTTTCAAATTGCAAAAACTTCTAAATTTGAATTAAAAAAGACGTGGGCAAAGTAGTACAGGGTGAAATACAAAAATAATACGGGGAGGAAAATCATGTACAATAGAGGTACAGATAGCTTTTTTTTCTATTAGCAGCTTATGAAAATGATGCTAAAGCAGTTCTGGTCCTCCAAAATATTGCAATGACTTTTTTTACTACAATATAGACATTGCTATTTAATTAAGGTTTCACTGGACCTTCTACACCTACAGGGCCCCCAGCATCTGCTTGTTTTGCAGTTAAGCCCCTGATGCAGAGAAACCCCAACCTCCATATCAGTGACACAATATTCAATCTAAGATGTTTACTTTCTTGCCTTCACCTGATACCTCACTTAATTGAGCCTTTTCTGTGACCAATAGGGTTGCCACCTTTTCTTGAACAAATTACCGGCCTCCCTATATATTTATCTTTTTTGCCTATTAATAACATTGGGATCAACCATCAAAAATACCGGCCAGGCCGGTAAAATACTGGCCAGGTGGCAACCCTAGTGACCAACCAGCTGCTTTGCCCACACTGGTCTTAAAAACTGCAGACAAAGCTTTTTTCCATGATATAGCCGAGACTATAATTATAGAAACACTGCTTTGCTGGTTTGATGCCTGCACATTTACTGTGTGCCAAAAACTACAGCTCATTTGCCTTGTGAAAACTTTGCAGTGATTTCTTCAAATGGTGGAAATAAACAGTGTAGCCACTGCACCTACATGCACTGTATTTTGGGGGGAGGTGCAAATTTATCATTTTAATGAAATGCATTGGGTGTTTTGGGCTGAGCATGCTATATGTATCATTTCCATGTCAGAAACCTGTGTTTTTTCATGTGATGCCCACCATTGCTGGAAAGCTGTAGGGACAGCAGAAGTTAAATGTGTTTCTCCACAAATGTGTTACTTTTCCTTGTGTTACATTCAGTGGTAGAATAAACGGTAGTGCTCATGACATTCATGTTACTTTGCTCATGCATATGTTTTCCTGCTGTTCTGCACTGAGCAATACTGAGCCTGAGAAATTGTGAGCACTGCTGTTTGTACAAAGATGTGTAATAACCCTGCGTATAGACTCCCTCCTATTTTGGCACCCTCTAACGTTATGAATTAAATAAACTTTTCTTTACTTCCTGCATGTAGCTACCATCTGTGCTTCAATGGAACTCCCAAAACAATTCCATTGCTGCTGCTCCCAAACACAATTCTCTGGATTGATTTTAATGTACTTTACTATAGTCCATGATCATTTCAGAGGCAATTTCTCGAGAGACCCTCCTGCTGCCCTCCTTTATACACTATCCTAAGGTTATATCCTATGGTTATATAAAGGAAAATTAAATCCGGGGAAGCTGTTCTTTTAACCAAGCACCAGATAAAAAAAAATCCAGTGCTTGGTTCAGACAGCACAGCATGATCAGATGCTCCCTAACTTGCACATACCTACACCCACATACCCATCATGGATAACACAGTACCTAAGGCAGACAGCGCTCCATTAAATTTGCAAGCAGCAGGTCTCTGCACTCCAAAAAGCAGTCCAGAGACCTGCAGTAATAGGAACTCAGTGCAAAAAGGGGCCCCTATTATGTAGTTTTAATAATATGTAGTTGTGTTCATAATAATAGCAGTGCATTTAAAAAAGTGAATAAATCAAAATCATTATAATAGCTTTTACTTTCATACATGCAAATGCATTGGGAACACAGCACACTCTATTCCAAATCAAAACATGAAGAAAAATATATTTGTGTTACTCTTTTACAGAATATGAAGAAAAAGGATTAGGCTCTTCCAAAAATAGCAGTGTCTGTATTTTTTTAAGGGATGCACCGAATCCAGGATTTGCATATGCAAATTAGGGGCGGGGAGGGACATTTTACACAAATGGCCTATAGATGTCACTGTGCACACTAGTTACTATATACTGTGCATACACTGTACCTTCTATACTGCTTAAGGTGCTAGAGATTATGTTACTGGTGTGTAATGGCAGCATGAACCTGCTAATAAAGCATTGTTATGCTATGCTCATACTTGGCTATCAAAACACAACAATTGCTTCAAATGAAAGTCCTTTTCTTCTAGTCTGAAGGGGTGGCCTCTGGTACAGTGATCCTCTTTATGGGTAAAAAGGTCCCCTGATATTTGTCTATAATGTCCTCTAATGTATTTGTGTCCCTAGTGGGAGAGTCTTCCATATTTTAAAAGGGAAAATACACCACAGCAGTACACGGACCACAATGGAAAAATTTAAACAGAAGATTTTATTCATAGGCGCTGAGTGTGTATACTACTGCCAGATGCTGTAACTCATATGTTTATTGCCTGAAGAAGCGGGTCTGAGCCTGTGAAACGCGTTGTACTTAGTGATGGGTGAATTTATTCGCCAGGGGCGAATTCGCGGCGAATTCCCGCGATTCGCCGCTGGCAAATAAAATTACGAAACGCCAGCAAAAATTCGCCAACGAAAAGTTTTTGACGCGACGGAAACGACGTGACGTGCGTCGGAAACAATGCGACGCGACGCGCGTCAAAAACGACGCTGATTGTTTCGCGAATTTTTTCGCCAATTCGAATTTTTTTTCTGCGAAACGGGTGAGATTCGCCCATCACTAGTTGTACTGATTGGAGTTCGTTAATAAATTTTGAATGCTAAATTACAGTCGTTTTGTGTCTGCTCGGAGGAGGTAAGTCCACCACTGCCTCCTCTGATTACCAAGTTTTGGCTTTTAAATTAGTTCATATCCTTTTATCCTTTTGGCACCTCTGTTCTTTCTATACTAGACTGTCACTGGTTCCCTTCAAGGCTGACATTATATAGCGGGCACCCCTAGGCCTGCTGGTGTTTGTCGCCCCTGTCCCCTCCCTTTTATTTGCTCAAATTTTCATCATCAGGACAGAGCAATGGGAATTGGGGCACAGGAAATTAAAATTTCTAAACCAATATGGGTGTGGTTGGGCAGCATGCCGCCCCCTAAAATCCTGCCGCCCTAGGCTTGGGCCTAGGTGGCCTCTCCACAAATCCGGGCCTGGTTCCCTTACTTACGAAGTACCCATAGGAGACTAACTCCACTTCCTCCTTGATGGGGCCACAGCTGCCCTTACTAAATATCCTTACTATCTCGTGCACCTAGTGCTTGCTTACCTAAGATCTTTACTACCTATCTTTGCCTATTTTCCATCTTTGGGTCTCCATTCACCAGCCAGGTGACCTATAAAGAGGTTTAATTATGTTTTCATCCCTTGAGTTAATGCCCTTTTTTATGCAAGACAGAACTTATTTGCTTTAGTGGCTACAGAATGACAATATCCAGAATTAGACAACTTGTTATCTACAAATAGCCCAGATCCTGCTCAGTTAAGGAAACTCCCAACACACAGCCATTTAGTGTATAACTTGCATTTATATTATTTTTGCCAAAGTGCATAACCTTGCATATGTCAACATTGAATCTCATTTTCCAGTTTGCTGTCCAGTTTTCCAACTTAGTCAAATCACTATTCAAAGTGGCACCATCCTACATGAAACCTATATTTAGTTTGGGTGGGAGGCAGGTCAAACTTTAAGGCTTTCCCCTTTAGTTATTTAATAGTACTCACCCCTCCCCTGTGGTAGCTGATTCCTCCCATATAGATGGGCCTAGTGTGGGTCATAAATTTGAAGATTAATTCTAACTGGTTTGAATGTGGATAGGGAATAATGTGGATAGGGAATAGTTGAACTATTTCTGTACCATTAATCCTATTGCCTACACATGGGCCCTACTGTTTTTTTGCCTTAGTGATATGCCACCTGTGCTTTAGGTACAGGGGTTATACTTTTTTGCAGGTAGAGATTGTGCTCCTTGAGAAATTGAAACACCTTGATGAAGCCAGTAAATCTTTTACAAAATATACCTTCTACACCTGACGTACTCAAAGGCAAAAAAACATTTCAGTCATTTCAGACAAGAGCAGAAAGGCTGAATTAGCCCTGAAACTGCACTACATCTGACGGGGGGTGTAATAAAAGTTGGTAATGGAAAAAATTTGAGAAGTCCTGCCTTTGTGTGAACAAATTTGCCTTTGCCTTCAATATAGGTTTTGCAAACCCAGAAACTGTTGAGAAACCTCTTCCAACAGTGGAAGAAGGTTTGTGAATTTTATAGTTTGCTCCAATGAGCAGTGAATGTTAAAAAAAATATATAAAAATTTGCAATGCAATTACAGTTTAAGGAAGAATATTACATGGCGAAATGTGACTTTTTATTCTTGTTTGTGCAATCTGTTTTTCTCTTTGCAACCTTTTTTTACATTCTTCCCATTAGTCAGGCAGCCAGAACACTGCATAAGACTCTGAAAGAAAGCAGACTTCTATTCACAAGTCTCAACCACAAGCTGGGATAGAGAGATAATATAAAACTAATAAGGCTCTGTCTCCTGTAGAAATAAAACAAGGCTAAATAGATTTATATAAAAAAGTAATAACATTCCAAACAGTATAATCAAAAAATGTGAATTTAGGAACATGTTTGATGAATCTAGAATCGGACTCCCAATACGGTAATAATCAAGATGCTGCTCTGCCAAATAACCTCATTCTGTTTTTTTTACTGGAAACTAGTTGAAATACTGTATGCATTGTGCTTTTGAACTTCTTTCATTCCATATGTTTTTGAAGACACAAAGCGAAACATTTCCCTGTGCTTCATTGGGCTTCTATTGGGTATATCTTAGCATAAAGTGTACAACCCACTTGCATTACTTTCTAGAACCGTATCTCCTCTTTTTAAGTGATTAGTAATCCATCTAGGAAAGACAGCAAAGATGAAACAAATAATAAATAATTTAAACTAGCCTGCATAGTTAAAGAAATTACCTGTATATTGAGTTAGCCTCATGATAAACCTTAGCACTCCAAATCAAAGTTTTAAATGAATAGTAAATAGTTTTTAAGATATTTATCAAAAGTAACTCAAAGAAACTGGGCTTGCTGAGATATTTTAATGAAGACGTTTCACTGCTCATCCGAGCAGCTTCTTCAGTTCAACTGACTGATGTAGGGGAGTTCTCGGCATATAGACTCTTCCCACAATCCAACCACAACGGCACATTGTAACTCTTCAGAGATGTGACATCTGAAATTCACAGAGGTGTTGATTCAGTGTAGTTACAGTGATAGGATTACCAATGTGTCATGCAACTCCTAGAAAACAGGTGTTACTTGTGAGAGTTGCATGAATGCATGTGTGAAGAGTTCTGAAACTGCTGGAGAACAGATGTGAGAACAGCATTGTATGTAGCAGACAGGTGGTGTCGAAGGCCCCCGCCTCTGTTCAGGGATGGTTTCTCCACCTTAACTTGATGGAGGCGGAGGCCTTCGACACCACCTGGCTGCTACATACAATGCTGTTCTCACATCTGTTCCCCAGCAGTTTCAGAACTCGACACATCCATTGTTTTATATATATAAAAAATAAAGAAAACAGCACCATGGGTCTTTTTGTGAAAAATTTTGTATTGTATTAAAGCATAAAAATTGTATAAAAATGAACAAGTTACAAAGGTGCCCCAGCAAGTTATATATAGAGATAACTTCTCTAAGGAGGAACGACAAGCACTTAGGGGCCTCTGTGAAAATCGTGACATTATTATTAAACCTGCCGACAAGGGGGGAGCGGTGGTCATATTAGACTATGAATATTACCGTCAGGAGATCTTGCAACAATTAGCGGATAGCACTTGTTATATGCTATTGATGTTTGACCCCACTTCTAAATTCCAGCTACAGCTCAAAAAGATTCTGGACATGGCGTTAACACACCGCTGGATCTCGGAGGGAACAAGGGATTACCTATACGTGGAGGAACCGGTAAGACCTGTGATTTATACTCTACCAAAGGTCCATAAAAGTTTAACGCGACAACCAGGGAGACCCATTATATCGGCAAGGTGATCCTTAACTGAATACATTGCCAAATATGTGGATGAGCTGTTGCAACCTATATAACAGGGATTGGGCACCCTCTTAAGAGATAGTAGGGGTTTTTTACAGGTCATTAATACCATACAATGTGATCAGATGGACTTCTATTTCGTTACGCTAGATGTGCAAAGTCTATATACATGCATTCCCCATGATCTTGGGCTCAAGGCCGTAATGGATCTTTTGCAACAACAGAATTTATCATATCGTTATTGGAATTTATTTTACATAAAAACTATTTCAAATTTGAGGACTTATTCTACCTACAAACCTCGGGGACGGCCATGGGCTGTAATGTGGGCCCAACCTACGCTAATGCGTTTATGCATAAATATGAGATAGAAAATTTATTGAATCATCCCAAGTTTCGGCAGCATGGGGGCTATTATAGATGCTTTATAGATGATCTGTTTTTTATCTGGTTTGGTACCCCAGAGGAACTAATAAGTTTTGTAAAAGAACTTAATGAATTGCCTACACCAATTAGACTGACACTGCATTATGATAAGGAAGCAATTAACTATCTGGATGTAACTGTATATAAGGATCACCTGGCCCACAAACTCCAAACTAAAATTTATCAAAAGGAAACTGACAGAAACACACTGCTTCATTATAGAAGCAGTCACCCAAGGCATTTATTAGATTCCCTTCCTAGATCACAGATGTTAAGGGTGGCCAGGATTACCAGTGATCCATGTGAACGGGAAAGGGGGTTGCAGATGATGTCAGATCAGTTTGTGGAAAGGGGTTACCCCTTAGAGCTCGTTGCACGAGCCAAGCAATGGGCACTTACCCTGGATATTGCGAAATTGGAGCAGGAGAAGCAAAGTATGAGTACAAGTAACAAGAAACGTGATCGTATGTTTTATTTAAATACCTATGGACCATGCACCCCTCTCATTAAAAAGTCTCTTTTACAATACTGGCCTCTAGTACATACAGATCCCGAGGTGACCAGCTTGGTACACAAAGACTTAAGCTTTGGATACAGACGCAACAGCAATCTGAGAGAAATGTTAACTCCAGCGGATCCGGTAAGCAAATATATATGCACCACTGGAACTGGCCAATTGAAAAGTTGAGTTTTTAAATGTGGAAATTGTGTAACATGCAACACGCTGATCACAGGGGACAAATTTTTTCACTCGCATAATGGAAGGGCATATTCAGTAAGACACAGGCTAACATGCCAATCAGCCAATGTAGTATATATTATCAAATGCCCGTGTGGGCTCTTGTACTGTGGAAAAACCGTTAGGCCATTAAGAGACAGAATCAGTATGCACCAGTCCACTATACGGGCAGCTTTGGATCCGGAATACATAAAAAAGAAGGTTAAGCAGGATATTTCAAAACAACCTGTGGCACAACATTGGATGCAAGCCAAACACCCTATTTCTGCTTTCAAGTGTATGCCAATTGACTGCATCAAGATCCCACGTAGGGGAGGGGACATTAATCGTTTATTGCTGCAGAAGGAGGCCTTCTGGACACACGAATTGGAATGTGTGGCCCCCAAGGGATTGAACACTGCGCTTCATTTAAATTGCTTTCTAACCAATAGATAAATCCTAGTCTCTCAGAGGAGTTATTTTTGCTTTCTATATAGAGGTGACTTAAGCTCACTCCATTTAGAGAAAGGAGTGTTCATTTATTTATACAGAAAATTTAATTACTAGTATTTATTGAAATATTTTTTCGTAACTATATATAAGTGGCAAAAGTAAATTTGGTATGTACCTTATATGTATTCAGGTAATGGCAAGCACAAGACTGTTTTTAAGTAAGTTTTAAACACTAAATTAACACAAATTTTAGCACAATATTTATCTTTTATGATTGGATACTTATTTATATACAAACGTAAGATCCCTTACTTACTATATGCTGGTTAGAGCCAGCCAAACAACAGTTAATTACACTATAATGTCACTGGCACATGATTAACAATGTAGGTGTAGGTTATTTAAGTGGTGATTTGAAACAAGTATGTATACCTTGAGAAAGGTCCCAATGGGGACCGAAACGTCGGTTGGATATACTATGCTTTAATACAATACAACATTTTTCACAAAAAGACCCATGGTGCTGTTTTCTTTATTTTTTGATGTATATATCATTAACCACGTGCACATGGGCAGCTATGAAGTAGCTAATTGGGAAGTGGTGCTGTCCTAGCAGGAAAATATATATATATATATATATATATATATATACACACACATATTTAATCTGGGCTATCCTAGTCACAGGTAGTTAAATTGTCCAGCTACTGTAGTTATATGAGAATGGGTTACACTGCGACTTACACAACAGGGTCCTAGTCTTCGCTAGGTGGAAGCTTCCCTTTAGGGTGTAGTGGAACGACAACACACAGGCTACTGTACATAACAATAATAATAAATCATTGATTGGACGACAGGAGGTTCTTATGGTGAAACAAAACATATGTTTATGTAGAGGAGGATGGAGGATAGCAGGGGATGATACAGCACAATGCACATAGTCACTCCCATAAGACATAGTAGTCAAGTGTACATCAATTCACAGAATACCAATATACCTTTGTGGGGAACGGGATCACCAGTAGTTAGAGAGTCAAAGTTTAAAGCCTAACCCCCTATCCACAGAGTCCCTGCACTAAAGGCAAACAAAGAAGCCTTGTGGGAAGCTACTCCCTCCCTGCTACTATCCTTGATGGAGCACACAGCTGCTCATGTTATATAAAGCTGTATATCTCACTCTCATAGAAAGTCTATCAAAGATCTGCCCTATTAAAGATATGCCCTATAGCTAACCTCATTCACGGGGTTCCCTGGTCCCCGAATCAATCACCAAAGATATAGGTCCCTTTGGGGCAATGACTTTATTGGGGCCTTGATGATCCCAGGCTCAAGGGAACAACCAAATGCTAAGGACACCAGCAGCCAAGGAGGAAGAGGCCACTCCTTTCCAATGCTATATGGCAGTGTGGCAGGAACTGGTCATTACACCCTTTGGCCAATACTGGTTATGTAAATACCATACCTCCCAACATTTTGGAAGTAAAAAGTGGGACAAAAAAATTTGGCGCATGTAGCACAGCAAACATTTTTTTGACCATGCCCATTTTTGTGGCCACACCCCCTAATTACCATGTTCATTTTACAAAATTTGGTTATGAAAGTCTGAAAATATTTCTCCTTATCTAAACTGTTACAATTATTTATTTTCTTATCTCAAAATTGTAACAAAGTATATTATTTGCACCTATTCTGCTGTTCTGCGCCAAAACCCAATTAAAAAAAGGGACAGTTGGGAAGTATGAAATACTTAAATTGAAACATAGGCTTTTGTCTAGTAATTACAGAAAGGGTAAGGATTTAATTCAATAGGGATATGTAAACCATATAGGTCCCTACATATTTATATATGGTTTTTGTTACTCATTGAGTTAAACAGAAGAAACAGTGAACCTGAAAGGGTCCTTGTGAGTCAGATTGTATTTATTTACTCCACAATAATAGGCTGAAAAGTATGTTCAACACAAGCCCAATTCATCAAACTGTTGAACAAGGTAGTATACATCTACTATCCTAGTGCCACTACCTTGGCTAAACATTGGATAGTTCCACACTTGCACTTAATGTTCAGGATTTTAGGATGGGTTTAAACCCTCTGCATACAAGTAAATGTATAGGGACAATGCAAGAAACACTCTTATTTTTGGAGGGGGTGTCTTGTATACCACCAGCATAATAGGATAATAGGGACGCATAAAAGAGTAAAAATTGTATAATAAGAAAAATATTTTCAGTTTATTATAGGTGTGAAAAGTAAAATAATTCAGTGTGTATTTTTTGTCAAAGACGTTTAATTTTAATCCTTAATCATTTTTTTTTTTTTTTAAATGCTTTCAACACATAGAGGGGCCCTAAAAATTGCCTTTCGGCACAACTGGCCAAGTTATAGCTGTAGCAAGTACACAGGAGATTGATTGAGTGATGATTGAACAACTGTGTTTAGATTAGGTTTGCTAGTAAACAATGAAAATACAAACATTTTGACTAAATGTAAAAGTCTACTGAGCTTTTAAGGAATGTACCCTAAGTTTAGAAACACTGATAAAATGACAGGTTTGATTCAGCCTCTAAATTAATCTGAAAAAAAAGTTAATAAACATCTGTTTTACTTCTGGCTGGGGAAGACTACACAATTTATTTTAGATGTCACTTGCAGACATGCAGGGCCGGCAGTTCAGTTCATTTGGCTTGCTAGCCTTTATTAAAAGCATTATAATTTATAAAATTTGCATGCCTCAACCCCCTCTGGGGTATTTTTTAGCCTGGTTTATCTGTATGGGCTCTCCCACCCTGGAGTGTGACTTGGCGCCTTCCAGTTCCATGCTGACATGCTGGCCCGTTGGAACTCTGACACACATGTGTAGTAGGCTGCAGGGCCGGTGCAAGACACCAGAGTCAGTCATTACAAAAGCCAGATGAGTTGGGCAGAGAGGACCTGCAGTGTGCGCTAGAGGGGAGCCGTAACGCATCTCGCTGAAGAGACCTGTCTGCTCTTTCCTACTGGGCTTTTGACAGCTGCACCTGCCTTTTACTTCTTGCTGGCACAGGTAGCGATCATGAGGGCTTGGGTTGGCCACAGGTATGGTGGGGGCGTGAGCTTGGGGCCTGCAGCTGCAGTATTAATGGATCTGGCTGGGCCTGAGACATTGTTGGCTGCTGGCCTGGAAGTGGCACAGGTACATATTATGGGGGCTTGGGTTGGGCACATCACAGGTACAGGTGGGGGTGTGGGCTTGGGGCCTGCAGTATTAATGGTGAATACAGCTGGGCCTGGATGGCTGGGGGGGGGATGTGGGAGCGCTAATTGCAACCCTTGCCTAGGGTGCCAAACTACCTTGGCCCAGCCCTGCAGACATGCACCCCCCCCCTGGAAAAGATGTGGGAGAGGCATCAAACTGAAAAAGTGCTCTGTAGAATCCCACAATGTCAGGTCTTCTGGTGGAAGGGTTTAGGATAGACACGCCAGATATGTAGGAAAAGTGGAGAACACCTGGTACCAACACATCAGCTTAGGTAGGAGTTAAGCTACAGCTTTGGCTATCTATGCAGATGTAGGAGGTGAGGTAATAGTAAGTGCTTTGACAGATTCCCATTATTTTTGCTGTAGTAGGGCAAGTTACAAACTAATATAGGAAGCATCCATGGGGTTAATGGTAGAGTAATAACATACTGTTTAGGCATATGGTTGTTCAGAGGTCCCCAATAGTTCTCTGGATGGTTCCCAGGAAGCTAACTGTGCTTATAGGAGTAACTCTGAAGATTTGTATGTATTCTTATGGAAATGGCTAACAACCCTATGGTTAACATCATTTAAGTGCACATATTAAGCAATAAGGGATATGATTACAGCATTAAATGAAAAATTAAGTTTAGTTATTTTTTTCTACTGAAGCAATGGCAATTGAAAACAAAAAAAGGAAGGCACAAAATACATTCTTTCTAAACATAGAGTTAATTCATTCCTCCTCAAGGCAACATTTTCCTAAAATAAACAAAGCTGGTTGTGACAATAAGGCTGTTGTGTAAACTCTGTTCTGCGAAGACAAACTCCATTCACAGGATGTACTGCATTAAAACAATATGTCCCAGAGTAACACAACAGAGGATTATCAATGAATTTCCTCAAAATCCCCAAAAGGAGTTCTGTGATCCCATAACAAATAAAATCTCTGCTTTGCTTCTAGGAGACTCGAGATGAAGGCTTGGGGATCAGTCTTGGACTATACATTGCAGCCATTAAAATCCATTAGGCTTACTAACACAGAGATATGACAAATATGACAGATCCTTTTTAATAGCCATTTGTACAGTGATACAGTAACCCCCTGGGAAACTAACCAAATCAGAATAAATTCTCATCATGTAACCACTTGGAACTGGAAGGCTGCTTTACAGATGGACAAAAAATGTGGCTTTTGGAGAAATAAAGCACAACAGTTATCATATATGGTCCCTGTTGCTTGCTAGTTTGTCTATTGATCCCATCTTTGTTTGAAGACTTGTTTTAGTGTTAGTTTTAATCATTCTGGTAATAATCATAAAAAATTCGTACTTTAAGAACATGTGGAAAAGAGCTGGACATTGTGGGGTGAAAACTTTGCTTTTAAAAGGAAATTATTTAAAAAAAAATTATTAAAAACAGCTGGGTAAATATAATGAACACAGACAACACATTTCTTTCCAATGTACAATATGTGTGTGCTGCATCTGCAGTGAAGCATGAGGGAGTCATAGAGAATCATAAATTCTCTTGTAAATCAAGTGCTTTTAGACTGTTATCCTTCCAGGTCTATTCTTGCTACAGTGCCTTCGCCAAAAACAAAAGACATTCAAAATGTAACCCTCTTTTCTGAAAAGGTATAAAACCAAATGGAAAAAATAAACTTAAAAATAAACCTTAAAAGCCGAAATATTTGGATATATATGGACAGGTTCCAAAGATCCAAGATGAGTTTTGTAAGTGCATGGGATAAAAGGATTAACCTTTCCTATGATGGAAAAGGACCCAGGGTAGTTATGGAAGTTATTCCCTAGTTTACAAAAGAGACATTATTATTATCATTTATTAATACTTTGCAATCATATCTGCAGCGCTCTACAGAGATGATACATCAGCCACATCAGTCCCTGCTCTAGTGGAACTTTCCATTTATCTCATTCCCTATAATTCATGGTCCATATGCCATGAGCCTTCACCAGCAAAAAACAGCCAGTGGAGACCTCTTGTATCCTAGTATGTGTCCAAATTGGACATATATTTACACCTATTACAGTGCACAAGAGCGGATTTCTTCTCAGAAATGGACACAAGATTTTCTGGCCAAAATCCATCCATGGGCTCAACGGCAGGTGAATTCCAATGCTGTCAGTGAGGGTTATTTATAAAGTTTGTGCATCACATATTTATTTGCAAAACTGTTTTGCAAATATTTTCTCCACCACAGTTGTGGTGTAATTCAAATGTAGAGTGTGTGCAGAAATATTCTCAATTTGTGATTTCTGACATATTTAAAAAGCTCTTATAGACATTTGCATTGCAAAAAAAAATTGCAATCCTGTTTGCACACTTTTATTCAGCTTTATAAATGTAACCATGTGCAGTGCAAATATATTCACTGTGTAAACCAATCTGTCCTGCGCTCTTGGCCAATGGACGTTACTCCATAAATTTACTAAAATGTGGATTTTACTGAACATTGCCTTCACCAGCTCAGACCAGGCAAAGTGCAATGAAGTGCATAGAACTTCAATCTTCAGTTACTAACATCATATTCTGAGTGGAAAAATCACTGACAACTGTTCCTATTTTCAGGGTGATAGGCTGCAAAAGTCATGTGTATATATTTTAACATATCGAACATTATTTTACAGTGGGCTCATGTGTAGGGCATTAAAACAACTATTGTCTTTTTTAAGGTTCCCTGGACATGTCTCCTTATCAGTTTTAATGTAATGTATTAGATGCAACATGTAACATAAAGACGTCCTTTCAACTTTAACTTTCCTGCCCTATGCAAACTATGCAAAAAACAAATTTGCGATAGGCAGAATTGAACCATTCTGCCAGCATACGTTGGCCAGGAAGAAACTTTGCATTTCAGTAAATTTGCCCCATGGTACGAGAAGTGGATCCACTCATCAGACAGAGCCTGAACCATGTCAGAACCTGCAAGAGGTACAGAGGATGCAGAAGGCCCATCTCAGCCTGTGACTGTAGTAGTCCCTGCACAGATAAGGATAGACAGTCTATATCCACCTGCTCCAGGTAAGTTTGTGGGAAATGTTGGGGAAGCATGGAAACTCTTTAAGCAGAGTCTGTTACTATATATGAAATCTACTAACACTATAACACTGCCCAGTGAGCAGAAAGTGGTCCTTTTGCTACCAATAGCAGGGGAAGAAGCTTTGCAAATCTTTAATTCATTTCAACTTGTCCGTGTCAAATCGGATCTGACAGGAACAAGGTAAAGTAATAGGAAGTCGGACGGTGTTGCAGGATTGATCCAATGCGACATGACTGTCGGATGAAAATGCTGCAAGCTACATCTTCATCCGACAGTCGTGTCGCATCGGATCAACCATGTGACACCATCAGACTTCCTATTACTTTACCTTGTTCCTGTCCGATCCGACTTGACGCAGGCATTTTTCACCCAGAAATGCACGGAAGTCTGCCGTGAAGTTCTGCCCTAATGATCAAAAAGTGCAGGTAAAATTGTTAAGGGAACAGGACCTTACATTAAAAAAAGCAATAGGAATTTTTCAAGCAGCTGAACTATCAAAACAGCAGCTCAAAGTGCTAACAGGAATAAGAAGTAAAGAGAAGGTTTCTCAAGTCAGCACAGTGGCCACATCCTCAGTCATACCAAGGGCTAACACAAGTAAATCTGATTTTAAGAAAGGCAAAGGGAAAATTGATGCAAGATTTACTATATGTAAAGTCTGTAATAATTGTGGTAAACCCCATTTTTGGTAAACAATGCAAGGTGTGTGGCAAATATAATCAATTTGTTAAAAGCAAACTAAATGCAGTGATGGACAGCAGCAGTAAGGACAGTCAGAAGGAGAGCAGTGTGAGTGCTGTCAGTAAAAGGAATGAAAGTGAAAAAAGATGGGCTATAGACATTGAAACACCTGGTTCCCTGATTAAGTATAAAGTAGATGCAGGGGCAGAAACAAACATTATAACAAAAAAAATATGGAGCATTTGCTATCTCTGGTAATTACTGACCCCTTTTAGGTGGAAGTTGGAACTGGTAAACAAATTATTTGTTGTGGAAGAATCACCTCCAGACAACATAGATACACTGCAAAGTGAATATAAGGATGTGTTTATAGGTCTTGGGAAACTGACAGTTACATTTGTCATTTCATTAAAAGCTGATGCAAACCAGTTGTAAAAGCCAAAAGGTATGTGCCATCAGTTCCATACAAAGTACCTGCTGCTGTGACTGATTGGAACACCAGTGTAAGGCCGGAAAGCTGCTGTCCTAATCCTTATCACAATGATATCCCTGCACTAAAAGCATCAAAGGGGAATTTTGTTGGAAGATCTCTTCCTGCCAACACTCCTCATTGGAACACACACTGTTCATACTAAATACAGCTAACTATCTTTCTCTCTCTAGAGAGACTATAATAGTGTTAAGGCTGTCTGTATATCATATAATTATATACTATATACTATATGGAATCACATATCACTTTTTCATTCTCTCAGCACATGCTCATAATTATATGTCAGCATGACACAGGAAAAGTACCTAAAAGAACATCAGCAAACATACAATGTTTGTTTAGCCTTGGTACAAGGGGACATCCATACCCAAGAACTAGGTAAACGGTTACTCATGCTTTCATAAACAACGCTCTTTTCTAATTGGTTGTGGTGGGACCACCACCCTAAACCACCTTCTAATAATTATTGACTAATTATGTATGTACTCGACCTATAAATAAACGGTCTGTCCACCAATATGGTAGAACAGAACAAATAGATACTCCTTTGTGTCTCGTGTCTGCTCTCTCGCAATTGCGATCCTTGTCTCCCTGCAGTCGACGTCTGTCCCGGCTCACTTTTGACCTCGACATTTTTGGCACCCCAGATGGGACTGGAAGTGATCTAAGAGACCACCACCACTGACGTTAATCACTAGCAACGGACCATCCAAGCCGGCAGGTGAGCCCATTGTATGCTTACCAGGGATATTTCCTTGCTAGGATTGATGTCTAACGTGTGGTCTTGATTATCACAAATTCCAGAACAAGAACCTCAACTGCAGGGATGAGTATACGTATACCTAAGTGTTTTGTTTTGTTTGTTTTGCTTTGTCTGTCGTAACCTAAGTGTTTTGCTTTTGTTGTTCTGCCCTGTCTGCCGTTATCTAAGGTTTTACTTTGTTGGATTGCTTTGCTGTCATAACATAAGTATAAAGTGTTAAGTAACATACGTACACCGTGCAGGTCATCTAACTAATTAGTTGTTGTGTAAGATCGCAAATACTGCCAAATGATAAGACTAAATAGAATCATACATTAAATGCATATTGTGCCTTTGTGATTTGCTAGTCAAAAAAAAATCTTTTAAATAAGTTACCGATTAGAAAGTTACCACTGTTTTCTCATTCTCCTTTTCAACTATAAGCCCGTATCTCTCTATCTTCCCCGTGCCATATTGACATAGTACTATCTAATATTGATTTAAGCATATTTGCTTTGAACTTTGGTTCTAAACAAGGCTGTCTCTCTCTCTTCCAAACCAAAGTTTGTATTCAAGAAATTGGTGTACATCGGTCCTGAATTTTCTTTTTAGTAAAACAAATAAACAGCTCTCTTTAGGAGAACTGTGAGTCTACATTAAACAGCACATTATCTCTTTCTATCCTTTTCTCTGATCTTAATCAGTGGTAACAGTACATACATATTGGATAAGATTGTGTAAAGAAGAACGTCAGTAAAAGATTGTTTTAGTAGGTAGAATAAGGGGAATCCACTTGAAAGTCTTCATTCCGTAACTGGAATACGGCGCCGAAAGGGGCATTGCTCAAGTGGATTAGTAAGAAGACTGTTGTCCTTTAGGATATAGAACCGGCTTGAAAGACTTGGAGGTTCCTTTAAGGGGAACTTTGCTCAAGCCGGCCAACTGGTTTATCCGGTTGAAGTCCTTTGTGGAGAGTGGTATATCCTTTAAGGGGGGCGTGTAGAGTTAAGGTCGGACGGCCGTTTTGAGATGGGTAATAAGTTACCCAGTGTCGGACAACCCGATAAGGGGCTAGTGTCCGATCCCCCGGGACAGACAGCATTAGAATGGATGGGAATTGGGTTACAGAACCCTTTAAAGAAATAAGTAAAAAGGCAGGACTACCACATACGGGTAGGTTAGATTTTGATATCTGGGAAA
The DNA here is from genome assembly GCA_024363595.1 of Xenopus borealis. Classification (NCBI taxonomy): domain Eukaryota; kingdom Metazoa; phylum Chordata; class Amphibia; order Anura; family Pipidae; genus Xenopus; species Xenopus borealis. Next base: position 42,364,665 of record CM044438.1, read on the forward strand.
CATTTCTCAAAGGCCAGGAGAAATGGTTAGCACAGAAGAATTTAACTAGTCAAGCTAAAACTTGGCTAGCAGAAAGCAAACACTAACCTGATAAGATAGTTGAATGTTTTTACAATGGCACATATAGATATGCAAAGAAAGGGAATCTTCCTGCCTCCTGGCCGGATAATAGTCCCGGCTCACTTTTGACCTCGACAATAGTAAAACCCTGCACTTGCTATCCCTCGTTCACAGGATGGCCTGGTCCCCGACTTGGATCACTAACAGTTGGAGGTCCTGTTAGTGCATGTGGCTTACTGGGGCCTTGTGGATCCTAAGCTCAATGAGCAACCAGCTTGTTCAGTACCAGTAGCCAAAGAGGAAGTGGCCACTCCTTTCCAGCATTTTAAAGCTGTGTGGCAGGAAGTGGTCATTACAATCTTGGCTATAACTATTGGTTAGAAGTATACACGAAACATAAACTTCTGCCTAGTAACAGAGACCAGGGACTTAACTCCATAGGTTCCAAATAGGAACCTATGGGTTCCTACATGTGTTTTGGCAGATTCCTTTCACTAAGAGAAGCAGAAAATTGTGTACCTTTAATACACTTTTTGGAAGGTATCAGTTCAAGCATCTGTCTTTTGGATTAAGTTCAGCACCAGAGATTTTTCACAGAACAATGCAGCAACTCTTGGAAGGGGTTGAATGAGTTAAAGTCTTCATAGATGATATTTAAATTTTGGACACCACAGTAGCAGAGCATCACAAAAGATGAAAGCGAGTTTTACAGTTAACAAAAGAAAATGGACTTTAACTGAATCGTGCTAAATGTCAGTTTATGAAACCAAGAGTTTAGTATCTTGGTGAAATAATTTCTCACAGTGGAGTGAAACCGGGTCCTGCAAAAGTTCTAGCAATTAAAAGAATGGCCATTACTAAAAAAGAACTGCACAGATTCATGGGTATGTTACATTCCCAATCTGGCAGGCAAGATACCCCATATGAGGAGCTTGTTGCTGAAGCACGCTAAGTGGAACTGGACATACAAGCTGTGAAATTAGTTCAAATCACTAAAAGACATTTTTTCCTGTGCACAGACTCTGCAATATTTTGATATACATCATTCAAAAATATCAACCGATGCATCAAAAGATGGAATATGTGTAGTTCTACTACAGCAATATGGTAAGGAATGGAAGTCAGTCGCATATGCATCACACCCATTCACACACTCTTGTAAATAATAACATCATTTGAGGTATGCAAAATACTTAAAACACACTTCTGCAGATATGGAATACTAAGAGAAGTAAGAACAGATAATGGTTCTCAATGTATAAGAAAATACTTTTTAAGTTCAAAAATTAAATAATAACATAATTTGAGGAATGCAAAATAATTAAAACACACTTCTGCAGATATGGAATACTAAGGGAATACTAAGAGAAGTAAGAACAGATAATGGTTCTCAGTGTATAGGAAAATACTTTTTAAGATTCACAGAAGAGTTTGGAGTCAAGCATGTCAAAAGCCCAAAATTCTCACAGAGTAATGGACTTGCAGAGTGTATTGTAAACAGCTGGGGGTTATTAAAACACACTTCTGCAGATATGGAATACTAAGGGAATACTAAGAGAAGTAAGAACAGATAATGGTTCTCAATGTATAGGAAAATACTTTTTTAAGATTCACAGAAGAGTTTGGAGTCAAGCATGTCAAAAGCCCAAAATTCTCACAGAGTAATGGACTTGCAGAGTGTGGTGTTATAAGATTATAAACAGCTGGGGGTTAGCACGGGAGGGGTTAAATTCCCAGAAAAAAAAAACAGAATCTCATTGTTAAGGATTACAACACAGTGTGCCAATAGCATACGTTTTACTTTTGCTTCTTTGTAGCTAGAAAGTTTTTTAAAAAGTTTTAATTTCCTCCCATTGCATATTTTTTCCCACAAAAAAATGGAAACCAGTTACATCTCATCTCCTAGTGTGCCATTAATGGTAGTAGCAACCATAAATAATGTTACTTATTTAATCAACATCAATCAAACATTGTTTTTCACTATTCAGACTGCACCTGACCTGCTCAGGACAAAGCTTGTCACAACATTAGATAGGTTCAGCACCGGGCCATTCCATCCAGGCGCCCTAGGCAACCTGGATAGTAGAAGCGCCCCACAGGCGCACAGACGCGAAGCGCGAGCGCACATGCGCAAAGCAACAAACGCACAACTAGATAGTAGGTGTCCCACAGGCGCTAATGCGCGAAATGCGAGCGCACATGCGCAAAGTAATGAACACGCATATGCGCATGCACAGAGAAACAAATGTGCACATTCATAAAGAAACTAACGTGCGGAAAGGAACAGTCTGCTTGAGCACACACAGGGGCTACAGGTGTGAGAGGGACCGAACTGGGGGTAGGCGAAACAGGTTAGGTCCGTGCCTGGCACCGCCCCCAGCTTTGCGCCCTAGGCACGTGCCGTCATGTGCCGTGCCTACTCTGCCTACCCCTAGTTCCAGCCCTGGATAGGTTATCAGCTTATTTTGAGCCACAGAACTTTACTGAGTACTGGAAAATTGCATGACTAGCAGATAAACACCCCCAGTCAACACTATTCCATTATATAGCAGAGAATGTACCTATATGATATAAATTTAGTGTCTAGAGGGCAACAGGACATCAATGACACCTGCCTACTTACATAGGTGTCTTGGCAATTGCTATTTTCTTCAATACATATAGGTTGTCTGTATGAAATGCACAGCAATAATATTAAATAGCTACATATTATAATTTAACTGTCCATCTGAGTACCACCTTGGGGTGTAGTACCTGCTAACCACAGATTTATATAGTCAGCAGGTCTTGACAGGATTTTAGCAATACACATAATGATATACAGTATGCAATGTTAGTTATACTAAAACAATCGCTGATAGGTCAGTTGCTTTGAATACTACAGGTATAAAATCTATTATCAAAAATGTTCTGGACCTGGAGTTTCAGGATAAGGAATCTTTCTATAATCTGGATCACAATATTTGAAATATGCTATAAAAACATAGTAAAGCATTAAAGAAACCCAATAGGATTGTTTTGCCTCCAATACGAATTAATGCAGCTTAGTTACCATCAAGTAAAATGGACTGTTTTATTATTACAGAGAAAAATGAAATCACTTTCAAAAATGTTAATGAAGTCTATGGGAGGTGGGAGACAAAGTTGTGTGGATCATGGTATTTTCGAATAAGAAATCCCATACCTGTACTAGATACTGTGTATGATTCAGTTTAATAATCAATCCTGTTTCTTGTACCTGCACATACTGCATGCTAATAAAGTGTGGGGGTTTTAACTTTACAACAATATAATAAAAAGCCCATCTTTAAAGTCAAGACTTGGTTAATGAAGTCTAATTTAACAGGAAGAAAAGGCACATTTTACAGACCTCGTGACTCTGCTCCATACAGTGTTACAAAGTATAATTGTAAACACATGCTGTTTTACATAGGCATTTGTATTATATAACAAGTTAACACGTTTTTTTTTCTAAAGTTGGACATTTTTAAAAAAATGTTCTACTGTAATAAAATATAGGTGAGGGAAAGTTACAGGAAGAATTATTCGAACATTCTGCTGAAAGGGAACACAGGCAATTTCATGTTTTTTTAAACTTCTGGAAGCTATTAAATGTATATCTTTAAATATGTCTGACACATGAATATATAAAGGATGGGTTTATTGGGGTTGTACATTTGTGAATGCATCCAAGCCAAAATACCAGGCACTGTTAAAATGCAGAGCAGAGTGGATACTATTTAGCAGGCACTCACAATAATGCTTCTTCTACACTGCAGTTTACATAAAAATATGGCATTTAAGCATTATTATTTAACTTAATGCGACGTTAAAATAATTGAAATACATAACAATGAAGGGAGTGCTGCCATTTGTTTATCTCTTCATCATCTTAGCAACCCCTTCAAAAACTGCCACCATAGAAAAAACCTCACCAATTTTCAGTTCTTTTCTATGGGGGTTTTAGAAATAGTAAAATGTAACTTTCACCCATCGATAAAAGCACAGGAATGAATAGTCTATAGCGGGGTGTCCAAACTGCGGCCCAGGATGGATATGAATGCGGCCCAGCTTGAAATGCGAGGTTCCCGAGGAAACATCATGTTGCAAAGCATATAGGAGGAGGGGGGACTCTGCCCATTACCCAGTCAGTAATAATAATATTATAATATAGTCTATTTAAAGGGGACATTTTGCATAACATTTTGCCTGATTTTTTCTTTAGTTTTAGCTAAAATGCCAGATTAAAACTGTATTAGTCTCAACCTAGATTTCAGGGCTTCAGATATATTAATTTGTCTTCAGTTTTGTTTTTCCTAATTACGAATGAGGGCAACACACAAGGTGATAAGGGCAAATATATTGTACCCTCCATACCCCACACAGCTGAGTTATAACAGCATGCCAATTAAATAGTAATGGTTCAAAGAATGCAAGGCTAAGGGCTGAACTCCACGCATGTGTTTTTGCTCAGCGTATCGGATCAGCCCTGAATGGTTGCCCCCACACATTTTCACCTCACCAAATGCGGCCCTCGTTGGAAAAAATTTGGACACCCCTGGTCTATAGTAAGCAGTTGTGGTGTTCGGGGGTGAGGTCTAATTTTACACTTTAATAATTCTGCCCCTCACTTTTAAACCGGTATACCCAATTATGCCATACTCTTGTTACAGTTTATTTTGTTCATTTTTGGATATGCGGTACTGACATGCTGAATGTTTGTTTTAAGCAATGTTTGCTTTTCCTCTTTGGAGTTTCCATTGTGCATTAAATATTTCCGAATTGTACAAATACTCCAAAATTTTAGAATTCAAATAAACCACTTTAACAGCAAGAACCAAAATAGCAGAACAAAGGATCAAAAGTCAGGAAAAAACCTTTTAAAGTCAAGAAAATGCAGTTAAAGCCAAGAATAATAGCAGTGTTTGTATACCAAAATAGCCTACCAAAACAAGTTCCTCTCCTGCAGCTCTGAAGGCAAGAAACACTACGGTTTATGGAGGGAGCAAGGCACGGGGAAGCAGTGATCATAATTACTAAATGGAAGACAAAATGTACTGCTATTCATTTGGGCCTAAGCGTCATCAAGTAAAGAAAATTTTCTGCAAACTACCACATTTCATAATGTAGTCATTAGACCAGAGCACCAGCCTCCTGAATCTGTGGACAGTTCTGATACATGGTAGATCACACGGCACAATTCTAGTCATTTGACTTATGACTGGTATATGATTTTGATCCAGGGGAATAACTAAGGGGTAGATTCATCAAAGTGTGAAGTTCCGCCACTAGAGGGAAATTCCACAGCTCTCAATTAATTTCTATGGGATTTTGCAAGGCGTATTCATAAATGGGTGAAGTGAAAGTTCACCCTTTGATGAATACACATTTAAAAATCCCATAGAAATGAATTGAGAGCTGTGGAATTTCCCTCTAGTGGCGGAACTTCACTCTTAAATTCACTCTTTGACGAATCTACCCCTAAGTGTTGTGTTTGGTAGCCAAGAGGGTATAACAGTGCTTTATTAGCAGGTTCATACAGCCATTACATAACAGCAGTAAGTCTTACTTTCACTTTCAAGTTGTACAGAAAGTCCTATGTATGCACAGTGCCACCTGCAGGCCAATTGTATAAACACCACATATTCCCCCTAAAGTAGGAAAGCATTTAGACAAATATATAAACAGTAACAATTAAACCGTATGTATCTTAAAGCAATATATACTGTACATTCTTTACATGACATAGTCCTTGGTCCATGCAGGTAGTTTCCTGATTCTCTCAGTATGCCTTATAGGTTCCCTTTCCTCTGCCCTATTGCAGTTGGCATCACGAATAGGGAAATGTCCCTCATCAAATGGAACATCTCCAAAGTCATATCTAGCAGGAGCAAGACGACTTTCATTCCATATGCGTCCATCAGACAGTTCATATGAGTATGGTCCTCGCTGGCGTCTCACTTCAAGTGGTGTAGTAAATTTAGATTGTCCTTGTTTCAGTATTCCTGGTTTCTTAATTCTGACTAAAGATACAGGCTGAAAGTGCACTTCTCTTGCACCACGTTTTCTGTCAGTATAAGCCTTGCATTTGGCTTCAAACATTTGCGGCACTGTATAGCTTTTGCAGGACATTTAGCATAGTTTGCAAGGTGTTGTGTTGAACCACAGCGAAAGCAGTATTTTTTATTTGTATTTGCTGTACGGTTTTGCAGTGAATCCCTTTCCTTATCACTGTATTTTGCCTGTGACTGCGCATTATTAGGCCACAGTTTTTAATTCACAATCTGTAAATTCCCAGCAGTTCCCTGACTGAGAGTTTTAGCCTCCGCCACAGCTGTTTCAATTTGGCTAGCAACTGTAATAGCCTTTGCAAGGGTTAAATCTTGCTCTAGGAGCAGTCTCTCTCTAATGCGCGGTGAGTTTGTTTTTTTCCACTATTTGGTCTCTTAGCATTTCATCTGTTAGAATCCCAAACTCACAGGTAACAACCAGCTCTCTCAAAGCTGCTACAAAATGTTCTGTGGATTCACCATTACGCTGTCCACGTTTGCGGAATTTATATCTTTCAGCAACCACATTTACTTTTGGCACAAAAAAGTTCTTTATAGCAGTAAGAGCAGTTTCATAAGTATCATCAGGTATTTGTACTGTATGGAATATATGCTGTCCCTCTGCTCCCAGGCAGTGAATAAGTAAAGCACGCTTTCTAGCTGCAGAAATCTCCCCTTGGTCAGCAGCAATAATGTAATTGTCAAGCATACGGATCCAAGCAGTAAAAGGTATGGTAGGCTCACCAGGGTTTGGTAGAAAAGGTGCAGGCTGCTGCAGAGGTAGAAAAGACATCCTTGTCGCCATTTGTTGTGGGTAATATACTGAAGATTACACCACACTAAGTTTGGCCAGTGACCACATATTGATGTTGAAGGGGTGCAGCCACATTTTTATACACTGTGGGAATGTCATCCCCAAGACCAATATTGCAAATAAGCTATTTCTGATATACTTCTGTAGTATCTTACCTGAACTTTTACAAATAGCTCTCAATGTGCTTTGCATCAAGACTTACATGAATGTCTTTCTGTTTTTAGCATTGTCAACAACCCCTGCAGGAGCGCGTAGAGAAATGTCTTCTTTTCACAAAAATAAATGTAACAATATGTTGCAAATTATTCAGATGTGCAAGGATGGGTTATTCTGTCTGACAGCTTCCATGACCTTTTAAGGATAACTAAACCCTACAAACTAATATGGCTCTAAATGCCCTGTTTAATATACTGAAATTACCACTCCAACCTAAAGATTCTGAATCCTTATAACAGTAATGACAAGGCCTTTAAATTTGTGCACAGGAGACTGCTGTCTTGGATTGTGTTAGGACTTCCTTTGAGTGTCAGTAACATGTTCAGTGTGCTTTGAGAAGCTGTTAAAAAGCAAATCTTAGAGGTCATTATAAATTGTCAAGCAAGAAATTATGTTTATCTGTCATAGAAGCTGATGCTAAAGGCTGAGTATTAAATTCTGATGCAACTTATTTTATGAACTGCCACATAATGAAAAGCTGAATTAATTCAATTAGCCTTTTTTGTGACTTTTTTTTTACACTATCCTGTAAATTATATCCCTATAAACAGTGCCATCAATTATAATTGGTGCTCATTTCTGTCACGACTTGTGCATTATAATAAATAATGAAACAATAATGGAAAATATAAGGATGTTAGAAGTCACCTCAGAGTTCCATGACCTGTATTAAAGCACTCAGACTTCAGCCTTACCTATAGGGTTATGGAATTCTGCAGTGACTTATAATAATCCTATATTTTGGTAATTTTTTTTTAATATATATTCTGTGTATATTCTGTTTACTATAGATTCTGTGTGTATATATATATATATATATGTGTGTGTGTGTGTGTATAGCGAGTCATTCCTTAGGATCAGGTAAGTGACAGCAGCACAGAGCATGACTGAAAAGAAGATGGGGAACTTTTGGGACATCTTTGGAGGCACAGATCTTTACTGTTGAAGGATAACTAAACCCTAAAAACAAATATGGCTAAACTTTTTGCACCAGCCTGGTACAGAAGCACAGAACATTATGTGCAACATTTCTATCCTACTTCTTTAGTTAAGCTTTAGATCTCCTTTAAAGAGTAGTGGTTTCCTAGGGTTGGTACAGAAGATGCAATATAACCTTTATCACAGGGGTATTTTCAAGGAGCCTATACAGTAGATTCAACTGCTGCACCAAAAATACTTTTTAGTTCACAAAGTTGGCACTGAATAACTTTACTGTATTCTCCTTGTGCAGTTGATGAATAAGAACTTACTAGACTTTTTAGAAAGTGACTTGAAGGTATCAGACTGCATTTGCTTATGGTAGAAGCAAATTGTTAAAGATGATCATTCAGGGGTTCAAAACTATAAACATGTGTGATAGCTGGAAGATTCCTATGTTTCCTATGTTTGGATGGAAATGACCACGTTTGGAACAGTTAGCCCTTTTTTATTGGATAAGGTTAACTCCTTTGGGTGAAGATGGAGAACAGCAACACTATTGGTCTGAACTTTGCGGAAGGCCTTGGCTGCTAGGAGTTAATATTCCGCTATAAAGAAATCTGATTGTGGGTTGGTATGATGAACATTGCTTTTCTCTTTAATGGAATCCCCAGAGGACTGTATTGCAAGAGGACATTCAGAACATGACTCAGCCAAGGGAAACAAGCCAGCTCTCTGTGTAAGACTGGAAGGGGATATATTAGAAGTTAATATCACACCAGAATTTTCCCATGGACATTTAGGACAGACGATTTTCTGGCATCACTACTACTTCAAAATAAATTACTCTGTTTAATGACAGAACAAAAACTGTTTAAAAGAAGCTGCTAATGAAAAATAGAGTGCTCAAATATGTATTATACAATATGTTATGCAACCCGTAATGATTGCACTTGTTGGCAAGTCCATATCCTAGTGTTACTGTGAATTTTCAGCTTTGCAAACACACTGAATATAATAGGAGTATAAGATGATATCTTGTTTCAATCCCTTGCTAACATAACTATATCTATATCACAAGCAAGCTGACTGGTGCTGTAATTCTACAGTGCCGTGAAACTTATTGCTGTAGAATAAGATATACTTGCACTGTGTTTTTCAAGAAACATTTCACTACAATCGACATCCTCTGCCTATAGGTGCACATCTACAGTATGGAACAGCTGTTTTTAAAATGATGTGGCATGAAAGTGCTTTAGAACTCAACCAAAATTACTAGTCCTCTATTCATCTCCCAGCAGAGTCTTGATGTCATAGAAACATTGATTAATTGCTACCATGTTGTATTTAACTTTTAAGGATAGTTTGGTACATTACAGGAATGTCAGCCAAGTATTCCTATATACAAACTGTTACAAGGCTTGATGTGAATTAAGTTCTTTATTGAACAGAAAAGGTTGTTCCGCAAGTATCTTATCAAATCACAGTATCTTGAATATACAGTATATTAGAGAAATTGAAACAGTAGTGAAATTAAGTAGAAATGGAGTTCCCATAAGAAGTCTGAGAACTAAACCCTTAAAGGGCAAGGAAAGTGTAAAATAGAATAAGGCTAGAAATGCTGTATTTAGTATACTAAACATAAACATGAACTTACTGCACCACAAGCCTAATCAAACAAATGATTTATGCTTTCAAAGTTGGCCACAGGGGGCTGTCATCTTGTAACTTTGTTATACATCTTTGCAAGACTAGACTACATACACATGCTCAGTGTGGTCTGGGATGCTTAGGGATCGTCATAAATGATAACAAAAAACAAAGCTGCTTGAGTTCTGCATGGCTGGTAAGTAAGGCAGGGGCTCCCTGCCAGAAGTTAGGGACCGTCTGACAATTCCTATCCACAGCAGTAAATGAAGGGAGAATTTCACTGCATACAGTCAGGTTTCTTATAAAAACGGTGCACATTTTTTTAATTAAAATAATTTTGGAGATAGATTTCTTTTTCATTAAAGAAAGTAAAAATGGCATTATTTATTTGCCTTTCCTTGCCCTTTAAAATAAATAAAGCTACTGTAGATATGCCATATTTATATACTGATCTTTCACCAGCCTTAAGAGTTAGCATCTTAGCAGTCACCAGGACTTCAAAGTTGTCACAGAAGCTCACGATTTTGGATTGTGTTAGGAGTGTTAGTGACACGAACATGTTCAGAGTGCTCTGGGCAGTGTACCATGTACCAATAATCATCTGAATTATTTACTAATCATCCTTAGATTGTGACATTTATATAATATGCTTATTCAGTATATTTTGACTCAAAGCTCAGTAAGTGATAGCAGTACAGAGCATGTGTTTGGAATTGTCCAATCCGAAAAGAAGATGGAGAGTTACAAAACTTCACTGCTCAATGTCTATTGTCTGCTTGGTATGGTATAGAACCACACATTAGCACAACATTTATGCTCCACTTATTTAGCTAAGCTTAAGTCCTCTTTTAAATGGCACCTTTTACCCTCACATTCTTTTCCCTACCAAAGGTACAAGCTCTGGTTTGGGGACACATTTTTTTTTATTTAAAAATGGCCCCTGCAAGCACTAGGCTTGCTGCATCAGGATGAGCTCCCACCATGTTGTATGATGTGATCAATTATGAACACTTCTCCCAGTGCACTTATGTGCATTTGCTTGACATCACACACATGCATGAAACAAGCGAAAGAGGTGGCACAAATTCTAGGAGCCACACATGGCTGCTGCACTTTAAACAGACATTAAAAGAATGTCAAATTCACAAGAGCCTTACTCCAGACAGATCTGCACACTTTAGAATTACAGTCTTTACACGTACCACTGTTATTCTATCAGGATGACAAGTTATGAATCACAATCAACAATTTAATTCACTTATTTAAATTTTGGGCTAAATCCATTTTTGTGAATTCCTCTCTATGTCTAGAATTCCTTAAAAGCCAATGAATAAGGCACTCTGAATTATCAACAATTTTGCAAATGAGCAGTATCCCATAGCAATTAAAGAGGTTGCTCACCTTTGAGTTAACTTTTAGTATAATGTAGAGAGTGACATTCTGAGACAATTTGCAATTGGTTTTAATTTTTTATTATTTGTGGTTTTTGAGTTATTTAGCTTTTTATTCAGCAGCTCTCCAATTTGCAGTGTCAGCAATTTGGTTTCTAGGGTACAAATTACCCTAGCAACCCTGCATTGATTTGAATAAGAGACTGGAATATGAATAGGAGAGGGACTGAATAGAATGAGAAGTAATAACAAGTGGCAATAACAATACATTTGTAGCCTTACAGAGCATTTGTTTTTAGATGGTGTCAGTGACCCCCATTTGAAAGCTGCAAAGAAACAGAAGAAAAATGAACATCATTAAAAAACTATGAAAAATAAATAATGAAGACCAATTGAAAAGCTTCTTAGAATTGGCCCTTCTACAATATACTAAAAGTTAACTTGAAGGTGAACCACCCCTTTAATGTTTAGTTTTTGACAGCTTTAGAAAAATGAATAAAAGTAAACATCAGGTTGAACAATAGAAAGATCAGTCACTACTATTATGTTTGCGCTCAACACATATAGAGCATTATATCGTGAGATGGAAAGGAGATGCATCACTGTCTGCCTATAGGACTACCAATCAGGAAAGAAGTCAAATACACATTATGTGGCTTGGGAAAGTTGGATTAAATCGTTGTCTCAGCCCCCAGATGAAGTCATGTTTGTGTTTTGTTCAATTTAAATATTTAATACACTGGTGAGCTCTCTTGAGAAAGGTTCCCAAGTGGAACCGAAACGTCGGATTTTCTATGTGTGTACATTAAATACACTTTTTCACCGAATCAAGTGAGTGCTGATCCCTTATTCTACTTTATATCCACACATTTGGATCGTGCACCATCCATCTCTATATTGTTTGGAGTGCTGGCATTGTTGGACTTTCTATATATATATATATATATATATATATATATATATATATATATATACAAATCCAATAAGGTCCGCACTCTCAGGACTTTTTTTAAAAGATGAAAAAAGATTTTTATTGTAAAGCTACAGATTGATGTTTCGGGCTCATCCCAGGCCTTACTTTGAGAAAGGCTTGGGACCAGGCCGAAACTTGAAATAAAAGGAAGCTTTCAGGCAAATTCAGTATAAATAGGGGGCTTTGGCACTGTGCTCAATGCACTAGGGATATGGCCCCCCTTTGACTGATGTTTTTTTAAAAGCGGAGGAAGGGGCCACATAAGGGCTGCTGTCTAAGGTGGGAGCGATCCCCAGGATCAACCCTGCTGCCTTTGCTTGCAACACAAGACAGGAAAAGTATCCTTGGCTAATAGGATTTACCACCAGGTTCAATGATCAAGCAACTGATAGGCAGAAGCAGACTTAATAAGGTCATACAACCTTGTTTGTATTCAGGATAGTAGACTACTGTGACTCAGCCATTAAGGAAGGCAGTTGTGCCATACAAAAGAAATCCCAGGTATTCAAGGCATGAGTATACTCTTTGACGATCTAACGTCTGATTCCGTCTCAAAGGCAAGGTTAACATGACTGCACATAAATTTTGCATGTTATGATTGAAGTTATAGGGCTTGGAGGTATCATTAAGGATTCACAATGTGAGCAAGAGCAGTTATAAACATCATTTTCCAAACATAAAATCTAAATACATTGCTACTTCTTAGGCTTTAATGAAATGTAGTATTTTCAATTGGTTTACATTTAATACGTATAAGAAATGTGTTAGTTTCTTTTATAGAAGCATTAGTGCTTCGGGCTGTAGCCAAATAGAAAGAAATCCTTGTTTTTTCCATCTTACTTGTCTCTGTGTTTTCTTAGTTTTATTTATTTTTTTAATTTGCATTGCGTGTTTGACAAAATATTCATCATGGGAGTGGCATGTCAACTAAAAGTCAGGTAGAAGATGACTGAGGGTCAGATAAAGACAAATGAGGGTCCCTGCGTAGGACTATACTTTGGACCCCCAGCCAAAAACTATTACTAGCACCATTTAGTAGAATTCCCCACCTGGTGTTGGTACACATCTGTGTTTGAGGCAGTGATCTCTGGCTGACATGCCACACTTTTTAACCAAACTGTTGTTTTGCTAACAAACTTGTTAATTGAGCCAAAAATATATTTTTTATTTTGATTATATATTTATATTGCATTTAGTTACCCTGGCAGCTATCACAAAGAAATGGCCACTGCAAGACAACATATATTACTTTTGGCAGTCTGACAGTCAATTCCATTTTGGTTTCTATGTGTGCTGAAAAAAAACTGAAATTCCAGGAGTTTCGCTGATACTGAGAGTTGGCACTTCCTCACTAATCCCTGCACCAGCCAGGAACCTTTCAGCATCTTGTCCCAGCATCAGACAATATAACATTGGCATGGCTGCATAGTCATTAGGAAACAATAATGTACAAGGATATGCCTTTTGGTTTCCACCCACTTATGTAGGTGTACAAAATAATATTACATTCTCCTGTCCCAAAACTTGTCAGAACTATGAAAAAGGGGGGGGGGAGGATGCATGACTCCAATATTTTGAGTTGTCTTACGATGCTAGTATTACAGCATAATAAATCAGCCATATAAATCAAATTCCCAACAGACATGCCATTTTAAAAATTGTTCAAGATGTTAAATTCTCTTCAGCTCCACCCAGATTCTGAATTCCTTTCCTAGTCACCATGTCCCAGTACCTCAATGGAGAAAAAATCCAAACTCATCAGGTTTAAAAAAAAAGACTAAACGCCTGGCCACAAATATACAGAAAATTGTTAACACCAACAACTTATTTAATTTCTGCATGGAAATAATTTAATTATATGATGTAATTTTATGTTATGCTATCTAATTAAAATTAGCCATGTAAGTTGTTTACTGATTAACTTCCTAGAATTATGCTCTTTTAGAACTGGGAAGAGAGTGGATAGAGCGATGCCAAGAACAATGTATTGGCAACACAGACAACATTTGCACAGGCCTGTGTATCTAAAATATCAGTATAGGGCCAAGCCAACATCATTTTGGCTCAAGATGGCCACAAGCAAGTTGGTATGGTTCCCTTCAGTACTTCAGATGATACTGAACTATCTCCTTCCTTGTTACTGCAAATACTGTAGTATGAAATGGCAACTCATATTCACAATGATTAAAACTGATTGAGACCTACATTGTTTGGGTGTATAGTTATCACTAGGCAAATTCATAATGGAAAAGAACCTTGGCATCCTTGTAGAAAATAAAATTGTTGTAGCAAGCAATGCCAGGCAGCAGCATCAAGGGTAAATAAGGTCTTGAGCTTTATTAAAAATGGGTATAGATTCACTGGAGGAGGGGGTTATTCCTCTACTGTACAGAGCACTGGTAAAGCCCCATCTAGATTATGCCATACAATTTTGTTCTCCAGTGCTCAAACAGGACATTATTGCATTAGAGAGGGTACAGAGAAGGGCAACTAAGCTGGTAAAAGGTATGGAAAATCTTAGCTATGAGGAAAGATTGCTCAAATTGGAGATGTTCACCCTGGAGAAGAGGTGCTTAAGGGGTGATATGATAACTATGTATAAATATATAAGGGGGTCATATAATAATCTCTCTAATGCTTTATTTACCAGTAGGTCTTTCCAGCTGACACGAGGTCACCCATTCAGATAAGTAGAAAAGAGGTTCCGCCTAAATATTCGGAAGGGTTTTTTTTTTACAGTGAGAGCTGTGAAGATGTGGAATTATCTCCCTGAATCAGTTGTACAGACTGATACATTAGATTTAAGAAGGTGTTGGATGGCTTTTTAGCAAGTGAGGGAATACAGGGTTATGGAAGATAACTCATAGTACAAGTTGATCCAGGGACTACTCCAATTACCATCTTGGAGTAAAATTGGAGAGGCGTCAAATGGGTTTTTTTTTGTCTTTCTCTGGATCTACTAGCAGTTAGGCAGGTTAAAACAGAGTTAAAAGGTTCAACTACATGGATGTGGATTTTTTTTCAGAAGACAAATAAGTCAGGATGGTGGTCAAACAAGGCAGCCAGGCAGCAGACAGTAAGTACAGTGACCCATAGTAGCACCAACCACCTGCTGGTGCTCCCTATCTTGTGTGTCTTAATGACAAGCAACTAGAGGATGCCCATGTTCCTCTCTTGACTAACCACATAAATACCTACATCTATGGGTGCTAAGTGTGGGGCAGTTCGCACCTGTTTATTTTACTAGTCAAATGCTATGGTAATAAGCCCTAATAATTTTGTGGCTGTTGGTGCTTTGGTATGCTAATGAAAAGGTTAAATGCATTAAATGAGTTAAGATAACTTTAGATAACACAGTTTCTTCAATTAGCCCTGAGTCACGACAACGCATTTAACACACAAATCCAAGTGGCTGCATCTGTATTATGGTCTGAGGTGCAGGTGATATAACATAGAAAAAATATTGAACTCCTTAACTTGCTCAGGTTTTTTAGCATTGATTGTGGTTTCACCTCATGCAAGATTTTTTTTCTCGCAAAAAAATCAATGAAAGCAAGTTAAAGTACTCATGCTTTTTAACAACCCAAACCCAAACCTCACACCAGAACAAATCACCCCCCTGCTAGTACAGTTGACCTGAACATTTTTAAGCCTGTGAATGTATGCTTGTGTGTGATAATATTTCTAAAAAAAAAAAAATTGAATTATTCAAAAATGTTTACCTTATCTAAATAGTTGTGCTTGTAACATACCATATAATATTTTAAAATCTTTTAATTATATCTTTTCACATAATGAAACATGTCTCTGTGAGGTTAAACATTGCCAGATGGGCAGGAAGCAAAATAACAGAATGCATATCTTTATAATCACAACCTACATCACACAATATATTGCTGTATCTTGGGGCGCATGCCGAGATGAATTAGTGAGGCCAAGGTTATTGTTTGATATGCTTACAACAAAATGCAGATCCACTGCAGAGCAGCTTTAAGGAACTAATAGACCAAGGTCCCATCAATGTCCCCCTACAATACAGAACATTGCCATTATATGTGTAGCAGTACTGCCTCATTAATACAGGAAAGGAATGTATAGCAGACTATTTTATCAAGTCTCTTGAATTGCCTTCCACAACTGATGAGTTTTGTACATTTAGGTCAATAGAATATTGTTTGCTTGATTCCAACCATTATCTGCACAAAGTTGGTATTTCCTCCAAGTATTCTAGTTTCCTCCCACACTCCAAAAAATATAAAGAAAGTTTAAAGGGATACTGTCATGGGAAAACATGTTTTTTTTTCAAAATGCATCAGTTAATAGTGCTGCTCCAGTAGACTTCTGCACTGAAATCCATTTCTCAAAAGAGAAAACAGAATTCTTTATATTCAGTTTTGAAATGTGACATGGGGCTAGACATTTTGTCAATTTCCCAGCTGCCCCTGGTCATGTGACTTGTGCCAGCACTTTAGGAGGGAACTGCTTTCTGGCAGGCTGTTGTTTTTCCTTCTCAATGTAACTGAATAGTAGGGGGGACATGGCTCTTACTATTGAGTGCAGTGTTATGGAGCTGTTATCTGGTTACCTTCCCATTGTTCTGTTGTTAGGCTGCTGGGGGGGGAGGGGGTGGTATCACTCCAACTTTCAGTACGGCAGTAAAGAGTGATTGAAGTTGATGAGAGCACAAGTCACATGACTTGGGGCAGCTGGGAAATTGACAAAATGTATAGCCCCATGTTAGATTTCAAAATGAAATAATAAAAAAATATGTTTGCTCTTTTGAGAAATGTATTTCAATGCAGAATTCTGCTGGAGCAGCACTATTAACTGATGCATTTTTTAAAACATTTTTTTCCCATGACAGGATCCCTTTAAATAACTCCTGACAGTTTGGGTGCAGAGACTGCATGACGTATAATTTTTATAAAGTGATTAGGAATATTATGACACTGTATAAATTATAATAATACGATTCTCCTTAGAAGTGCATTGTGGGTATATTTTCAAGGAATATGAATATTGTAGAGCTATACAAAATCCCTTTTACCCATTTATTGAAGTGACTATGGTCCACTTATTCAACTGATTGTAGTAATCTCACAACTTTAACAAAGCATTTTAATACACATCAGTGTGCTTGCAAACTCCAAAAATTGCAAATTTTTGCAGGACCACATTTTACTTGCAAACTCCAGAGCACTATAAAATGTATGGCCACATTTTAGTTTGGATGAAAGAGTCAGGAAATGATACCGTGGAATACACAGCCATGACTGAACGTCATAGAGTAAGAGTAATCTGTTTATGCACTGCAAATATGTTAGGTTTTAGAGTACTGACCTGCAATGTTTTACTTTTGGCCTACAACTGTACTTTCATTTGTGATTAGATTTAAGTATCTTTATATTATGTTTGGACTCAAGGTTTCAGTAAATAACTCGTGGTGTTTCTGTATGTTTGACAAACACAATGTTCTATTCTTAGCACCATTTCAACTAGTGTTCAACTTTTTTATAGTTTTTGAATGCTTTTCCTTCATCTCCTGCCTCTTTCCAGCTTTCAAATGGGGTCGATATCTGTGGCAGCCAAAAACGATTTCTCTCTGAGGCTAGAATTTTATGGTTACTTATTAAATTGCTTCTCTGTTCAGTCCTTCTCCCATTCTGCATAGCCACGTTAAATCAGTGCTCTGTTCATGATCAAAATCTGTGCAGTGTTCTAATATGTGATTGTTCTACAAAGAGAATTCAGTAATTAATTATCCCACTTAGGGTGAATGTAGGCGTTGGAAATGTAAATGGAACCCACTCTCCTGGCTAACCATTGTGGCTTGAATTATTCATGCATTAACCATATTCTGAAATAGTAACACAGAAATCACACCTAATAGTGGTTTGGCTCAGTGAAGCTTAATTCAACAATGATTCTAAACACTTGTTTGAACTTGTTAGCCAAATCCCTTCTAGCCATAAATAACATTCTATTGGCACAAACCTACTTGAATGCTGTAAACAATGTAAATGGTTATGTTGCTATAGAAAACAGCTTGAGAAGAAGAATATGAATTATCTTTCTTCCTGTACTGTGTATGCAGACTCCAAAGAGGTACACTGAAAAAAAAACCCTCTATGACAATTCTGCAGACAATGGATAATTACAGTACTGAATGTGCTGTACTACAGTATGTCACTTTTTCTGTATATTTTTGTGTACTAGAGCACTGCAATTGTTTTATTGACCAACAACATATCTACTAAGAGTTTACAAACAATGGGATTCAATAAGCATCATTTTGTGGCTTACTAAGCACTACAAAACGATCAATTTTACTTGTTATTCTTTATTTATGTAGCAAACATTTCTGCTTTACTATTAATCGATCCAGCGTCCCTATCACCAAACTCATCAAAATCCATTAAACCTGTTTGTATGTTTTTGATTGGATGGGCACCAATCAAAGATGACTTGCCTTGTGAGCTTTTGAAGTTTGGCCCAACGCTAGTCCATATGGTGCTTATACTGCATATGCAGCTGAAATGTACCCAAAGATAAATGTTCAATAGCTGTTGAATATTAAAATCTACAGAGTTTCATGGTCCAATTTATAGGTCATTACTTCCTATATAGTGCAACAGTCAAACCCCAATTATATGTTATTCAGGGGAACAGTAAAAAAAATGTAAAATCAATGAACATGTAAAAGCGGGCCTGTATAAGGTGCAGATTTATTGGAGTTGACTATTACAGGTAGAACCATGATACAATATGCATATGCATCTGGTTAGTATTATTATTCTTAAAGGGGTTGTTCACCTTTGAGTTAACTTTTAGTATAATGTAGAGAGTGATATTCTGAGACAATTTGCAATTGGTTTACATTTTTTATTGTTTGTGGTTTTATAGATATTTAGCTTTTTATTCAGCAGCTCTCTAGTTTGCAGTGTCAGCAATTTGGTTTCTAGGGTACAAATTACCCTAGCAATCCTGAATTGATTTGAATAAGAGACAGGAATATGAATAGTAGATGGACTGAGTAAAATGATAAGTAATAATAAGTGGCAATAACAATATATTTGTAGCCTTACAGAGCATTTGTTTTTAGATGGTGTCAGTGACCCCCATTTGAAAGCTGCAAAGAAACAGAAGAAAATTGCAAATCATTAAAAAACTATGAAAAATAATTAATGAAGACCAATTGAAAAGTTTCTTAGAATTGGCCCTTCTACAATATACTAAAAGTTAACTTGAAGGTGAACCACCCCTTTAATATAATAACATTAAAAGAAGACAATCAGCCATTTTTGTGAACATCAGGATAACATTTTAGTGTAAATTATAGGAAAACAGGATTTAATATAAGGGAAAAGCAACCACTGAAAGTTATTTTAAATTTGTGGCATCATAAAAAATGATGTTACATGGTGTAAAACATAAAATCAGAGTATATAAAATTGAGGTTTGAATTGGAATATTATTTGTTTTTAAGTAGCATGTTGTACCAAGAGATATGGGTGTCAAACACAATATTCAACTATGAAAAAAGGTACACATCCACATCCAATGCTCCACCATAAGTAAATATCAAATATTATAAACAGTTACTTGATTTTTGATATTTATGTGTGGCAGGGCAATGAACAGAGATTTAGGAAGTTTTTCCCAAGTCAAACCTCTGTTAGTAGACACCAAATTAAACTATGGGGCAAATTTACAAAATTCACGTGAAGATATCGAAGTTCAATCATATATGATCGAATTCCGATTGTACTTTTTTTCGGATATTTGAATATGCAAAATTTGGCCTCTTCGATCATCGAATACCGAATTATCGAATAGATCGAATAATCGGATATTTGATAATTCGATGATCGAAGGATTTAAAATTTTTAAATCCTTCGAATGCCTACTTCGCCAGATTGAACCTACCGAATATCAATAGAAGCCTATGGGAACCCCCCATAGGCTTCTTTTGCTAAATCCTGCTCGAATACCATTCGTACGATCGAACGCCTTGTAAAACCCTCTGAAAAGTATATGGGTTGTATGGCAACCTATCAAAATGGAGTATCCAGTAGCTTGTTAGTGATATTACTTCTAAGGACAACTTAAGTCCCAAAGCACAATCTTTTTACGTGCGATGATGTAGACCAGGGGTCCCCAACGTTTTTTGCTCGTGAGCCACATTTAAATTTAAAAAAGCGTTGGAGAGCAACACAAGCATGAAAAAGTGTAAGGGCCGAAGGCTCAGGTGAAGTTGCGGACCAAGGAGGAAACAACAGTCCAAGCACCAGTCCAAAGTACACGGTACATGCAAGGTACAGGAGCAAGACGTGGTTGGGATCCAGGCAGTGGGTCAGTTCAGGCAGCGTAGAGTCGTAGTCCAGAAACAAAGCAAGGTCGTACACGAGTAGAGTCCGTAGAGAATACAGGATAAGCGCACCCAGGAACAGCGAACGTGAACCTATAATCGGGCAGCAAACCAGAGTCCAGTGCTGCTTTAAATAGGCCTCAATTGGCGCCAAACGGACGCGAAGACACGCCAGCACAAACACGCCCATGCCCAGCCCTGCGCTGATGGAAATTAGCAGGAACCCTTACAAAAAGTCCATGTGGATGTCACATAAGAGCTCTGATTGGCTTTTTGGTAACCCCTATATGGAGTGGCAGCCTACAGGAGAGAATGTTTGGCAGGACATCTGTTTTTTATGCAACCAAAACTTGCCTCTAAGCCAGTAATTCAAAAATAAGCACCTGCTTTGAGTCCACTGGGAGCTACATCCAAGGGGTTGGAGAGCAACATGTTGCTTGCGAGCTACTGGTTGCGGATCACTGATGTAGACTGTAGATAGTTTGGCTTACTATGGGTAGTCATTTTATTTCAACATGATTGCAACAGGCTTTTTGGAACTTTACTTTATGATCCATATAACAAAAAAGTTTGTTTGTTTTTACATTTCTTGATTTTTACTGTGATTTACTTGTTTACTGTAAACATTAGTCACGTTTTAAATCCTGCTGTCTAGCAATGGGGTCAGCCATTCAAAGGAGAAAAGGGTCAGGTTACATAGCAGATAAGCTCTGTAGCACATAATGGTGCTATCTTTTATCCACTATTTAACCTCTGCCATATACTGTAGCCTTTTTTCAGTTTCCGAGACATATATATGCAGACATAGTTACATAGTTAAATTGGGTTGAAAAAAGACAAAGTCCATCAAGTTCAACCCCTCCAAATTAAAACCCAGCATACACACACACACACACACACACACACCCCTCCACTTTTTCACAAAAACCATATATACCCATAGCTATACTAACTGTAGAGTTAAGTATCAAAATAGCCTTTGATATTATGTCTGTTCAAAAAATCATCCAAGCTCCTTTTAAAAGCATCAACAGAATCAGCCATCACAACATCACCCGGCAGTGCATTCCACAACCTCACTGTCCTCACTGTGAAGAACCACTTACACTGCTTCAAATGAAAGTCCTTTTCTTCTAGTCTGAAGGGGTGGCCTCTGGTGCAGTGATCCTCTTTATGGGTAAAAAGGTCCCCTGATATTTGTCTATAAAGTCCTCTAATGTATTTGTAAAGTGTAATCATGTCCCCTCGCAAGGGCCTTTTTTCCAGATAAAACAAACCCAACCTCGACAATCTGCCCTCATAATTTAAGTCTTCCATCCATCTAACCAATTTAGTTGCGTGTCTCTGCACTCTCTCCAGCTCATTTACATCCCTCCTAAGGACTGGAGTCCAAAACTGCACTGCATACTACAGCTGTGGTCTTACTAGGGATCTATAAAGAGGTATAATTATGTTTTCATCCCTTGAGTTTATGTCCTTTTTTTATGCAGGACAGAACCCTATTTGCTTTAGTAGCTACAGAATGACACTGCCCAGAATTAGACAACTTGTTATCTATAAAAACACCAAAATCCTTCTCACTTAAGGAAACTCCCAACACACTGCCATTCAGTGTATACCTTGCATTTATATTATTTTTTCCAAAGTGCATAACCTTGCATTTATCAACATTGAACCTCATTTTCCAGTTTGCTGCCCAGTTTCCCAACTTAGACAAATCACTCTGCAGAGTGGTAGCATCCTGCATGGAACCTATAGTTCTGCACAATTTAGTGTCATCTGCAAAAATAGAAACCGTACTTTCAATGCCCACATACATTAATAAACAAGTTGAAAAGCAAGGGACCCAGTACAGAGCCCTGCGGTACCCCACTAACAACACTGGTCCAATTAGAAAATGTTCCATTTACCACCACTCTTTGCAGCCTATCTTTAACCAGTTCTCTATCCAGATACAAATACTATGTTCCAGGCCAACATTCCTTAATTTAACCAGTAACCTTCTATGTAGTACTGTATCAAATGCTTTAGCAAAGTCTTAGTAAATCACATCCACGGCCATCCCAGAATCGTGGTCCCTGCTTACCTTCTCATAAAAACAAATTACATTAGTCTAGCAAGATCTAATACTCATAAAACCATGATGGCACAAACTCATAGTATTGTTATTTGCTATGAAGTCCAGTATCCTATCCTTTATTAATCCTTCGAAAAGCTTTCCGAACACTGACGTCATACTAACTGGCCTATAGTTTTGAGGCTGAGAATGGGATCCCTTTTTGAATAGAGGCAACGCATTAGCAATATGCCAGTCTCTCGGCACCATGCCAGACCTCAATGAATCCTGAAAAATGAAGTAGAGAGGTTTGGCAATCACAGAGCTAAGCTTGCTAAGTACCTGGGATGAATCCCATCTGGCCCTGGACCTTTGTTTATTAATATATATTAATATATTATGAAGCAACCAAAAAACAGATTCCACCAACTTCCAACTTCATTAAAACAAAAATGATTGTTTATGTATCTATTTGTTTGATAAGCTAATGTATTCTTATTGAAGTACTTTCTTATTATTTAAGAAATTTCTTGATTTAAAAAAACCCAAAAAAACATTAGCCTGTAGTGAATGCTTACAAAAAACAGAATATAGATAGAACTTGATTTTTAAAAAAACATTTTTGAAATATAAATTATTATTGTGCAGGGCCGCCATCAGGGGGGGAGAAGTGTCCTGAGCGCCGAAGCCGTGCTGCCGAGTGAGATGAATGCAGAAGTGCCGAACAGTCCTGACGTGACGGAAAGACCCGAAGTCACGAAAGGAGCCGACACTCAAGTCCTGAAGCAGCGAAAATAACCAATGTCACGAAAGGAGCCGACATTGAAGTCTTGAAGCATGTGAAAAGACCCAAAGTCACGAAAACAACTATAACTGAAGTCCTGAAGCCACAGGTTCAATTCTACTTACAACAATGTGGGTTTTTTTTTTTTTAATCCCCTGGCCACCAATGTTTTATTTTAATATTTTATAGGCCCCTGCACCAATATTTTTTTTTTAAATATTTTTTGGGGCCCCATTTGTTTTTTAACTTGTAAGGGGGGCCTGACGCCAATGTTTTTTTAAAAAATATTTTTTGGGACCAAATTTTTTTTAATTTCTAAGGGGGGCTCTGGCGCCAATGGTTTTTAAAAAAATATTCTTTGGGGCTTGTAAGGGGGCCCTGGCACCAATGTTTGGTTTAAAAAAATATTGTTTGGGGCCCCAATTTTTTTTTAACTTGTAAGGGGTGCCCTGGCACCAATGCTTTTTAAAAAACTTTTATGGGGGTTCTGGTGCCAATGTCTTTTTTTTAACTTATAAGGGAGCCGTGACCACCAGGGGTGGGGCTTGGGTTCGAGTGTGGGCGGGGAAAATTTTGTTGTGCGGGGCCCCGTGATTTCTAATGGCTGCCCTGTTATTGTGCTTTCTCACCCTAACATATTTACCCTACTTCAAGGAACGAAGCAATGCTGTTTGCCACTAGTGTAGTTTGCTTGACAGAAATCAGCCAGTTAGAGCAGGTGAAATCTGTCACTGGCTCACATCAAGAGTGTGATGGTTGCTGCAAAAAATTTGTAAAGTTGAGCAACTCACAGATACAATGTCACATACATAAATAATGATTAAAAAAAGAACAAATTTTTGTGAAACAGATTTAACACATGCTATAGTTTTCTGGAATTTTTGTCACTAATGCTGTTTATGCAGACACAATAGGTATCCTTAAGGACCCCACATTTTTAGAATCAGTTTAATGTCTTGTTTAACCTGGCTATACTATTCATCAAGTAGCAACTCAAAGTATTTATTTAAAGGGATCCTGTCATTGGAAAACATGTTTTTTTCAAAATGCATCAGTTAATAGTGCTACTCCAGTAGATTTTTTTATATTCAGTTTTGAAATCTGACATGGGGCTAGATATTTTGTCAATTTCCCAGCTGCCCTTGGTCATGTGACTTGTGCCAGCATTTTAGGAGGGAACTGCTTTCTGGCAGGCTGTTGTTTTACCTTCTCAATGTAACTAAATGGACGCAGTGAGACTTGGGTTTTTACTACTGAGTGCTGTTCTTATATCTACCAGGCAGCTCAGGGCCGGGCCAAGGTAGTTTGGCACCCTAGGCAAGGGGCACAATCAGTGCCCCCCACCCCCATTCTGTATGACCATTTCTCACCTATTCACTTTTTCTTAAATAAAGAAACCTTATAACACATTAATGAATCAAACTGTATGTGTGCCAGCCAGCCCCTAATCTGTACCTGTGTCAGCAGCACCCAAAATATTGCTCCCAATCTGTACCTGTACCACTAGCATTGCCCCCCCAAATATGTATCTGTGCCACCAACCATTGCCCCCCCCAAGTCTATACCTCTGCCACCAGCCATTGCCCCCCAAATATATATCTGTGCCACCAGCCATTGCCCCCCAAATATGTATCTGTGCCACCAGCTATTGCCCCCCAAGTCTATACTTCTGCCACAAGCCATTGCCCCCAAGTCTATACCTGTGCCACCAACCATTGCCCCATAAGTCTGTACTTGTGCCACCAGCTGGCCTCCTTAGTCTGTAACTGTGCCACCAGCATTGTCCCCTAAGTCTGTACCTGTGCCGCAAGTCTGTACCAGCTATTGCCCCCCAAGTCTGTACCTGCACCATCAGCCATTGCACCATAAGTCTGTACTTGTGCCACCAGCTGGCACCCTAAGTCTGTAACTGTGCCACCAGCATTGCCCCCTAAGTCTGTACCTGTGCCACAAGTCTGTACCAGCTATTGCCCCCAAGTCTGCACCTGTACCATCAGCCATTGCCCCCCAAGTCTGTACCTGTGCCATCAGCCATTGCCCCCAAGTCTGTACCTGTGCGATCAGCCTGTGCCAGAGTAGCAGCAAAAATATTGCCCCAGATCTGTGCCAGGCAAAGGGCAAGTAAGAGGGAGATGGGGACTGTAGTAGAGCAGAACGCTGCTGCTGGAGACAGGGGCGAAGTTAAAACTTAAAGAAATAAAAAAAACAAAATTATTTCCCTTCAAAAGTGCGCCCCCCCCCCCCTATGACTGCGCCCTAGGTGGCCGTCTACTCTGGCTACCCCTAGTTCCAACCCCGAGGCAGCTGTTATCTTGTGTTAGGGAGCTGTTATCTGGTTACCTTACCATTGTTCTGTTGTTAGGCTGTTGGGGGGGGGAGGGAGGGAGTGATATCACTCCAACTTGCAGTACAGCAGTAAAGAGGGACCAGGGAATGTGCATTGATCAGTCTCTCCTCTTTTTCCCCTATGTGTATAGTTAATTTGGACAGATCACTTCCATTGTATTTTAGTACATTTTTATTTAGCTATGGAGTGCTCCCACAACCTTTCTTTTTTGCATTTTGTATTGTAGCAGATTTATCCTGTTCGGAAGTTTAGCAGCTATGCTGCAGGCCAGGCTTCCATGTGGTTGTAGCACCCCCACACCCGTCCCTTTAAATGGTGTAACAATGTCTTTGGAATGGGTGTTGGTCCGGGCAGTTTCTCTCTCTTAAAAGCCGCAAGCGGGGTAGGATTAATCTCATGGAACCAAATTTGGGGTCTAGGTTGTCTCTCCTCTTTGAAAGCTAATGGCGGGGGAGGACTAAGCCCAATGGCTGAAACCACAATGCCCAGGTCGGGAGACCTTTATTTCAGGTAATGCTCTCGTGCCGGGAGGCTTTAGCATGTGATATTATGACCAGAGGTAAATAGTTAGGGACCGCCATATGGGTTTTACCTTGACGTGGTGTGGTGGCTTATCAATCTTATGATCATAATTTTGTAACTAAAAATCCCCTGTCTTTGTACACATGCAACTGCATAGATTACTTATATGACAGGGGACCAGGGAATGTGCATTGATCAATCTCTCCTCTTTTTCCCCTATGTGTATAGTTAATTTGGC
The DNA here is from genome assembly GCA_024363595.1 of Xenopus borealis. Taxonomy (NCBI): domain Eukaryota; kingdom Metazoa; phylum Chordata; class Amphibia; order Anura; family Pipidae; genus Xenopus; species Xenopus borealis. The sequence goes on from CM044438.1 coordinate 42,391,052, forward strand.
CAGATCAGTAGCACTTCCATTGTATTTTAGTACATTTTTATTTAGCTATGGAGTGCTCCCACAACCTTTCTTTTTTTCAGCAGTAAAGAGTGACTGAAGTTTATCAGAGTAAAAGTCACATGGCTTGGGGCAGCTGGGAAATTGACAATATGTCTAGCCCCATGTCAGATTTAAAAATGAAATATTAAAAATCTGTTTGGTCTTTGGAGAAATGGATTTTAGTGCAGAATTCTGCTGGAGCAGCACTATTAACTGATGCATTTTGAAAAAAACAAACAAACAAACAAACATTTTTTCCCATAACAGTATACCTTTAAGCATTTGTGAAGAAAGAACAGTAACCAGTAACACCAACAAATGTTTTAAAGCAATGAAGATATCATGTACCGTTGCCCTGCACTGTTAAATCTGATGTGTTTGCTTCTGAAACATCACTGTACTGTAGTTCATATAAACAAGTTACTGTGTAGCAATGGCAAAAAAGGTTATATGGAACAGGTTAAATAGTGGATAACAAATAACACCATTATGTTCTAAAGAGCTTATCTGCTATCTGCTGTGTTACCTGAGCCATTTCTCATTTGAATAGCTGCCCCCATTGCTACACAGCAGCTTATTTATATTTATATAAATATAATATAATATAATATTGAAGCAAACACAGCAGTTTTACCAGTGCAGGGCAACTTACTTTACAAAACTTTCATTTTTAAAGTTATTGTTCCTTTAATAGCAACGTGAGTTTTTTAGTGACCTTGGACTAATGCAGCGCAACACAGGCAAATCCATCTATTACCTCTTGCCCCTTATGCAACTTGCACACATTACTGTTTTTTAAAAGTAAAATAACTGCTATGCTAATATGCAGGATGTTAATTTTTTTAGGACTAATATCTCAGAGGTTCTTTTAGGATAAATATCTCAGAGGTTCTTTTTAGGATAAATTTAAATTTTGTAATTTTATTTTGCAGAGCAGAAATGTGAACGTTGCACCCTTTATTGTTAAACTTTACTGTCTACTTAAGGATAAGCTTTCCTTATAAGTAGGCAATATTTCTTGTAGTAAATGCATCTGTTTTGTTCACTGAAGTTGTACATACATTTAGCATGCGTTCTTTGACAAAGCGCAAGATGATATGAAGCATTCACACTGCCGCTAAGGTTTTTACCTTCGTCATTTGATTGCTTATAACATAGCTAATTTATCCAACTCAGCAGTAGAATAGCATGTTACTCACTAAGCACCAAATAAAAGTTTATCATAATTTACAGTAATTAATCAAAATTTTGATTAGTTCCATAACGGAAAATAATATTTTTAAGTGATAACATACAACTATGCTCAATATTTGCCCAATAAACTGTACTTGTGAAAATGTTCTGCCTGTGGTTTTAATTAAGAACTGTATTGCTTTTTTTATTATAATTAAATAAACAGCACACATTGGTGCAGGACCTCCCTCCTCTCCGACCCTTCATAATCACTGTGTGGAGAATAGAGGATGTAGAGAGTCCCCTTTCTTCCTTGCTTCTCTTAAATCTATTATACCTGAGAGTACAGGTAGCACAGGGAGAAGTGGGGAGTGGCTGAATTGTTTGCTCTTCTGACAAAGCAGTCCTTCAAAATCTAGGTGGTAAGTATTAAAAATAATCCACAAGAGGAAAATATTGATGCTATAACCCTTTTTAAAAGAATAATAAAGAGTAGTGCCTAATTTTGAAAATGTACCCAATTTTATTGGACTTATGCTAAACATCCATGCATTGTACAATATATTCACCAGGTTTAATCTCTGCTTTTACCAATACAACTAACAAGCTCTTAAGAATACTGCCATTGCTTTCAGAAACATGAGCCAAAGAAAGCACTCCTGTGGCTTCACCGCATCCCACGCACTTTTATCTTCTTATACTGGTCCCTTAATAGCTATAGATATCAATTATTTGGTAATATAATTATCTTTGCCACATGGATTAAACATGGAGTAAATTCAGTTTCCCTGTTTAGCTTAAGAAATAACAAAAAACATACAATTTCCATGATTAAAACAACTGTTTTGTTCCTATTAGTACTGTCTGTTAGAAAATCTATAGCCAGACTTAATGGAATACCAAAAATTTATTTTATTATCAGTTATGCTTTGATAACCACCCTGTAAGTATTTGTTTTGTTTGAAAGAAGTGTAAATAGTGAATTATCTTACAGTGATTTCTGGATACATTTAATTAATGTTAAATAATGAACTAACCTTACCCAGTCTGCAGGTGCTCTCGTCATGAAAGGGGAATAGGGTTAGGAGTTTCTCCAAAAGTAAGAAACAAAGAGACAGAACAGTGGTAATAAAATAAAATGTTCCAGATGATTCAAATTGGGGGTCTTCCATTTTGGGGGAGTACTACATTTAAAGATTATTGCAGATGAAATTGTTGATAGAGGCTCCCTGTCCTAGCGGTCCTTCTCCAAATGCTTCTTTGGAGCTCGTATTGGAACAGTATTTATTAGAATATCTGAAATTTCAATGTTTGGTCTCAAATCTATATGAATTTTATTTCCTTTCATACATTTTCCCAGAGTGAAAAAATATGAATAGACGTATTAACCAAGTTCTGGGTGATGTTTTATTTCATTAGTAATAGGGTAATAACTGTGCTTTAGGCTTCACACCTAATGGCATCGCAATCAAAATAAATTAAAGTTTTTAGGGAATACCAAAAGATCACAGAATCTTGGTTTTGTTGCCAATACGACATAGATATTCCATGTATACTGTCACCCAATAATATTATATATTATTATATCATAGCTATGCTGAGCAGACTTTCACCTGTAATATGGTGACTAAGAATCCACCTCTTCCTCTGAAAAAGTACTATGAGTAAGCTGCCTTAGCACATGAGTCAGAACAGGTGGCAACAATAACATGCCAGTGTTAATAACCCTTCTGCTGGGTGCCAGAAATCTGACTTTTATTTTAATTTAACTGCACTTACAGATGCAGTCACTTGGATTTGTAAGTTAAATGTGTCGTGACTCAGGGCTAATTGAAGAAACTGTGTTATCCAAAGTTATCTTAACTCATTTAATGCATTTAACCTTTTCATTAGCATACCAAAGCTCCATTGTTTTCAATGCTGAACTCTTTAATTGGATGGGATGCTGTGACACAATATTCTGTGATAAGTGGAATAAATGGGATAGATGAGTTAAGTCACAACGCATTAAACTTACAAATCCAAGTGACTGCATCCGTAAGTGGAATGTGCAAATGAATCACTAAATATGGCCTGTTCATTTACTTTCAAAATGATGATTATAGTTAAATGTCATTAATTGATTGATGTAAAAATGATGGCAAAAAACATACATTCTAATACACCTGACTTATGGACATTATTAAACTGATTAGAGAAAATAGCAAAATCTCAATGTATTGTTCACATAATATCCAGAAGAATTATGCACAGTGTACCTGCCATGTCAAACAGATGTTTATATTTCCTAGTGATGGAATGAGGGAAAGTCGAAGAAGCTTCCCAAATCATCAAGGAAAGTAAACAGCTCTCATTACTGATTCTATTGTTATTCTTGATTTAAACAATAACATTATAGGGAACAATTATCATCCTCTACAATGGATGTTACTTTTTTTTTTATAAAAAGATAAAATTGATATCATTATGGATTTTCTGTTATAATCACTTGGAACAAAAGACATCACAATATAAACAAATTAAAGTTTTTAGTTTGTAAATATAATATATACCAAAAGATCACGGAATCTGGGTTTTGTTGTCAATAGGACCTAGATATTCCATTTATACTGTCACCCACAGCACAACACAGCATGTAAACTCACACCAAGTACATTAGAGTCATTTATATAAACATATATACATTTTATTAAATTATATAAATTTATATTTCTGCAAAGAAATGTTATATAGTCAGCTCCTTCAGTGCACACAGAAAGGGTTAAGCCATCTGGCATACAAGTATTCAAGGCAAAAAAAAAAAACCTCACATGGCAACACAGAGACAGCTCAATGTAAAATATACAACGTTTAATGGGAACACTGCAATCAAATGCCTTGATACAAAACCCATGCACATTTCTGCATTCCATTAAAATGATTGTGTTCTTTAACCCCTTTGTGGAGAAGCCATTCATTCCACTGCATCACGTCAGGGAGTTTTAGCAGATTTTCGTTTTATATTATGATTACGTTTCTAAGGGAATTACCCAAATCTTTGAAGAAGGATGATGGATGGGAATTTGCAGGTTTTTCCAGTAACCCCTAACATTATGAATGGGTTTGGCTGCAAACAATGCAAGTTGTGATTTTCACATAGGCCTAACTAATAGTAACGAGTGGAATATTGAAGGAATTGCCACTCTGAGGACATTTAGTAATAGTCATTCCATGTTAATCTAATAAAATGCTTAACCTTACTTTAGCATGTACCAAACATTGAATAAAGGCAGTCAGACCTAAATGGGTATAATGTTCTGCACAGACATCAGTACAGTTTAACTGGAATTCTCTGCTAAGTCTAAATGAGTGATGGAGCTTGTCGATAGCCTTGTTAGAGTGCAGTGACAGGCAGGCACACAGCCAACCAGGTACAAAGAGTAGGAAGGTTCAACTGGAGTTGTGCACTTACCCTGCAGGACAGAGTAATATGCATGGCTAATATGTCCTTCCTATTGGTAACGGGAAGATTCTTTCCATTCTGTGACTTTCTTTTTCATCCAGAGAGGCTGTTTAGAGGGCTGTATCATTCGACTGCATCTCTTCTGAAACCTTCTTTTTCAGCTGAACAAGCTCAAGTTCCCGGCTGGGATTCCCTCTCCACCCCCTTCATAGTCACTTAACCCTCATCCTTCCAAGCTACTACAGCTCCAATCAAATAAACCAACTAGGCAATTTCTCAGGATTCTTTAAACATGCTGGTGGGATATACAGTATTTAAAGCTGAGTTATAGTGCACAGCAGCTAGCCAAAAAATTACCCATGACCCTTTGCAAAATATTCATCAATAAGAACCATTGCAGAATACTGTTGAGTGTGCATTTGCATCAGAATTGCCATAGCTTAAATAACTTTTATTTCTTGTTAAACTACACTGCCTTGCCATAAAGCAGAAATACATAATCCCGTGGCTAAATAATCAGTAATATATGTGTCAACTATTATATACAGATAGATTGATATGTAATATACATACAGTATATATTATATATGTACACCAATATACTGTATTTGTATACATAAGGTTGATTTAAGAGACACCAGACTTGATATCTCAGTTATTTTCACTGGCCTGGGGCCACCCTGGCTACTTAGTGCATCACATGGCAGTGTCCCAATTGACTGAGAGCCACAAAGTAGTACTGGGAATTTCAGATGGCTTAGGGGAACCCAAACATGTTGCCAAGGGCACATTATGCTTTATTCTCTATGAAGCCTTTCAACAGTCATCTTAAAGTACAATCTGCTCCAAGAAGTACCATTATATAGACACATCCTGTAAAGGTAAAAGGAAAAATATCCTCTTTTTAATATCAGCTCATACAGTAGCACATAAAAAATATATAAATACTATTTAAACTTCCAAAAATGTATATTATATATTTAAATCTACCATTTGCCTGTGAGACAAACTGTAAAATATATAGTGGATAATGTACCTCCTACTGTAATTTATAAAGATTATAAATCACAGAGGAGTTATGTGACAAATTTTATACAGGTCACATAACTCTGAGGTGACTTCTGATATTTTTATAAATTTCAGTAGGGGGTACATTATGCATTATAATCTACAGTTTGTGGATGGGTCAGCGTCAAATTGTGGTCGGATGCACGGCGTCCATTTTGGACACGCTGGCATCCAATTGGGATGTGCTGGTGTCCAATTGGGATGCGCTGACATCCAATTCAGACGCTCGACGGCCAGGGACCACTGGTATAAAAGGTGTGTTCTGACGTCAGGAACCTTTTAATGTTATTTTAACCTGCCTAACTGATAGTTGATTAAGAGGAAGGCAAAAAACACAACATTTGAAGCCTCTCCAATTTGCCTCAGAGGGGGAAAAATTATCTGAATTAGAGAAGAACACAAATCTCAATATTTTCAAATACTTCTATACTCTCCTTTACCATAGAGGTGGTGTGAAGCCATACGTATTAATTAGTTGGCAAAGGGTGGACGTAAGGAAAATAATAAGAGACCTGAGAGTTTGGAGCGACCTTGAAACTGAGTTAAGGGAGAAGAGAAAAAACGTCATTTGAAAGGGAAGAGGTAAAATAGGACAGTGCAAAGTCATAAGGTTTATTTATTCTTCTCTTTGACTCTTTATACATCATAAATACAATATTGCCCGTATGCCTTTTTCATTGGTATCCAAACTTTCAGGTCTATTAGAATCACATTTGGTCCTCCACACATCAATCAGTTAATAGTTATAGAACTAGCATACCCCCTGGTTAAGATAAGGACCTTCAGGAAGACAGCAACTACGATCACCCTGTTTAGTGAGGCTTATTTGGTCATACTCAGCAGTGTACTAATCATGTCATCACACAACTCCACACATACAGTCCTCATCCACCACCTGTGCTCCATGTTTGACAATATAGGGCATCTTTATCAAAAAAGGTAATATAGAGCCCCACAAATCATCATAGGGAAATTCCAACAATTCCATTCAATTGTAAGAACAAGAGGTTGCATTTCTGACAAATTACTTCTTAAAAGGAAAGTACATATTTAAACAAAGAGAAAAATACTGGCTAAATAACTTATAAACTAAAATAACTTATAAACCAAACCCTGCAGTTATATTTCTTGTATCTTTGCTGTGCTAAAACAGTGCAGCGTTTATACAGCTCTTTCAACTTGAAGTCACAGTTTTGCTTTGCTTATGCACAGGAAAATACTGAAATTCAGGCACAAGCTAGACTTTTGTTGTAATTTGTTTACTGTAAGTGCAGTGTGTAGAATGTAATTTTAACACAATCATAGTGAATACATAGTGAAATCAGGTTGAAAAAAGACCAAAGTCCATCAAGTTCAACCCCTCCAAATGATCCCCACTGCACACATATACAAATCTGACATGGGGCTAGACATATTGTCAATTTCCCAGCTGCCCCAATTCATGTGACTTGTGCTCTGATAAACTTCAATCACTCTTTACCGCTGTACTGCAAGTTGGAGTGATATCACCCCCTCCCTTTCCCCCACCCAGCAGCCTAACAACAGAACAATGAGAAAGTAACCAGATAACAGCTGCCTGGTAGATCTAAGAACAGCACTCAATAGTAAAACCCATGTCCCACTGCGTACTATTTAGTTTCATTGAGAAGGAAAAACAGCCTGCCAGAAAGCAGTTCCCTCCTAAAGTGCTGGCACAAGTCACATGACCAGGGGCAGGTGGGAAATTGACAAAATATCTAGCCCCATGTCAGAATTCAAAACGGAATATAAAAAAATCTGTTGGCTCTTTTGAGAAATGGATTTCAGTGCAGAGGTTTGCTGGAGGTTGTTCACTTTCCAAATACTTTTGTGTTCAGTTGTTTTCAAATTTCAAATTCCCCAGAAATAAAGACTTTTTTCAATTACTTTCCATTATTTTTTATTACTGTTTTAAAGTTTAAAGTTGAATGTTGGTGTCTCTGGTGTGTGTCTGGCAGCTCAGTAATTCAGGTGCAGACTCTAAACTGATACAATTTTGCAACATTTAATTGATACATTTCACAGCAACATCTCTGGAGTACGAGCATCTGTTGCAGGGGTCCCCAACCTTTTTTGCTTGTGAGCCACATTTAAATTTAAAAAAGAGTTGGAGAGCAACACAAGCGTGAAAAAGTCCATGTGGATGTCAAATAAGAGCTCTGATTGGCTTTTTGGTAACCCCTATATGGACTGGCAGCCTACAGGAGAGAATGTTTGGCAGGACATCTGTTTTTTATGCAACCAAAACTTGCCTCTAAGCCAGTAATTCAAAAATAAGCACCTGCTTTGAGGCCACTGGGAGCAACATCCAAGGGGTTGGAGAGCAACATGTTGCTCGCGAGCTACTGGTTGGGGATCACTGATCTATTGTATCAATTCTAACAGCTGACTGTAATGAAACCCAGAGATTCTGCTCAGCAGGGACAAAGATAAGAAATGTATCCACTTAAATGTATCAGTTTAGAACAGTTGGGGGGGTCAGTGACCCTCCCTCCCAGAGCTGCTTTAGAAGGTCAAAAATGACACTTTACACTTCAATAATAGAAACATGGATATACAAATAGAAAATAGTAATTGGAAAAATTTTCTGGATTAGACTGCAGGGAGTTCAAGATGGGGTAGAAAATTGGACGGGCTCCTGACATTCCATTACTACTGGTCTGTTTAGCTATGATGCAAAACTACAGTAGGAACCCGTCAGCATATGGCTTCCTACTAGACTGTTTTCTAGCCAATGTTCAATTGTTGCATTTAGATGGCAGAATGGCTGGGTATCAGACAGATGACATTTGATATTGTAGAGGAGAATTTGGGTTTTAGGTATGTCAGGTAAATCATTCCAAGCAGCACTGAAGTTAAAGGCATAGGATCTGCTATCCAGAATGGTCAGGATCTGGAGGTTTCTAGATAAGGGGGTCTTTCCTTAATTTGGATACCATACCTTATTTCAGTGTACTAAACAATCTTTTAAACATTACTAAAAGCCAATAAGATTGTTTTGCATCCAATCAGGATTAACTACGGTATATATTAATTAGAATCAAGTACAAGGCACAGTTTTATTATTACAGAGACTTTTCTGGATATGCAACTAAAAGTACAGATTTTACTTCCAGTCATATCTATCTCTCTATCTGGCACATACAATAAACCAATGAAACAGGATTAATTTATTGCTTTAGAGCAGGATCAAAATAATACACAGCATTCATTTGCATAGCTTACCTTCCAAATTAAATTAGCTCTTATGAACATACTTGTGTGCATGACTCTCAGCCTAACATTTGAGCTGGAAATTAGGCACATTTGTAACTATTTGTAAAGCTGTGTGAGTGTGACGTGTCATTAATAAGCATTGGTCTATTCCTTCCTTTTAATGTTGTTAACATTTCAATTCATTGGATGATGATTGAACAGTACAAATTGCTTAATGCAATGCCTACGATTATACCTTACAGCCAACATAATACAGCAACAGCCATAAAGTAGACCAGTGCTGTCCAACTTCTGTGTTACCCAGGGCCAACATTTTTCTAGTCTACATAGTGGACACACCCATGTCACCACAAGACTATTTGTTTGTGGTAGCACACAAAAAAAAATGGTTGGTGCTCACTGCAGGGATAAAAGTTGACATACCCTTAAATCCATATGCCTCCTCTTCAACTGTGGATAACACAGCACCCCAGCACATGATTAAAAACCTTAGGGGACCCTAACATTACTTTATTTTCAAATGCTAACAAACCCCCAGAACAAATACCAGGCTTTTTTTCACACAGGCAGAGTATGTCACACACAGGCAGAGCAGGGCACACACACAGGGAGCATAGGGAAGGCAGAACAGAGCAGAGAACCCCATCAGGACCACTCTAAGATGTACTACATACAGTGACACAGAGCTGGTGCCCCATTAGCATTTTGTATAAAGTGTGAACAGATGAACAATGTGGGCAGTCTCAGTCTGGGTCTCAGGTATGAACAGTACAGGGCTTTAGGGGTGTGAACAATAGAGGTATTACAAGTGTGAACAATGCAGGGGATCATAGTTGTGAACAATACAGGGGATTAGTCTGAATTTGAGGTTTGAACAATGCAGGGGCCATATGACTATGAAGATTGTCATTCATCCAGTTCATGATATATCTAACACAAGTAACTCAAAACAACTGGACTTGCTGAGAAATTTTAATGAAGACGTTTCACTGCTCATCCGAGCAGCTTCTTCAGTACAACTGACTGGAGTTCTCGGCATATAGACTCTTCCAACAATCCAGTCACAATGGCACATTGTAACTCTTCAAAGAGGTGACATCTGCAATTCTGAGTTGTTGATTCTGTGTAGTTACTGTGATAGGATTACCATTGTGTCATGCAACTCCTAGAGTCCTAGACACAGGTGTTACGTGTGAGAGTTGCATGAATGGATGTCTGAATAGTTAAGCAACCGCCGGGGTACAGATGTTAGAACAGCATTGTATGTAGCAGACAGGTGGTGTCGAAGGCCCCCGCCTCTTTTCAGGGATTCTGTACATCCTCTGTATGCCTCTGTACATCATTCATGCAACTCTCACAAGTAACACCTGTGTCAGGGATTCTGTACATCCTCTGTATGCCTCTGTACATCATTCATGCAACTCTCACAAGTAACACCTGTGTCAGGAATTCTGTACATCCCCTGTATGCCTCTGTATATCCAATCATGCAACTCTCATAAGTAACACATAAATCACATAAAAAAGGAAGAATCGGAACAACTCTGACTAAAAGTGTCAGCTGCCTTGTCAAGTGCCAGAACACCTCCCTCTAATCTTACTACACAAGAGAGGATAGCTCTCAGTTCTCTGAGTAAGGACGAACATCCCTATCCTGCTAGCAGATAAAGGGCGATGCACAGTTGTGCTCAACACAACTGACTATCACTGTAAGATAACCACACCGCATATGAACCTTAAAATCAGATCCATTGAGGTGGTGTCCTTTACAGAACACATTAACTCAGTGGACAATAACATCAAGTTCACAAGGGAAGATGTCCACGGAAACAAACTTGCTTTTTTGGACTGTTTGATATGCATCCAAGAGGGGGCTAACTTAAAAACGGAGGTATAGAGGAAATCTACTCATCTGGATCAATTTCTGTTGTTCTATTCCCACCATCTGCTGGAACACAAACTGGGTGTCATTAGAACTCTGCACCACAGGGCGGAATATGTGGCAACTGATACAGAGTCCAAGGACAAGGAGCATAATCATCTCAGAGGAGCTTTAAAAGCTTGTGGCTACCCAGATTGGGCCTTTGTCAAAACAGCAGCAACCAAGCCCAACAGGAACAGCAAAAGAAATAACTGCCCAGAGACACATAGTAAGTGAAAAATAGTGATCCCATATGTAGCTGGAGTGTCGGAGAAACTCAGGAGGATTTTCAACAAATACATTCCTGTGTTTTTCAAACCTAGAAACACACTGAGACAAAAACTGCACCTTTCTGCACCCTTTACCACAGGCAGATTTTCATTAAGGCTAGTGGAGTCTAAACCTTTCTTTGAGTAACCAATGTGTCTATTTGAGCTGCTTGGGGGGGAGGGGCAGATAGGTACTGCTGACCCCTACCCGATGACCCCAGTGATGTCATCATTAGATTTTGCAGTGAAAATCTTGTGTGATTTCGGACAGGAAAGCTTAAGAGCCAATTGGAGTGCCAAGCACTGTTAGAAACATGCGGGCAGATTTACTTAAGGGCACAGTGGCCGTCGCTAGCAAAAATTCACCAGAAAGGCATAGAGGGCAGTTCACTCGCGAATGAGAACGTCACTAGAGTAATTTTGCCCCCTATCAGAAGGTAAATTTTCGCTCAGTGAACGATCGTTAATCCACAAATTCCCTTAAGTGTGCAAATTTTACAGAACGTTACCCCTTTCTCCAGAGTTTCCTTTACCACCGTAGACCTGACAAACTGATAAGATGAAGCTACATCCTCCTCAATCTTATATCAGTGACATCATATCCTGTATTCCGAAAAGTCATAAAAGTTCTAAAATTGCTGGTGTTTTTTCTTCATATTTTAAAGCGAGATTGCCTTAAAAAATTCTAACTATTAAAGATGTTTGTGATAAACTTTTTTTCCCCAACCATTTGAGGGGCATACCACCTTTGTTTTATGGCGGGCTTGTGTCTACGGCATTAAATGATCTCTTCTCTCTTTATTATGTTTCCTTGGGCATTTTTAATAATAAGTGGCCACTTTAGGCATTTGCAACCACATCTCTAATAAAGACATATATACAGCCTATATTGTATGTACCCGCTATATTCAAATGTACTTAAGCGTAAGTGTACTAACAAAGTTTCTCCAGGGAGAAATGAAAGCTAGCAAAAGTTCGCTTTGACATGCTCTCGCTCATGAATTAACACTAGAGAAACTTTGCCAGCATTTGGCTACAGAGACGTAACTTTGTATTTTAGTGAATAAACATGGTGGTAAGAAATATACGCCTGGCAAACTGGCACGAAGTGTGGCAGAGCCTTCACTGGCGACATTTCCCCCTTAAGTGAATTACCCCCTTAGTGTTACCAGCTTTACCCAGGATGGTGACTGTGCTGTTGTTCCGGGCCAAGAGTCAAAGCAGCTGCTTGTCTGGTGTGTGGGGACTGTTTAATACTTAATTACATCTCACATCATCCTGGATAGGTGGTTTTGTAAGGAGCTATTGCAAAGGGTTATTGGCACAAAATATAAATACCATCAGTGGTCAATGGTAGTTCCATTGAACGATTCAGGTAGGTGTTAGGGAAACTGCAAAAAGTGCGAAGGTGCATTGCAGTTGTTATGGTACCATTGTGACCAGATGCCACTTTTACACCTCTATGAGTTTCAGCTAACAACCTGTATAGTTCAATGGAACCATTGTGATTGGATATTGGTGACTGTTCCCTTAAGGGGTTAAAGGCTTTTTTCCTTAGCTGCCCACTAAATAAATATGCCATTCCTTCATACTGTAGTACTTCCTTTATTTGTATCACAGTTTAGACTACAGAACACTTGACTTGAAACTGAAAAAGGCAGCTACTGTTTATTGCAAGGAGACCAAAATATTTCTGCATTATACTTCCTATGTGTAAGATTTTCCATTAATGATACATTTAGTATATCCACTGCATGTTATGTGAAAGTAGACCAATAAACATGGTTTAATGTTAAACAACTAAATCATTGGTCCTGATTTCCAGTAATGTGGATGAACTGAACTTTTTCTATAATTTGATAATGAGTGCCATGTATATTATTATAACCATGTAGTCTGTGGTCTCATCAGTTAGTAGCTCCCATGTATGGGACAGATTTCAGATTGTACTGCATTTGTAGACATAAATCTAGCCTGGGTGCTCAAAGAGGTGAATTACAACATTTGCCAGAGCTTATAGTATGGGACTGAATCAGCTGTTTCTCCGCCAGTGGACATTAGACTTAGCCTCTGCCTATACCAATTGTTAATCTAGGTAGAGGACAGGCTACATTTCTCAGAATTACAAACACACATGCAGTTCATCCCATAATTCAATTAGTGGGATCTCTGCCTTATTCCAAGTTACTGTATCTTTGTTTTACTCCTGAGCCTTTGTCCTGTTCGTTGCCTGTTCAGCTGATCTCCCGGTACTGATCTTGGCCTGCTTACTGGACTTACATTGTTTGCTGCCTCACTTTTGACTAATTTATTGCACTCTGCCTCTGCCTGCAGATTCTTCAGTTATTGTTTGTACTACATGTCCATGTTTGTGTTTGCTATTGTTGTTTTATTAAACTTCACTTCATTTTAACATGGCCACTGGACTCAGTTGAGCCATTTATGGCTATATCCCAGGCTATCCAGCATTTAGGCTTCCAATCTTCAGCCTCTCCACAGAGACCTTACATAAAGGTTGTGACACTAGGCCTATTAGGGCCGAGTTAACCTTAATTCAGCGACTATGAAACACTATTGCAAAGGCAGTAAGATACAAGCTTCCCAGGGGTCCAAACATCAATAAATAATATGTTTGTTATGAAGACTTCTACAACCAGTTGGTGCCAACTATGATGGACAACTGTTGAGATTGTACCAGGCAGCAGATAACATTAAATACTGAATAAAATGGAGGAATTAATCACAGTACTTAGGGGCAGATTTACTAAATTCACATATATTCACATGAGGGATTCAAATATTCGATCAAATTTTCAAAAAGATTCAAAGTTGAATTTCGAATAAGCAAATTCGACCAAATTCGACCATCGAATATTCGAATTCGAATTATTCGAATATTCAAATTTAATTTTATTCGAATATTTAAAAATTCGATGGTCGAATACTTCCCCTTTAAATTTAAATTCGATCACCTACTTCACCAGATTAAACCTACCGAAATTCCCTAAGTTCGAATTTGAAAAATTTGATGGATCGCTAAAAATCGTTAGAATATTCGATCAATCGAATTTTCCCTATTCGATCGTTCGTTCGATCGATTTGCGCTTAAAAAAAAATTTATTCCCCACTATTCGCCCACTATTCCCTGGTCAAATTTCGAATTTTTTTTTTCATTCAAAATTCGACCCTTAGTAAATCTGCCCATTAATGTTTATTTTTAAATTTATGCTAATTGGTTAAAGTAATAAGTATATTTGTTAATCTGGTTACTGGTTGTAAATTTCAATTTCCTTGTGCTTTAATATTAGAAAGTTTGAGCACAATTACTGTAATCAGTGTGACTTTTAATAGTCCAGTTTATATGTGTGGATGGAATGGCAGTATTCATATAGAAGACTACACTGTTTCCTGCTAATAATGCTAACTTATAGGACAGTCATGGTCTTTAATGGTTTTGTCCTGATATTTTTTTAATAGCCTGCTTCTATCAATTGGTAATTGTTGACCCTAGCAGCAAAAATACTATTGTTCCACGAGGCTGCAATATTATTGATATTGTCATGAATGTTTCTATTCACACCTTCTCATATTCAAACTGGAGACCTACAGTGGGTCAGGTATCCACAAAAGTCGGGGTTTTGGTAAAAAGTTCTCAATTCACCAACTAGGCAGGTGGTCCATGGGTAACGATAAACTGCCTGGGTATCTGGTCCAGCTGTGGGTCTAGCCCTCCTGTTCCGTTAATTTGTTCCCTCCAGAGTGGTCGCTTCCAGTTCCCTGTGAAACCCTTGGGGTGAAAGGTCCAGGTTGGTCTGGACCCAAGCAGGACTCTAATTAAAACCAATGCCTGGTTCCTAGGGTAAATCAGACCGTAGAATCTAGATAGCTACTGATATTCAAACTGTACAGCTGCTGAAAAAAAGCAAAATAATTCAAAATGCACAGAAAAATAAATGAAGACCAGCTGTAACATGTCTCAAAATATCACTTTCTACATAATACTAAAAAGCTAATATAGTCATGAACTTCTTACTCCTTTAAAGAACAAGAGCATGCCAAGATATTCATAGCAAAAACAGCTGAATGGGCTTCTGAGATACTAGTCCAACATAGGTTCTTTTTATTTTCACCCATAAAGTGAGAAAATCAGACCTTATATTTCTTATTAATGTACAAAGCCAATGGAATCTCAGTGGTTCCAACCAGTCTGAGCAGTGAGAATCTGGGATTTCTCGTTCAGTAAGCATGGTACTTAAGGATCAGTAAACATCAACCCCAATTTCGCATATACTATTTGTAAAGACCCATGTAATACTACCAATTTGGTATTTTAAGTCTAACTAGTAGAAAGAGCACATAGCAATGAATCTTAGATCTAGGGGCAGATTTATCAAGGGTTGAAGTGAAAATTCGAATGAAAAAAATTCGAATCTTGAAGTTATTTTTGGGTACTTCGACTATCGAATAGGCCAAAGTTTGATTTGAAAAAATTATATTCAAATTGAAAAATTCGACCATTCTAAAATCGAAGTACTGTCTATTTAAAAAACTGGAATGCGGCCCTTTGCCACCTTAAACCTGCCGAATTGCTGTTTTAGCCTATGGAGGACCTCCTATAACCTTTTATGGAGTTTTTTGGAAAATTTTGAGAATTCAAATTTTTTGGAGGAAATTGTTTGAATTGAACAATTAAATCAAACGATTCAAACGATTTGAATTCGATCGAAAACAGATGATCGTTTAATTTAATCGTTCCATTCAAACGATTTTCTCCAAAAAATTTGAATTCTCAAAATTTTCCAAAAAATTCCATAAAAAAACACTTAGGGGCCGATTTACTATATTCACGTAAAGGATTCAAAGTTTGATTTAGGATTAGGATTTATTGGTTTGGTTGAATATGTGAATTTTGGCATATTCGATCATCGAATAGGGAATGGTCGAACTATCGAATTAATTCGAATAGAGTCGAATGGACGAATATTCGATCATTCGACCAGCGAAGGATTTTAATTTTAACGTTTATTCGATTGCCTACTTCGGCAGATTGAACCTACCGAATTGCAATAGAAGCCTCCTATAGGCTTCTGAGGCTAAGTCCTGATCGAATAGGATTCGTACGATCGAAGTCTTCGATCGTTCGAATCGTATGAATCATTCGAATGATTTATTCGACTGATCTAATAAATTTGTATTCGATCGTCGAATGATCGAATAAAAGGTAGCCTAGAACTATTCGATTAGCATTCATTGTCTTTAAATAAGCAAAGCGAAGGCGCAATGATGCATGCATGCAATGCACGTGAAAGTCCACCTGGGGTGTGTCAATACGCACGCAAAAGCCTATGCCAAGCGGTGTGTACGAATGAACAGAGAAGCTGGCACTGCATCACCAAGGATGCAAGGGTAAGTGGGAATTGTGAAAGATATGTTTATTCTGCAAGCCTATTAGACTGGGGATAATCATTCCTAAATATCACCTGGGAACAGAAAATACCTAGAATTTTATTTTAACATTTTTACCTTGGGAAACTCATAAATGTGGGCCAATGATCTGAAGTAGCATTGTAGAATATTAGAATCGTTAAAGAATGAGCAGAGAAAGATGATCTGAAATTAGTAGGATAAAAGGGGTACTATAATGGGAAAATATGTTTTTTTCTCCAAAATGCATCAGTTAATGGTGCTAGAATTCTGCACTGAAATTTTATTTTCAACTCAGATTTTGAAATCTTACATGGGGCTAGACATATTGACAATGTCCCAGGTGCCCCCAGTCATGTGGCTTGTGCTCTGATAAACTTCAGTCACTCTTTATTGCTGCAATGCAAGATGAGTGATATCACCTCTCTTCTCCACCCCCAGCAGCCCATCAGCAAAACAATGGGAAGGTAACCAGATAACAGCTGCTTGGTAGATATAAGAACATCATTCAATAGTAAAAATCCATGTCCCTCTGAGACACTTTCAGTTACATTGAGTAGGAGAAACAACAGCCTGCCAGAAAGCAGTTCCATCCTGAAGTAACTGGCTCTTTTTGAAAGCACATGACTAGGTAAAAGGACCTGAGTTGGCTGCCTACACACCAATATCACAACAGAAAAAAATACATGTGGGTTAGGAATTACATTTTAAATGGTAGAGTGAATTATCTGCAATGCAAACAAAGGAATTTAGAAATCAAAACTACACCAACAAAATCAAAACTACACCAACAAAATCAAAACAATCCCTTTAATAAGGATTACTTTCCTTTTTAATTACTTTTCATGGTATAAAGAGCATTAAAAATATGTGTAACTTAGGGAAATATAAGAATAACTTACCTTAGAAATAAGGTTCCTTTGGTTAAAAGCCAAATTATGTCATTGCATCAAAGTTTTGAAAACATAAAAGGCATCTCAGTGCTATCGCCCACGCATGTTACATACATTAGCTAAGCCATTTCTTAAGTTCTCTAAGAAAAATATTCATATCATTTTCAATAAATTGAAACTATGTTCTTACCATCTCCTGTGGTTTTATTTTCCACTTTATTGGCTTAAATATTATAAAGACATGAAGTCTTTTATAAGCTGAGGAGGATGCTGGACTGGTACTTTTATGCAAAACTATATTTTACATTTTATTAACTCCAGGTTAAGTCAACAACAATCACACTTTTAGAGTGAGCTCATTGTATTTCCAGCAGCTGAATTCATCACATATTTTTGACTGCTCACCAACATGATTAAGGATGGTTAGAATTTGCAGCACACTTGGATCTTTCTGGCACTAAAAGTAAAGCTATATCAGATATTTTTTTAATAAAAAATGAAAATAAATATCACTCAAAATGTTCTAATGAAATAGCATTTCCAGCTAAAGGAATAGCAGTAACCAAAAGATGAATACTAATAAGAAACACTTGCAAATTGTTTCCAAACTATTAAACCTTTCAAAAAATTATATATATGTATATACATACATATAATGGCCCTTTTCATCTTAAATTTCCCTGGAAAATGCCTGTAGCTATGCTAAAAGCTTAAAGTGGACCCGTCACCCCCAAAAATTCAAAATCATATTTTATCACATTAGTCAAGCAAAATTAGCATTAATTACACTATATAAATTATTTTAATCTTGTTTTCTTTAGTCTGGGAATTCATAATTCTAGCAAGCAGGCAGGAGCCATTTTGTGGACACTGTTATTAAAGGAATTGTTCAGTATAAAAGTAAAAACTGGGTAAATAGACAGGCTGTGCAAAATAAAACATGTTTTCAATATAGTTAGTTAGGCAAAAATGTAATGTATAACAGCTGGAGTGACTGCAAGTCTAACCTAATAGAACAGAACACTACTTCTTGCTTTTCAGCTCTCTTTTGTTTACACTGACTGGTTACCCTGGTTACCAGGCAGTAACCAATCAATGACTTGAGGGAGGGCCACATGGGTCATAACTGTTGCTTTTCAATCTGAGCTGAATGCTGAGGCTCAATTGCAAACTCACTGAACAGTTATGTCCCATGTGGCTAGGGTTGCCACCTTTTTCTAAATAATTTACCGGCCTGCGGGGGGCGGGACCAAAAAGGGGCGGGCCATGACGCAAAAGGGGTGGGGCCGTGACACAGAAATGGGCGGAGCCACGGCAGCGATCGGGTGAAGACGCGAGAAAGGTAAGTTTTTTTTAGATTAAAGGGAAGGCAGGGGCCTTTTTTAAAGGGTATTACAAATTTACCGGCAGCTACATTGCCGGTAAATTTGTAATACCGGCCCCGGCCTTGGCTGGTGTTTTACCGGCTAGGCCGGTAAAATACCGGCCGGGTGGCAACCCTACATGTGGCCCCCCCTCAAGTCGCTGACTTAGATTTAGAGAGCTGAAAAGCAGGATGTTGTGTTCCACTCACTCCAGTTTTTGTACATTACATTTTTGGCTAACTAACTATATTAGAAACATTTTTTATTTTGCACAGTCTATCTATTTACCCAGTTTTTATTTTTACCCTGAACTGTTCCTTTAAGGCAAGCCTTGTATCATCTCAGAATCTTGTTTGTGCACCATAATGGGGGACCTGATGTCTATCCCCATGTCCTGGCTACACAATTAAATGGTTAAGAGAACTGGGGGAATGTGTGGGGAGCAGTGGCATCTAGGAAGTGCTGAATGGAAAGTGAAAGTAATTATCTGCCCCACCTCTATGCCTAAGGCATAGAGGAGTGGCACAAAATATTTGATTGACAGCTGAGATTTTTAAATGAGCTTAAAACAGCTATGAATGCTTTAATAAAAATTTGAAATTGGATTTCATGTTTAATTTGAAAAGGACTTTTATTATACAGATTTTTGTGTATGGGTGACGGGTCCACTTTAAGAAATCTGTCATATATTTGCTTGTTGCACCCTGCTTTCCTTGTTAGATGAATGAAGATAACGTTTTGGAGATTTATTCAGCCAGCACTCCTAACTCAATCCTTTAAAACAAGCCTTTTGACCATTGAGATGTATGTTACTTTTAGTGTAATATTATGTATTTCATCACCATTCTTTGCATGGGTGTCTGGTGGTGATTTGACTCCGCAGGAGAACTTTTAAGCTCCATAATTCTAAGGTTACAAGATCACTTAGAAAATCAGAAGTGTCCCCTCATTTATGACATGATCTGGTTATCTTACGTAATAATGGGAGAAATTCCCCAAGATGCGAAAATTCGCAAGCGTTGGCTTCGCTAACGTTCGCCGCACTTCGCAGGCGAATTTTCGCCAACGCTACAAAAAATCCACTAAAGTGTGAAGTTACTCTCTGGTCGGCGAACGGTAGCGTAGTTGCACTAGTGTTACTTCGCCAGGCAAAGCGCATTTACGCTAGCGATGCCTAATTTGCATACAGTGCGAATTTCAAAGTATAAAAGAAGTATATGTTACAGCCACTGCATTCCACTACACAAGCCCAGGAAACCTTTAATAAATAAAATAAAGTTTTCCTATTGCCCTACATGTGCCCCCTGTATATTTGAGTTTCCATATGTTAGGAAATGTAGGGGGGAAGGAGGGTAACTCCCCCCCCCCAAAAAAATCGATCTTTTTCAGACTACAATGGTAAAACACGCCAGCGTTTTTTGGGACTTTTCCAATTTATTTTTTTCAAACTCCTATCTTTTGTATTGAACTTCGCCAGGTCTGACCAGGTGAAGTAAAGTCTAGCGCAAGTGGTAACGTTCAGGAAAATTTTGATCTTATTGAATTTGCGTAATTACGATCCTTCGTCAGTGCGCAACTTCGCCTAGCATAAGGGTGCGAAGATGCGCAAGTCTATCTACTTCGCTAGCAAAAATTCACCAGAGTCGGTGTTAGTGAATTTGCGAAGTTGCGAAATGATGTCACGCTGGTGAATTAGCACTAGCGTTAAACGCTTCGCGCTTTAGTGAATTTCCCTCTATGAGTCTGTGTATGTAATGGGAACCCAAGCCTCTAGTATGTGTTGTGGGGGGGACCTAATGAAAAGTAGAATCTACCTTTACTAAGACCACATAGTCATGTGACTTGTGCTCTAATAAACTTCAATCACTCTTTACTGCTGTACTGCAAGTTGGAGTGGTATAACCTCCTCCCTTCCCCCGCCCCCCCCAGCAGCCTAACAAAAGAACAATGGGAAGGTAACCAGATAACAGCTCCCTAACACAAGATAGCTGCCTGGTAGATCTAAGAACAGCACTCAATAGTAAAACCCATGTCCAGAAAGCAGTTCCCTCTTTATGTGCTGGCACAAGTCATATGACCAGGGGCAGCTGGGAAATTGACAACATGGCTAGCCCCATGTCAGATTTCAAAACTGAATATTAAAAAATCTGTTTTCTCTTTTGAGAAATGGATTTCAGTGCAGAAGTCTACTGGAGCAACACTATTAACTGATGCCTGACCCACAGCCCACTACAGAAGTCAAAATAAATATCAGTCAAACCTCAGTCATTACTTACCAGTGAAGGAGGGGTCAAAGATGTACTTTATTCCTAATATTCCCATACCTCCCAACTGTCCAGTTTTCTGTAGGACAGTCCTGATTTTGACTGCTCAGCCCGCAGTCCCAGGTTTTTTTACTGAAATGTCCCGACTTTCTCTTTGATCTCCTGCACTGACTTGAGAAAAAGATTCAAAGTTTCTGAAACTTAATTAAAAATAAGAGCCCAGAAAAGCCAGCGACTGCACTTGGATACTTTTGTAACATTTTAAGATTTATGGCTACCATGGGCAACAACTTATTTATGACAAGAGGCAGCACAATAATAAAGACAATAGAGTTGTTTTAATGCCCACTGTTAAACAATGTGCCTTATGTAGAAAATGTGCCATGGTAGAAAATGTATGGGGGGAAAACCAGGTGCCTGAAAAAATGTTTTGCCTTTTGCAGCTTAACACCCTGAAGAAATGAAAAGACGCCAGGGTTTTTTTGTACTTAGAAGATATTACACTCAAAAATTATGATGTAAGTAATTGAAAATTGAGGATGTTCTATGTACTCCAATGCACTTCACCAGGTCAGAGTTGGCGAATGCAAGTCTGGGGAAAGAGGTAACGTAAAAGCCGCATCTTGGTAAAAGCCGCATCTTGGTTATGTTCATTCACTAGACTGAAAATTCACCGGTGTTAGAGCGCGAAGCAATGCTAGTTTCTATCTCCTTCGCTAGCGTAATGAAATTACATCAGGCTGGCAAAATTTCTCTAGTGCCCTTTAGTGAACCTGCCCCCTAGAGTGGTACATATATGAGCTGTTTGACATCCATTAAAATAGCAGCTATTGTTGAATGAGTTGCTCAGTTTAGCTTGAAGTTAGCATTTCAAAGTTGGCAGCAACATTTACAGTTTCATAATTGTACTAGAGCTTCCCAAAATCAACCATGAAACCACTTAATAAAAGCAAAGAGTAAAAATATACATAATGATATGTATTAAGGGCCTTGAAAGGACTTCATATACAGAGTCTATTAAAAATAAGAATAACAAAAACTGTGGGATAAACAGTAATATATTTGGTCTGACAAAAATTATAAAATATACTATAAGAGGAATTTCAATTTTCTAGTACTAATGCATGCATTACCTGCACAATATTACTGTAAAACACAAATATGCACATGGTCAGACTGGTCCAGCGGGACACCGGGAAAAAGAAACCCAGTGGGCCCAAGGCCCTATTGGGCCCCGCCGGCCAAGATCCTCACCCAGGTAGCTACCGAGGTAGTGTTTGATTAATCACAATAGTGCAAGCTATAATACTATATTAATTCTGTAGAATGCTTTACCATACCTGAGTAAACAGCTCTAGAATCTCTCTGTTTGTTTAGGATAGCAGCTGCCATTTTTAGCTTGGTGTGACATCACTTCCTGCCTGAGTCTCTCCCTGCTCACTTTTAGCTCTGGGCTCAGATTACAGCAGAGATGGGGGGGGGGGAAGAGGATCAAACTGAGCATGCTCACACCCGGGGCAAGTAGGTTTAAGCTGAAGGCAGGAAGTCTGATAAAGAAGGCCATGTGTACACAATAGAAGGAAAGAAATATTGTGTTTCTTTTGATAGAGGTGTCAGAGCAGCATTACTTTTAGGGTTTACTAGTGTATTTATATAGACCTTTCTGATAAAGTTTACTTAATTTTAGCCTTTCCTACTCCTTTAATGCCACGACCACCCTTTGTCAGGCAGTCGCAACAAAAACATTGCATGAATTCGCAGCATGTATATGCTTCCACAAGCGCATGCAGAATGCACACATGCCCACAGACATTGCAGCATGCCAGCACAGAAGTGGGGTTTAGAGGGGGGCCCTGGGGCAGCAGCTGTGATGGGTCCCAGGTCCCGCAGTCTGACCCTAAATTTACATACAGCACCTGGAACTGATAAAATGTTCGTATCAGATCACAGCATTGGTTCAACTACAACTACAGAACATTCCAAATTACAGAACCATCCACCACATAATTACCTAAAAATGCCTTTATCAAGTTACAGCAGCACTGAAGCAATGGAAATTGGTTGTTGTGGTTTGTGCACCAACTGGAAAGTGTACAGCATTTGGTTAAAGTAAATTTGCAACAATTCTTCTTTTAGATACTGGATGTTATACCATCTGCTACAGGTTAAATGCATTTTAAAGGGCAGACAAAGCCTAGGTAAGCCATTCCCAAATGACATTTTTAGGGTGTTTGTAATTTGCTATTTACAGCCTAACCTAGAGCAGCTATGGGCATCCATCCAAGGAAAGGATGACCACTGCCACCTTTCCCTCCCAGTTTCTTGCAGTCTTGTGTTACAAAATCCTACTCTCCCATTCCATGATGTGCAGGGCTAGGATTACAGATAGGAGCAGAGGTATGTGTCTAGGGTCCTAAACCCCCCTGGTTTCACCCTAAAAACATAACTCTGCTGACTAACCCATGTTTCAGCCCTTTTGCCATGCACCACCATGCCTGTCTTCTTTGTGTGGGAAAGGCAGATTTCTTTATTCTTTAAGTCATTCTTAAACACTAGTTTTTTTAATGAATAAACTAAAATTGGAAATATGTGATTGTGTTTAATCATAGAAAAAACAATCTCAATGAACAATTGCATTGTTTCTTAAATTTGTTGAAAAAAACATGAAAGAAAGAAGCTAAAGAAGTTAAAATACACCTCTCATCGGCTTGTATAGAAGCACTCCATTTTTAATTGCTAATGTTTTCATTCAGTGTTTTAAGAATAATTTTGATCAATCTCAAAAATCTGAGTTCAGAAAACTTAGAGGCCTATTTATTAAAGGTCAAATTTTGTGGTTTTAGAAACCACAAGCAAACTCATTTTCTCAAAACCATGAATGCCACAATTATTATTATTATTATTATTATTAATAATAATAAAAGATCTGAATATGAAAAGTACGAAAGCAAAAAATGTTGAACAATGCACTAAACACCTGGAACACCTACAAAAATTTAAATTTTTCAGGTAATTAGTAGCAAAAGAAAAATCAGAAAAATTCTAAAAGTCTGAAGTGATGAAAAGTGTCCAATAGGTTCAGCTCAACTCCCATTGACTTCTATGGGACCTTGAAAGGTTTTACTTGGCACAGTTTTGTATTAGAGGATGTTGTGGTTAGGTATGCACCGAATTCACTTTTTGGAATTTGGCCAAATCCCAGAATCCTTTGTGAAATATTTGTCAGAATACTGAACCGAATGCTAATTTGCATATATCAAGGAAAGTGTGAACAATTTTTTAATTTCCTTGTTTTGTGATGAAAAGGCACATGATTTCTCTCTCTGCCCCTAATTTACTTATGCAAAATAGGATTCGGATTTGGTTCGGTCAGATACAAAGATTCGGCCGAATCTGAATTCCGCTGAAAAGGCCATATCCCAAACCCAATCCTGGATTCAGTGCATTCCTAGTTTAGAGAAAGTAGAAAACACACATTTTTAGAGAAAACATACAATTCATGAAAAAATTGGAAATCTGGATTTTAGCAAATTGGTCCCTTATGTGTCGGTCTATGTGTTCATGTGTGTGCCATCACCTTGAGAAGAGGAAGCTAAATGATCTATGCAGGAGTTGTTGCCATTGTGCCAAGGTGCTGCCAGTGCTAAAAGGCACAAAGCCACGTCTATCAAATCAGTCACTCTTTCTGTTATCTTATGACTGCCACTCTCTGCCCCATCCCATGTAAGTGATAGGACAATCACTGGGCCCAAATACTACATCCAGTTAATAATTACAAATCAACTGGTCAATGAAAGATATGATTAATAACAGCAGGCATTGGTCTTTCCATTTTCAGCATGAAATATTGTACCATGCTTGGGGATCTTTCAGCCTGTCATTACTTTGTCTAACATGAGAAGCTATGGGCTTTAATTCAGCTACTGCTGCTGTATCATTTTTCTGTAATATTTACATTCACAGTTCACGCTGGTCTATCCCAGCCCCAGAGTTAGGAATGTACGGAGCACGTTGTGCCCTCTCACAGCACGGCTGCTGGCAAGCCCAGCAAAGACAATGCAAAGTATTAGATGACATGCAGGGATAAAAATGCTACTCATACTGATTCATTTCTTTTTGTGGTTTTCCAGTATGTTTCTCCTTGTCATTGAGAAAAAGAGTACATTGTTTTATTTTCATTTCTGTAGAATATTAAGGAGAGATTCTAAAATGGACCAACATGTTGTTATATAGTACCAGGGGCATTTTGGGGCTCAATGCATCCCTGAGGCAGCTTTTATAATGGAAAAAAACTGGTGGGCCCCAGCTCTTGTGGACCCGGCCCCCAGGTCCAGATCCACTCCCTGCAGAACTGACCTTCCACTGGAAAAAAGACCCAATATGCACTTGTGCACACGCAATTGTGAAGCAGTGCACCGTAGCAAGGGGAGGGGGGAAGGGGCAGGGGGCCTGGAGGGGACCCACCAGCCCAGACCCTCTCCCTGCAGAAATTGTCTTACGGTCACAAACAAGACACAGTAAACATGCACGCACACACACAATCGCGATGCTGCACACTGTGTGAGGGGGACAGGGGACCCCAAGACAGCAACCCCAGTGGGCCCCGGGCCCCCCCAGTTCGGCCCTGCCAGCACTGGAGCAGATGTAGTGGGAACATCGCCCACATTAAGATTATTTTTCCATAGGCTTCGGAACCGGGGTGGAGGGGGTTCTGAAGCCCCCAGAATTTTCCTCTTTTCTTTTTTTACAAAAAATTTTTTGCGTTTTTTTTTTTGCTGGTGTGTGTCCAGGGCTGCTCCTGCCATGGGGGGGGGGGGGGGGGGGGGGGGGGGGGGGAGATTTCCGTGGCCCAATGCACATCCTGGGCCCGGAAGCAACTAGTTATGCTTTGGAGCACCATGGCGTTGGCACGTCACATGTGGAACCTCGCTGGCTCCTGTTAATCCTCCTGCTCTGTAGCTGAATGGACCCTCTCCCACAATAACCAAATATTGAAAACAACCTGCACACTGAGGCCATGTATGCCGCTTGTGTTATTCTTTCTGGCTCCCCCTACCAAAACCATCTTCTGCTGCCTATGCTTTGTAGTATGGGCGGGAGTCCGACCCTGTATCACATGACCTAGTAACCTTATACAATGGATCAGTGCACTATTTTCTGGCAGTCACTATGCCATTCAATCCTGTCACTGTACCAATTTATGCAGTAAATCCCTCCACAGTCAAAAGTCCCCCCTAAATGCCTTATTTTATAAACTGAACGTATTGCACCAGCCTAAAGTTTCAGCTTGTCAATAGCAGCAATGATTCAGGACTTCAAACTTGTCACAGGGGGTCACCATCTTGGAAAGTGTCTGTGACACTCACATGCTCAGTGGGCTCTGAGCAGCTGTTGAGAAGCTAAGCTTAGGGGTCGTCATTAATTATCCAGCAGAAAATGAGGTTGGTCTGTAATATAAGCTGATGCTACAGGGCTGATTATTGAATTCTGATGCTAATTGCACTGGTGTATGTGCTGCTGTATGTTATATATTTTTCCCCACACCCGGCTACTTTTTCATCTAACCCAGCAGAGAAAATTTCCTCTGGGAGAACACTGTCCATATAGGGCAATTTGAATTTTATCTTGTTCCCAGTGGCCTCAATGCAGGTTATTTTACATTTGAGTGCGGCTCAAGGTTGGAAAAGGGGACCCAGGAACTAAGTTCCCTCTAGCTAATTGAAGACCTACTAAAGCCTATTGCCCTATCCTACCTAGCGCCGCCTCCTCCCAAATGTTTTTGGAATGTGGGTGGAAACCGAAGTACTCGGAGGAAACCCACACAGACACAGGGAGAACATTCAAACTCCTTACAGAAAGGGCCCAGGTTGGTATTGAACCCAGGTCTCCCAGCTATAAGACACAGTGCTGCCCACTGTGCCACCGTGCTGTCCTACTTTGTATATACTGCTACTCATATATATCCTTTTGACTTTTCTATGACATCATCTTGATAAGGTCACATGACACCTTCAGTGCTGCTTTACTGTTGCCTCAACAGCTCAAACAGCTTTACTGTTGCATGAAAAGCTCTGGGACTGAGATCATCCCAAAATGTGTCTTACGGCAGACATGGGGGAGACATATTTATCAAAATTGTGAATCTTAGAGAGACACAGGGCCCGACGAAATTTGACTGGTAGCAGAGAGACACAGGGAGGCATTAAATTAGGCTGGGAGCATGGGTGGGTGGGTTTTCATTGAGGCTCAATGAATATATATATATATATATATATATATATATATATATATATATATATATATATATATATATATATATATATATATATATAAGCCTACCTGTCTGAATCTGGGGAGTAAATACTATATATATATATATATATCCAGCATGCAAGGGTGTGACAGCACTCCAAGAAAATATTCCAACAGGTTCAGTAGATCAAATAAAGTGGAAGTTTATTTGTGATCCAACGTTTCGACTCCACACAGGAGCCTTCGTCAGGGTAAACCAACTGTGCACAAACCAGTGTATTTATACAGATAAAATGGCGCCAAGTCCAGGTGACAGGGCACCCATCAATCATTGTTACAGGTTCAAGGGTCACAGGTCATTGGGAGCCAAGGCTCCTAGTGTACATTGATATAAATAAACAGTAGAGCAAGAGATTAGCTCACTAAAACATACAGTATGCGCAGTGACAAGCCTTATTTAGGAATCAGATGTATTGCAACATAAGTAGCGAGTCAAAAGAACGTAACGAGTATGTCATGCAGAGGGAAGAGCGCGCCCCGTTGCTAGGCAACCCGTGTACACAGGGTTCCAAAGTAAATAGCCAGAGAGCAGCCGCACTTAGTCAGCGCTACCCGTTCGCCTCTGCCTTAGCAGACAGGAGGTGACGGGAGATGCGCAGGTCTATATATAAGTAAACTTTGGAGAAGTCGGCACTCTCGTCACATGGTATAACTTGCCTGGGTGCAGTGTCCATAATTTTTGGATACATGTCTTCGAGCAAAAAAGGTCCACACTCTCAGGACTTAAAATAAAATTATAGTTTATTCATAACAAGGACTAACGTTTGTTTTTAACTTTTTCCTTATTTAACCAAATAGGGTTTTTAACAGTGATGTGTGTGATTTTGTAATCTGTATGCGAATCAGTATACACCATACTATTGGATGTTTTTTCAAGATGACGTGTTTGTGATGTCAGTCAATTAAATTTTCCTGCCACCATAGGTATATAAGGCGTTTTTCTATGGTTTTTAGTTACTTTGAGAAAGGCCTCGGAGAGGCCGAAACGTTAGTCCTTGTTATGAATAAACTATAATTTTGTTTTAAGTCCTGAGAGTGCGGACCTTTTTTGCTCGAATATATATATATATATATATATATATATATATATATATATATATATATATAAAAAATAGAATGGCTGCAGCACTTAAAGGAGAACTGTACCCTAACTAAAGTAGTAGAAATGTTGTACATGATGTTTTGTGCTTGTGTACCAGCCAAAGGCAACAACTGCCCTTTAGCAGTAAAGATCTGTGTCTCCCCAGTAGCTCCCCATCTTCTTTTCTGCTGATTCACTGATTCACACGCTCTGTCAATTACTGAGCTTAGGGACCCACTCACAATATACAGTACACATGGAATAGAAATATAGTCACAGTATAAGTGTAACACAGTTAACTTAAATATAAGAATATTTCCTAAATATCTCTGACCTGTAAAAGGTTAAACTCCTGACAGGAAGATTCATTTGGACTGTACCAATATACTAACCAGGAGTGCAACATATAAGTCTGTATCTTTTGCTGTTTATTCAGTTCTAATCAAGTAATAAACACTTCCTGACAGACCAGCTAACGTCTGTGTGAAAACCATAGCCGCACATGGAGCAGAACCTTTGTCAGACTATAATCCCTAATGGACTTTCCCTTAACCCCCTTGTATGTCCTGTCAGTTGGTCTGGTCCCTCCTCAGTGCTTTAGCTGCACAGAAGAGGCGAGGTGTCTGTGAATGCTCTAATCACCTCAAAAGTTTTACAGTTGATTTTAAAGGTGATTTATTTGCTGAAGTGACTTGTTTTACCTCCAGCTATAGCAACTCCATGCGTTTAGAAGTTTCAGTACTAGTAGGTAGCACTATAAGCTTCAGAACCAGGGGGGTTGACAAGGCCGTAGCCCCCCCAGAATTTTCCTCCGTTTTTTTTTTTTACAAAAAATTTTAGCTTTTTTTTTTTGCTGGTGTGTGTCCAGGGCTGTTCCTGCCATCTACGGGGGAGCAGGGGGTGCATTTGCGCATCTAGAGGGGGGCCGTGGCCTGATGCACATCCTGGGCCCTGAAGCAACTAGTTATGCTTTGGAGCACCATGGCGTTGGCACGTCACAATAACCAAAATATTGAAAACAACCTGCACACTGAGGCTATGTGTGCCGCCTGTGTTATTCTTTATGCCACCCCCCTACCAAAACCATCTTCTGCTGCCTATGTATTTTTCAACACATCAAAAACAATTTTTGGTTTTCCTATATTTCTGAAAATTGGAGATTTATTAAGTGAAAAAACATCCTTTAATTTAATGCCAAACTTTGTAAAAGTTGTCAAGGTGCTGTAGATGTCAAGTCGTTTTAAAAGCCTTTAATAAATAAGCCTCCAAAAATTGAAACTCCCAAATTTGAATTATCAAGTCTAATCAAGTATTTATTAAGCTACAAAAACTCGAAGTGTAAAACTTTGGCATCTTAAAACTTGCAGTGTCTTATTTGAGTCAATGTCGTAGGCAGAAATTAAACTGTTGATTCAAGTTTAAACTTTATTCAAGCGAGTCTTATCTATTCAGATTTTTAAATAAATAAGCAAACATAAGCATATTTAATGTATAAAAATACATGCAATTTTGATAAACAGTCCTCTATTACTCCATTACTTTAGGACACTTTAATTTTTTTGTGTTACTGTTAAACTGGCACACCTGGAGTAAAGGTGGCTATACATGGAGAGATCCACTCATTTGGCGATGTTGCCAAATCAGCGGATCTCTTCCCGATATGCCCACCTTGAGGAGGGGATATTTGGCTGATCCAATCACGGGCCCTAGGGCCCAACGATGGGATCATAACAAAGTGTTAATGGGTGGTCGGATTGCAGAACCACATCAACGAACAGATGCGGCCACGATCCAATGGGATCTTTAGTCCCGTCCGATTGATATCTGGCCAACTTACATCTTGGCCCGTGTATGGCCACCTTACAGGTCCTAATGGAATGCTGTAGTGATCATACTTGAATATCTAGGTAATCATATTTAAAGGAGGTAGTAGCCCTGCATTATATGTGGTGTATTTTTAGGACCCCAAGCTTTATTTATAAGTAGACCTTAGATTCGAAAAACTCCAGGTCCCGAGCATTCTGGATAACTGGTCCCATACCTCTCTAATAAACGTACAGATTTACACAACAATAATCTTATTGTGATGCTGTTCCCAAAACCTGCAGTGCCATTGCAATGTGTTTGGAAACCAGTAGGTAAAGACCACACCCCTGATAATTTATTTTAGAAATGCCCCTCCCCCACGCTCAACTGCATCTATGTGACTTGAACACACTAGCCATAAAGCTTTATTTATTTACGTTAGTGCTAATTTGCACAACTGCAGCTGCCACTAGCAACCAATAGCAAGATCTTTGCTTCCATGTTTTACTTTCAGTAAAAAGCTTATAAAAGTAGAAATATATGCATATCCATAGACTCTAACTGGCAATGGCAGGCATGTGGTCCCCAAAGTTCTGACTTTCTTTTCACAGTTCCCATCTACAATACCACCATGATAGTTTATTCATTGAGTGGGGTGATCCCCAAACTCACTATTACCTGGATATACAGAATAATGTGAAGAGGAGATTATTTTACCGGTATAAATATAGGGTTATCACAGGAATGTTATCCAATTGGAATCATAAATCACTTGGGATTTGTCTCAGTATGATACTTAAAATCCTAACACGTCATTTGTTCTACTAATTGCATCCTTTGAAAGTGAAAGTGGTTTGCATTAAAATGATATATTTATATAGAAGCTCAACAGATTAGGTTTGCTTTCTGATGACAGAATATATTCCACTACCAAAAATTCGGATCCCTGTGCATGTAAAAGGGATATATATCTTTTTTTATATGACGTAGACAATTTATCTTCATTTTGTGTACTTTATAATGAATTTTAAATCAATTGCTCTGCAATTCTCCAGTCTGGAATGTAAAACGTTTTTTTTTTTTTTTAAGGATTGTCTTAAACACATAAAAATCTAAGATTTTAATTGTCATGTAAAGGTAAACTATACCCTGAACACTGCAGGTCTCTCTATAGCCTGTCACGTACAAATTATCCATAAGTAAAACTTTCTATATCTGTAAAGCCTTATACTGAAAATGATATATTTCTAATAATAATAATTAGATTAACCAAAAATTTTATTTTGTTTTACTCAAACACTTAAAGATAAAAGTGGCCTAAATAAAGCTCCCAGAAGCACAGGGGGGTCTGGGTCCATCATTTTCACCACATGTGCAGTTGTCAAAAACCGGAACCGGACTGTTTCAATTGCACATGCCGATACCCAGCTCTCTTCCCAAAGATCACCGAAGGTGCCTGTGAGTTCCTCTGCCCTCAATGTGCAAAGGAATGTAAGTAAGCAATTAGGGGCAATAACCAGAGTTTACACCTAAGCTGGGGGGAGTGGTAGGGGAGTTTGGCCCTCCTTTAATGGAGTTCTCACTAGCCATGTCTGCATTGATATTGTTGGCGTTCTCATGGCCATTTCTGTACTTACCTTACTGTCAAGGCTGTGGTTAAAGAGATGGTTCACCTTTCAGCTGACTTTAAAGGGATCCTGTCATGGGAAAACATTTTTTTTTCAAAATGCATCAGTTAATAGTGCTGACAGAATTCTGCAATGAAACCATTTCTCAAAAGAGCAAACAGATTTTTTATATTTCATTTTGAAATCTGACATGGGGCTAGACATTTTGTCAATTTCCCAGCTGCCCCAGGTCATGTGACTTGTGCTCTGATAAACTTCAATCACTCTTTACTGCAAATTGGAGTGATATCACCCCCTCACTTTCCCCCACCCAGCAGCCTAACAACAGAACAATGGGAAGGTAACCAGATAACAGCTCCCTAACACAAGATAACAGCTGCCTGGTAGATCTAAGAACAGCACTCAATAGTAAAACCCATGTCCCACTGCGTACTATTCAGTTACACTGAGAAGGAAAAACAACAGCCTGCCAGAAAGCTGTTCCCTCCTAAAGTGCTGGTACAAGTCACATGACTGGGGCAGCTGGGAAATTGACAAAATGGCTAGCCCCATGTCAGATTTCAAAACTGAATATTAAAAAAAATCTGTTTGCTGTTTTGAGAAATGAATTTCAGTGCAGAAGTCTGCTGGAGCAGCACTATTAACTGATGCATTTGAAAAAACAAAACATGTTTTCCATGACCGTTTCCCTTTAAAGGACAAGGAAAGTCTAAAATAGAATAAGGCTAGAAATGCTGTATTTTGTGTACTAAACATAAACATGAACTTACTGCACCACAAGCCTAATCAAACAAATGATTTATGCTTTCAAAGTTGGGCACAGGGGGCTGTCATCTTGTAACTTTGTTAGACATCTTTGCAAGACTAGACTACATACACATGCTCAGTGTGGTCTGGGCTTCTTAGGGATCGTCAAAGTCAGGTTTCTTATAAAAACGGTACACATTTTTTAAGTATGGTATAGAATGGTCACTTCTAAACAACCTTTCCATTGGTCTTCATTATTCTTTTTTTTTTATGTAGTTTTTAAAAGGATTTTGCTACTGCTTCTGACTCTTTCCAACTTTCAAATACGGGTCACTGACCCCATCTAAAAAAACAAATGCTTTGTAATGGTCCACATGTATTGTTATTGCTACTTTTTATTATCCATCTTTCTATTCATGCCCTTTCATATTCAAATCAGTGCATGGTTGCTGGGGTAATTTGGCCCTAGCCACCCAAACGCTGAAACTGCAAACT
Organism: Xenopus borealis; assembly: GCA_024363595.1. Taxonomy (NCBI): domain Eukaryota; kingdom Metazoa; phylum Chordata; class Amphibia; order Anura; family Pipidae; genus Xenopus; species Xenopus borealis. Next base: position 42,424,211 of record CM044438.1, read on the forward strand.
TGAGAGCTGCTGAATAAAAACCACAAATAATAAAAACAGGAAAACCAATTGCAAATTGTCAGAGAATATCACAAGGCCATTTCTGCAGTGTTTTTCTGGTGCACTTTGTGCTTCTAAAGTTGCCGTACTAAGCACAGACACTGGTGTGTTTTTGTAAAATGGGTGTGATGTTTGATGTGTGGGCACAAAGTGGGCATGGCTAACAACATTATCTGTTCCTTGTTTTCTTTCAAAACATAGGTCCTCTAGTCTAAGGACCACAAAAAACACAGTTTTCTGTCTGTGAACAGTGCACAATTGGGGAGTTTATCTGGAAGATTTATGTCCCCTTTAAGGCTCTATTGGTGCTTTTTAACCCATGAGTTATGGCTGTAAAGTTGGCATGTTTTATGTCCCCCCCCCCCCATAACTCCCTTTACTTTATGTAACTTACAACTAAGAGCCTTTTGTTTCTGTTAGCTCACCTCTTGCTCTTCCTTCTGACTTTTAGTTCACTGACCTTAGCAACCAGACAGTGGCTGATTGAATGATTAATAAGAAATGTCATGAACAGAAAGAAAAGTTATAACATTACAAACAAAGCTATAGTACAAATCTGCAGCATGGTATATGGGGGTCATTGTCCTCAACAACCAGTTAACATTTATGGCTACAGAGTTATATAGGTTATTCATTAAAGCCTGATTTTTTCCTGACAATTTTTTCATTAAAAAAATATTCGGATTTTTCGGGACTTATTAAACTCTGATGGTGTTAAAAGTCTGAATAAAAAAAGTACTCCATCTCAGAAAATTTTTCACAATTTGGATTTTTTTATATCTATATATATATATATTGACTCTGGTGACAATTTACTGCGCCCATTGACTTCAATGCAATAGGGCAAAATAGACGGGCATCAAATGGCGCCAATTTTGACTCCCACATATTGTCGCTGGCGTCAAAAGTCCAGTTTGGGTGAAGCAGGACAAATTTGCCCATCACTGGCACCAACATTTATAGTAAAGACCTCCATACTACTTTAAATTTCCAGCCATATGCAAACTGACCTAAGCCAAGATCACTAGCAAATTCTTGCTAGGCACAAATGAACTCTAGCGCATCTTCACTATGAAATGCTCGCACTGGTAACGCTAGCGAAAAATCAACAGCATTTCGACGGCAATAACCACTGTGTAGCTCTGCATTGGGTCCTTTGGTACAGGAGAACAGTGGGTACTTTTGGGAGTATGGGTGCTCCCTTTGGGAGGTAGACTTGTTAAGGTGGATACTTGAGAGGGTTTAGAGACCGCTTTAAACTTCAAGGCCAGTAGTTTAAATGAAATCCTGAATGGTAGCAAAAGCACAATGGCAGAGGAAGAGAAGTTGGTGTCTTAGCCACTTAGATTGTAAGCTCTATGAGACAGTGTATGTTACTACATGACTATAATATCGCTGTAATATATTGCTGTATACTTATCATAATGTGTATCCTCCCTGCAGACACTTTCCTACACTCTAAGACCACACAGCTCGGGTACCCTAGCAGAGCTATATAAATAATATCATACATCACACACACACATATATATATATATAAATAACTATTATAAAATGGAAACTACTGTAGTGGTTATTCTGAAACTCTAGAGAAATAAATTACAGTAGCAATAAATAAAACAAGACAGAAATGCAAGTCTTTCCTATAAGTAAGGAAGTATTATCTATTGGTGGAATGTAATGAAACACTACAAATAGTTTCCATACCAACATGTTGCATCCAATTTAAAGTCATTTCTTTAAACTCTGTGGGTTTTTTTTTTAACAGTGTTCAGGAAAACCATGATATTGTGATAAAGTAAAGTAAGCCTAACTTCATGTGATGGAACACTTAATAGCAAGAGATTTATAGTTACATAGTTAAATTGGGTTTAAAAAAGACAAGAGTCCATCAAGTTCAACCCCTCCAAATTAAAAACCCAGCATACATACACACACACACACACATCTCCACTCTTTCACACAAACCATATATGCCCATAGCTATACTAACTGTAGAGTTTAGTATTAAAATAGCATTTGATATTATGTCTGTCCAAAAAATCATCCAAGTCCCTCTTAAAAGCATCAACAGAATCAGCCATCACAACATCACCCGGCAGTGCATTCCACAACCTCACCGTCCTGACTGTGAAGAACCACCTACGCTGCTTCAAATGAAAGTCCTTTTCTTCTAGTCTGAAGGGGTGGCCTCTGGTGCAGTGATCCTCTTTATGGGTAAAAAGGTCCCCTGATATTTGTTATTGGGAAATGCAACCAAGAAAATGTGTCACAGATGTGGGAGCCAGGGAAAGCAGAAGGTGTTTAAGTGTCTTCTTCCATGTTGCCTATAAGCACTTACACACCACACTGCCAACCATTGTGCACTCAGGAAACAAGATGGCTACGGCACTCTTCATCAGAGCACACATTCCTTTAAAATGTCTTGATTCAAACCTGGAGAGCATAATCCTGGTGAGCATGATGGCAATGTTCCTCTTCAACGGTCTTCAGTCAACAAGAGAACTCAGACAAGACTTTCAAAACTGGTAAGTATAGTTAAACCCTTCATTGCCAGGCAGCCTTCCCAAACAAAGTTGGGTCTTACGGGAACGTTAAACTAAAATTTTAGGATAATGATAAAAAATAGAAGATGCAAAACAACTGAAAAAAATCTGTTTCTGAAAACAACTGAACTGAAAAAAGTGTTTGGAAGGTGAATAACCCCTTTAATATAATTCATATGTGTATCATGAAGGACTTTTCAACAAATTTTGACTATTGTACTTCTGTTAATCAGTTACATGTGCAGATTTCCCCCCTCTCGTGAGCACATATTGTATTTACTTTTAGCTCTGCCTTTGTGCAGCCACCTATGAAAAACACAATGTTAGAACCAATCTTGGGTCCATTAGAGAGATCAGAACTGGCAAATGAAACAGATATAGCAAGAAAATACATCAGTCTCATTCAAGTCAGCATGAAGCTGAAAGCACGAACAGACTATGTTTTGTTGCTCCTTCAAAATATAATAATATTTTTGAGAGTTCATTTGAAAAGGCTTTTTTTTTTTTTAACCAAGGTGAACAACAGCATTGTGTCTTTGGTGGATTGCTGTGCTTGGACCAGATAAACAGTTGGGGGTTAGAAAATGAGTGGATCCATTACTGCTTCTCCTTGGGTTATAGTTTATTACTTAGATTAGCTACTATGCTTTATGTGAAAAACGATGTTCTTGCCTAACAGCCTTCAGCCTCTTACTTGGATCACCATAAGGATTTCGCCAAAGGACTTCTATATGGACTAATTGAACTTTTTGTCTGTAATTATCTTGGAAATTTACATAATTGGAGGGGTGGCTATTCATTTACTACATATTTAAGGATGGTGGAGGGTGGTTTTTGAGCACCTGATGAAGGGGTACATCTCCGAAACGTTGTCATTGTTGGAAAGATAGTAAACACGGGAGCAATCCCTTAAGCATGTTACGTGTGCTGGTTCTATTTCTGCTCTGTAGATCCATTACCCTGTCACAACAGCACTAAATTCCCAGAGAAGAAATGAACAATATGCAGAGTGGTCCCTGACTGAAGATGCCATCTGTATATTCAACTGTCTCTTGGATGCTGGCACAGAATAGATGAACCATAGGTACCAATTTAGCAGTGTACATTTTTTATTTTTTACATGGCTTAAAACAGACAACTAAACGGGTTTAATTTTATTTTTAACTTTAGTACTTGGCCCAACAGTGGCAAATGTAAGGGATTACTAAACCCTAAAAATAATAATAGCTAGAAAAGCCACATTTTAGATACTGAACCAGCCTAAAGGACCAGCATCTCTATAGTAGCAATGATTCAAGTCTTCAAAGTTTTCATAGGAGTTTCCCATTTTGGATTTTGTTAGGAGTGTCTGTGACACACACACATGTTCAGTGTGCACTGTGCAGCTGTCACAAACCCTCAAACAGAAAATGAGGTTGGACTGTCACACAAGTTCACGCTACAGGGCTGATTATTAAATTCTGATGCTAATTGTGCTGGGGTAATCTGATTTACTAATCATTTATACTGTAACATTTAGATTATATATATATATATATATATATATATATATACACACACACGCACTTACATATAGAAATATCTTGTGCATCGGTCCTTAAGCTCAGGAAGTGACAGCAGCACAGTGAATCAGTAGAAAAGAAGATGGGGAGCTACTGGGACATCTTTGGAGACACAGATCTGTATTGCCTTGGACTGTTACAGAAGCCCAAAACAATTTCTACCCTAGTTCCTTAGTTAAGCTTTAGTTCTCCTTTAAAGCAGACAAGAAAAAATATGATGTATGGTGCCCCCCCCCATTCTGGGATTAGGCAGAAATGTCATCTGACAATGCACCATACCAGCTAGTGCAAAGGCAGATGAGGTAGAAGAAGAGTCACAGCTCCTCTTTAATTGCTTTGTATCAACAACCGCAACTATTTAAATGTGGCCACGCCCCTTGTAAGCTCTCCATGGATTTGGTGGCCTCCTTCATGAGGATACTCATAAGTATGGTTGGCAAGGATTAAATTGTGCTGCTACAGTCTGAATGTTAGGTCTGTAAGGCAACAGTAAGATGCAAATGGCTAAGGAAACAAAATCACTGAGACAATGAAATCTATTTTGGATACACTTTTAGTTACAGGTGATCAGCAAGCACAAAAAATTTTAAATAAGGTTTACTAAACCAAACAATTTATTGTACAGATTATCATTATTTAATAAGGCTCAGTTGTATCATTTTCTCTTTGCATGTCATTTGCAAAAAAAAATGTAATGAATAATTATTTTCCTTTTGGTTTCACAGCTAGTTTTTATGGCGTTACTGGTTTGGCTTGCCGCTTAAATCTTGCCTAAATGTGTTGTGCGTAAGAAGAAAAATAAAGAAGCCAGAGGGGTTGTAGCCAAGCAGTCCAGAGGACGTGAGTAACAGAGAATAGCCAAATAAATGGGGTCATAAATGGAAGGCATTGCTTAGGGTTTTCTCATAGCCTGTACATAGAGATGCTATAAAACCAATTCAGCCAGCCTAAATGTTCCCACCTTGAGTGATAAGTTCAAGGATGGCACAAGGGGGCAAATTTACAAAATCTGTGTGAATGGATCAAAGTTTGATCGAATTCGAATATCGATCGTACGATTTTATCGGATATTCATATATGCAAAATTTGGCTTCTTCGATCATCGATTACCGATCATCGAATTTGAATTATCGAATAGATCGAATGATCGGATATTCGATCATTCGATGATCGAAGGATTTAAAATTTCTTCAAATGTCTACTTTGCCAGATTGCACCTACCAAATACCAATAGAAGCCTATGGGAACCCCCCCATAGGCTTCTTTTGCAAAGACCTGCTTGAATACCATTCATACGATTGAACGACTTGATCGACCGATCAGTATTCGATCGTACAATTTCATCGAGAAATCTGATATCGAGCAAAAAGATAGCCTAGAACTATTCAATAAGCATTCAACAGTCGAATGCTTATCGAATTTCGAATGGATTAGAGCAGGGGTCCCGAACCTTTTTTGCTCGTGAGCCACGTTTAAATTTAAAAAAGAGTTGGAGAGCAACACAAGCATGAAAAAGTCCATGGGGATGTCAAATAAGAGCTCTGATTGGCTTTTTGGTAGCCCCTATATGGACTGGCAGCCTACAGGAGAGAATGTTTGGCAGGACATCTGTTCTTTATGCAACCAAAACTTGCCTCTAAGCCGTTAATTAAAAAAAAAGCACCTGCTTTGAGGCCACTGGGAGCAACATCCAAGGGGTTGGAGAGCAACATGTTACTCGCGAGCTACTGGTTGGGGATCACTGGATTAGAGGGATTTTGGGTGAATTTTAGTAAATTTGCCCCAAGATGTGAAGACAGATGTTCAGACTACATAAGTGTGTAGCTGCTAACTGCATGGTGAGTTTTTTTTCCATTTGGAGGGCTTTGTTCACCTTCAGTCTGAATGTTGAATTTTAGGCTTTTGTTTTCATGCAAAAATAATAAAACTACCCTTTTCGGTTTACTATTTTCAGCAGCAGTATAAAATACGTTGGTGTTCTGAGACAAATGGAAAATTCCCATAGGTTTTGCTTCAGCAAAAGTATCTAAATTAAAATCAGCAGTTACATTTTGAAGAAGTTGTTCAGCATTCTTGAGCCAACGGCACTGGTTGAAAGAATAAAGTAATAGAATACAGTGTACACAGGACTTGTCCCAGCCAAAAACACAGGAAGATGCGCATTAGAATTGTTCACTACAATTTTTATTTTACCTTTTGTCAGTCAAAGCGTTGGCAGCAGATTACAGATTATGTCAAAGCTACTATTAATTGCAGAATATTCACAATTTAAGGGTGTTAAGCTTTAAATAACATAGGCCTCTGTCATACATTAAGTTTGATCTCAAAACTTTGGGAAAATCTAGGGAAGGAAACTAAAAACAAACACAAAAGGTGAATGGTGCAGCTAATGAAGAACATTGACATTTCTATATTTGATAGCAATGTTATTTCAACTTTTGGATATAAACAGAAGATACAAAAATAGCATTTTATTGCATACAAACCAGTTAAAGAATTTCCTTTCATTTGTTCCATTCAGATTTCAGTGTGATACTGAAAACAATCCTTACCATACAAATTGTCACCAGGTAGTGAATATGCTTTATTCTATTAGGTAGCCATGGAAGGGTCAGGTTACCTGAAATCCTATGCACATTTAAGCAGTGGTTATTTACTGATCACATTATTCATGCTGCAAGCTGCAAAACATGTTGACGCTATGCTAACCCAAATCTACTGGTCAGTTTCTGGAATTTCCCCGATCACTGGTCGGTTCAAACTACTGAATCTGGATAGCTCCATGTTCAATATGCATTTCTGGCTGAAGAGCAGTCTGCAGAGGTTCTACTGCCTGAAAACCAAAAAGAACATTGATAAATACAGTTGGCAAAACATCAAAATAATACTGGGTTATTTATTATAAACACTCCGTTTGGGGGGTAAAACTCAAATATAGTCATGCATGTTTGCTTTATTTATAGATCGGAGTCTGAAGGCCAATATGTGTGCACATCTAGCAGATATGCATTGTATCTCCTGGCTTATTGTGTACTATACAATAAACCCCAAACAATCTGGATAGTAAAATAAAATTGAGGCTTCTTGCAACCTAATTTTTTTAATATAACAAAATGCTGGATACGAGGAAAGTGAGGAAAAACTAGGTTATAACATTCTCTTTGATATTGTTCTCCTTGCTTGCTGTCAAAAGGTGATAAAAAGGTATGTGGATTCCATGTGGTCTTAAATTAACAGTTACATTAAAGGAGAAGCAAAGGCAAATTACACCTGGGGTGCCAAACATTAGGCACCCCCACGTGATTATACAGTTGTGCTCATAAGTTTACACACCCTGGCAGAATTTATGATTTCTTAGCCATTTTTCAGAGAATATGAATGATAACACAAAAACTTTTCTTTCACTCATGGTTAGTGGTTGGCTGAAGCCATTTATTGACAACCACTGTGTTTACTCATAATCACTACACAAACTACCAAAATAACCCTGATCAAAAGTTTACATACCCCAGTTCTTTATACCGTGTATTGCCCCCTTTAACATCAATGACAGCTTGAGGTCTTTTGTGGTAGTTGTGGATGAGGCTCTTTATCTTCTCAGACAAATGTAAAGCTGGGCTGCACGTTTGAGGTCTCCCCAGAGTGGCTCAAATGATCCCCAAACCATCAGGGATCCACCACCATGTTTTACAGTAGGAATGGTTTAACTTTCATCATAGGCCTTGTTGACTCCTTTCCAATGTAACGTTTATGGTTGTGGCCAAAAAGTTCAATTTTAGTCTCAAACCTTCTGGCACAAAGTCATTTGGAGTGATAAGGCTTCTCTCTGTGCTGTTTGGCATATTGTAAGTGGGATACTTTGTGGCATTTGTGTAGTAATGGCTTTCATCTGGCAACTGAACCATGCAGCCCATCTTTCTTCAAGTGCTTCCTTAGTGTGCATCATGAAACAGCCACACCACTGTATTTCACCTGAAGTTATTTGTGCGTTTTTCCTTGCATCCTGAACAATTTTTCTGTCAGTTGTGGCTGAAATTTTAAGTTTTATTTGGTTTGGTTTGAACAGAACCCCTCATTTTCCACTTCTTAATCAGAGTTCTTCTGATTGGCATTCTCAATTCCTTTGATATTTTCTTATATCCCTTTCCTGTTTTATAGAGTTCAACTACCTTTTCCCGCAGATCCTTTGACAATTCTTTTGCTTTCCCCATGACTTAGAATCCAAAAAACATCAGTGCAGCACTGGATGAAAGATGCAAGGGTCTGTCAGGAGTCCAGAAAGTCCCTGAGCTTTTATACACATCCACTAATTAAAAGCAAACAGATCAGAGGTGAAGATGGTTACCTTTAATAGCCATTCTAACCCTTTTGTGTCAAGTTGTGTGCATGTTATCAGGCCAAATCACCAGGGTATGTAAACTTTTGATCAGGGTCATTTGGGTAGTTTGTGTAGTGATTATGATTTAAAAAGAGTAAACACAGTTGTTTGACAATAAATGGCTTCAGCCAACCACTAACCATGAGTGAAAGAAAAGTTTTTCTGTTATTCATATTCTCTGACAAATGGTTAAGCAATCATAAATTCTGCCAGGGTATGTAAACTTATGGGCACAACTGTATATACTTACCTCACACCCTAGGCCGGTGCTCCTATCAGCGAGCACCACAGATTGATCGTCTTCCTGCTTCTTCTTTCTTCAAATTTCCTGGGGCAGATGCATGCAGTAGAATGAAAAAGCCGACTTTTTTGATAAGGTTTTGCTTTTTGCTCTAATGCACATGCACAGCCACAAGAAGAAGTCTGAAGACGATCGCTGACATAGTAGTATTCTTTGGACTATATATATTCAATGATAAAACAACTATTTAAAAATTAGGATCATCTACACAGTGGGCTCCTGACTTAAAACTCAACTTCCACCAAGAAAAATGTCTTTAGAACTTTAATTTCAAGAAATGAGTATTCCAAGTTCTCGTTCAGTTTACAGCTTTGTGCTTAATCTTTGGAGTAATTTGTTAAACTGCTACTTCCTTTTTTAAGTCCTGTGTGATGTGTTTCCAGAAATTCATAAAACTCCTTTGAATTATTTCTACTTCATCGTATAACTTTACAATGCTTTTGATCATGCTCTTTACAATGCTTTTTGCAAGCACTAACATCATTTTTACTCTAGCCCAGGCTTGGGTTGATCTATAGCATAAGCCTCGAAAACTTTAGCTGGAACTCTAGGCTTAGATGTTCGGCACTGTTGCTTGTGGAGAAGGAACATGATTATGGCTAGAGGTATAAATTGCTTTTGACTGGTTGACATTACAACCCAGAATCTGCTAGAATCACTGTGAGAAGAAAAATAATATAATGCAACTCATACACAGGGGAAAAAACAAGGAGATCACATGCAAAAGTCTATGTCATAACAGTCATGCATCAAATGAGAAATATTTCCACACATTCATAAAACAGAAAGAATTTTATTTCGGAAACTTTTTTTCATGGGAAATTATTTTCTTGTATGCCATGAGCCTACCTGCCCCCCCCCCCCAGGAAAATGCTCCTAACTTGTTACTTACCCCAGCTCCTGTCCAGTGGAGTTCACAGGAGTTATCTTTCCTTGTTAGACCATCATCATGTACTGACCGGTAATTATTTTTTTTGTGGAAAGTTCGTGACTTCCAGGTGCATGTGCAGTACAAGGAATCAGCCGGGGTGAAGCTACTGAGCAAGTTTCCAATCAATTTTTTTGGAAAGTTCATGACTTTTGGGTGCAGTAGCTCCATACTGGCAGGTTCCTCCAACTGCGCATGCATCAGAAAATCACTAACTTTCGGAAAAAATGATCGGAAAGTTCTGTGCAGTTGGAGGAATCTGCTGGTACAGAGCTACTGTGCATGTAGTCTGAAGATCACAAACTTTCGACAAAAATTGATGGGAAACTTTTCGACTTTTGGCGCATGAGCAGTAGCTCCGCACCGGCAGATTCCTCCTACTACGCATGTGCCCAAAGATGTTAGTCAGTACAGGAAGAAGAGCGATTGAGACAAGATGGGCCTGTGAACGCCACTGGACAGGCCTGGCAGGAGGGGTAAGTAACAAGTTGGGGCATTTGTCCAGGGGGCAGGTAGGCTGGGGGGGGGGGGGGGGGGAGGGTTTTTATCACATACAGGTCGAATTCTCCTTTAAAAGTGATTTCTCCTCTGACCCAGTGCATCATCCCCTAACCACCTCACTCAATCCTCAGGTTTCTTTTAGTGTCCTAAGAAGGAGGATGGATATGTGGTAGTTTTGGGAGCTGCTTGTGGTTTTCTTCAGATACAGGAATGCCCAACACCTTCCTGCACCACACTATGGTGCCTTCTGACACTAGTTCACAATTCACTGGGGATCCTCTGAGGTGTGCACCAACTATCACCGCCAAAAGTAACATTAATGTCAGACATAAGGCTCAAAGAGAAGTTAAATATCCTTTACCACCTGCCCCTGAACCAAAATAGTCTAACTCAGTAGGGGTCATTCACACAAGCATACCTTTTCTTGCAGGAGCACACTGATAAGTGGTCTTGCCCCAGAAGTTGATCTCATTGAATGGAGGCTACACAAATCTATAAAAATTTTATCAGACACCACAATGATTTTAAAGAACATTTAGACAAACATCTACAAGGATACTGAATGAATAGAAGATGCAAAATTTTATGTCTAAGAAGCAGCTCTAGATGCAGCTATGTAAGCAACTCTGGTACTTTACTAATTAAAATTGTTATGAAGAACCATTTTAAGATGGAGCCAATACAGTCACTATTGTTGTCCATGGAGAATAACAATTTCATGACACGAATAGACATATCAAGGGGTGCCTACCTACCAAGGTGTCAGCAAACCTCAAAGTACAAGAAATAAATATAATCCCTTTTTTGGAAGACCTTATGGATAGACTGATGTGTAAGTCTATTCATGGTATTCTCTGACCAGCTAGGGAGTGTCGCTTTGGAAACACCCCTGGCAAGTGTCATTGCTGACAGCTCTGCACTGGATTATAAAGAAACTTTATGAAAATATCTGGCTTTAGAGTGCTTAATTGATTCACTGAAGTTAAACAAAGGAAGAGTATAAACGAACCACAAAAGTTTTAAAAGCCCTGTCACATGGGGAATCTCCTCTCCCATAAGCGCCCCATGTATCAGCCCAAAATAATGGAATTTATGTATGTTACAATAGTTGAGGGAAGACTGCAGAAGTACAGTACATACAGTACATATGTTTAAATTATAGAATACTTTAAAGGAGAAGGAAAGTCCTGTTATACTTGGGGGTGCCAAAAGTTAGGCACCCCTAAGTGATCACATGTACTTACCTGAAACCCCGGGCCGGTGCTCCTATCAGCAGAAAACTGCATCTGCCTGGGATTCTTCCAGCAAGTACCATGGAGCGATCGTCTTCCAGCTTATTTTTTCTCATGGCTGCATATGTGCAGTAGAGCAAAAAGCCAAACTGTAACCAAAAAGCCAGCTATTTCATTCTACTGAACGTGCCTGCCCCGGGAAATTTGAAGAAAGAAAAAGGCGGAAGACGATTGCTCTGTGGTGCTCGCTGGAAGTATCCTGGGCCGGTGCAGTTTTCTCCTGATAGGAACAGTGGCCTGAGGTTTCAGGTAAGTACATTCCATCACTTGGGGTGCCTAATTTTTTGCACCCCTGTGTAAAAAGACATTTCCTTCTCCTTTATGAAGAAATGAGAACTAAACCCTTCCTTAAACCCCCCCCCCCCGTAGACCCCCATCCCAGCCTACATGCTACCATGTGCAAATGTCCCTAACCTTTTACTCACCCCTTGCGGCAGATTCAGGCATAGGAGTTCACAGCAACCATCTTATTCTTCTGTAATCTTTGTGTATTGAACAGTGTTTCAGCGCATGAGTAGTTGGAACAATTTGCTGGTTCTGGACAACTGCGCATGCGCCGAAACTCACGGGAATTGCTGAAAGAAGACACCAAGATTACAGAAGATGGCTGCCATGAACTCAGACGACTGAATCTGCCACGAGAGGTTAGGGGAGCAGGGAGGGGTGGTCTAGGGGGGAGGGTTTTTTAAAGGAAGGGTTTAGCACCTTTAAAGCCTTTTTAAGCCTGTATTAAAGGAACAGTAACACCAAAAAATTTAAGTGTTTTAAAGTAAAGAAAATATCATGTAGTGTTGCCCTGCGCTGTTAAAAGTGATCTGTTTGTGTCAGAAACACTACTACAGTTCATATAAACAAGCTGCTAAGTAGCAATGGCGGAAATTGAAAAACGGCTATATGGCACAGGATAAGTAATGGATAACAGATAACATTATATTCTACAGAGCTTATCTGCTATCTGCTGTATAAGTTGAGCCTTTTCTCCTTTGAATGGCTGTCCCTACTGCTACACAGCAGCTTATTTATACAAACAATAGTAGTGCTTCTGAAGCAAACACTGCAGTCTTACCAGTGCTGGGAAACACTGCATTACATTTGTATTACTTTAAAACAATTTAATTTTTTGATGTTACTGATCCTTTAACACTAAATACATATTCCCCTATTCTAGTAAATTCACAACAATGAAAAACTTAGTTTGCACCTGCAATATAATTACAATCTGTACTGGGGAAGCAGGGTTGGAATGGCCTGGCGGGAGGCCGGGAGAAAACCTGGTGGGCCCGGTCTGTCATGGGGCCCCCACCAGGCCAGATCCTCTCACACAACCCTCCAAAAAAAGTTGCAGTGACGCTCAGCCCTATTGCGCATGTATGATGCGTGGGCCCGCATTGTGCATGAGCATAGCACAGCTCCTATTGTGCATGAGCATGGCACAGCTCCTATTGTGCATGAGCATGGCGCAGCTCCTATTGTGCATGAGCATGGCGCAGCTCCTATTGTGCATGTGTGTGGTGCAGCTACTATTGCGCATGCACTCGGCGCACGGGAGTGGGTCTGGAGGGGGGCCCTGGATAGGAGTCCCAATGGCCCCCAGTCCAACCCTGTGGGGAAGCATCTAGCAATCTGTTCTGGCTACTGTGATATGACTTGCTATTAAGATCAACCCCAACTAAAATCCTAAGCATGGCTGCCTGTCAAGCAAAGGATAGCATATAAAATCCTTCTACTAACATTCAAAGCCTTTCACTCCTCTGCTCCTCACTACATATCTTCTCTTGTCTCGCATTATATGTTCCTTGTTGTCTTCTCCGCTCTTCTCAGAGCCACCTTCTCTTTACACCACCCATATCCACTGCCACCTCTCGTCTCAGACCCTTCTATCTTGCTGCTCCTTACCTCTGGAATTCCATCCCTGAATTCCTCCGTAAGGAATCCTCTCCCAATCTCTTCAAAAAAAATCTAAGAGCCTACCTTTTGGAGCACTAGAACAGTAGGCTAGTCCTGCGCCTACTGTCTATGCCTTACCATGTGCACTTTTTCATCTCCAATTTGTACCTGTATGTTAACCTCCGATCCACTTAGACTGTAAGCTCTGCGGTGCAGGGACCTCCTTCCCACTATGGGGCAAATTCACTTAGAAGTGAAGCTGCGCTAGCGCATCGTTCACTGCACTTTGCCTGGCGAATTTTCACCAGCGCTCGTCTAATTCACTAAAAAGCGAAGTTACGTTCATCTAAGCGAACGGTAGTGAAATTGCGCTAGCAAAAATTCGCCAGGCAAAGAGCAGTTGTGCTAGCGAAGGCTAATTTGCATACGGCAGGAACTTGTAAGTTTGAATTGAGTAATATGTTACAGTTCAAACATTACACTACACGAGCCCAGGGAACCCTAATAAAGCCTAATCTAGTTGTTTTATTGCCCTACACATGTGCCCCTAGTCTAGTATATTTGCGCTATGTTAGGAAATTAAGGGGGGAGCAGGGTACCCAAAAAAAAATTTCCGTTCATTTTTTTTCCTATCACCCTACCCTAAGGAAAAAACTTCGCCAGCGTTAGGGTGCGAAGTTGCGCTATACTATCTACATCGCTGGTGAATTTACGCCAGCGATGGACTTCGTGAATTTGCGAAGCTACGATTTGCACTAACGCAAATTTACGGCAGCTTTAGTCACTTCAGGCATTAGTGAATTTGCCCCTATGTCTCTTACCACATATCACTTAACCTCTTTGTCCTATGATTCTGTATATATTTATTATGTGATTTGTCTCCCCCATTTATACTTTTATATATATTGTACTTTTATGCACTGTACAGCGCTGTGGCTCCTAAACAGCGCTTTACAAATAAAGTTATACATACATATAATTGTACTGGTACTAGGTTGACTGGAATTTGACTGTATTCCATGGCACATGAGGGAGGCAGAACAGCAAACAGGAAGTCTTCTACTTCTTGCCTGCTGCCAGTATTTTGTTAATGGGGTAGAACTACATTATCTAGATTTACCAGTTGAGAGCACATTATGTACTCACAGAGCCTGTTTACCTTTTATTACTAGGCTGCAATGTGTTCATTCCACATTGGCAGCGATAAAAAACTAACCAAGTCAGACACATAGATTGCAGCTTGTCTAGGATCTATAAAAAAACAGTATCCCTTCCTACTAAACCTGCCATTTTCGCCTTCTCAGAGAATATATAGCTGCATAATTGTGAACTCAGACATTAACTCCTTATGGAGGAGTGGAAGATGTATAGCAGAAACCCCCAGCAGTGCAGAGATTAAACAGTTTACTAGACAAAACACTGTCATTTGTATAAACATTTATACACAGAGTAAGCGGATCCTGGGTATAATCAAAGATAATATGGTTTAGAGGAGTCTCTTTGAATTTTGGAATTGCTTACAATCTTCTGCTGGCTTTAATTGTTCACTTTTACAACCAGTAATAATAGCTTCCTTATTTATTGCAGCCTTCTTCCAGATTGATGTGTTTTCCCTTAATCTTGAGCCTAATTTAAAGGTATTTAAACAAAATGGTAGTGTTACATACAGAGCTGCTGCCTGATGTACATACACACATTTTATTTAAAAGGAAACTCGCTTAATTAAAAGAAATATTTTAGCGGAGATCTGCTGATTGTGGATATGGTTCCCCAGATATAGCTTATTTTCATGCAGTCTATAATGATGTGTTAAATTTTGTGTTTGTTGCTGTTTCAGAATCTCACCAAAAAAGAAATCATGACTAGTGATGTGTAAACCTGACCTGTTTTGCTTTGCCAAAAATTTACAAAACAGCGAAAAATTTGCCAAATGCATTGAAGTCTTTGGGCTAGAATTTTTTTCACCCGTTGAAGTCGATAGCAGTCTTTTTAGCGGTGAAACAGGCTCATAATTAATCACATCCCTAAATAAAGGTGGCCATAGACGCATAGATAATATCGTACAAAACAAATTTTCGTACAATATTCAGTGTGTATATGGTGGGAAATTAGCCCAGGCCCGCATTTGCGGCAAGGCTACATAGGCCCAGGCCTAGGGCGGCAAAAAAATAGGGGCAGCGTGCCGCCCAGTTGCATTATTGGGACCTGTGCATCCCCATTCAATAGAACCCTTCGCAGGCACGCATATGCTGGCGCCAGGAGGGGGAAGTGTGGGCCGGCGCCAACACCCTTCATGGGCGCTTATGCGCAGGCACACATACGCTCGCGCCGGGAGGGAGAAGTGTGGGCGGCTCTAAGACCATGTGGCCACCCGATCAGACTGCGCCACCTAGGGACGCCCGCCAAACGAATCTAGCCCTGAATGAGCTGACCGATATCGGCAGAAAACTTGGATATCAGTCTGCTTGTCCATAGGGCATGGACGGAAAATTTTGATGAAGTACCTTTGAAGGCATCCGAACATCTGCCATTTTTAGTGCTGGATCGTCAGATACAGGTAGAATTCTATTGTTTCTACCTGATTATCTGACGATTCAGCTCTACACGCGTGTATTGAAATGAACAATCTTTTTTGGAAAGAAAGAACATAACTGTTACGTCTATGACCACCTTTACTGTTTTCAGCAGGACTAGTTAAGAAGTCAAATGTGAGCACTACAACGGACAACAAATTGACTTGAAATGACTCCATACTGATTTCTAAAAGCTAGATGGATATACGGTCAACAGATTTCAGACAGAGGAGCTCATGAACAAGTAATGTGCCCAAAAGAATATTTAAATAAGCAATGGTATCTTTATGTTCTGCACATAAATTGTTGCAAATATCAGTACATATAATCATAATTCTGGGGATAGTAGCAGGTCACTTCACACTGACATCAGCAGTAAATAAAGCTGGTCGTAGACCCACTAGTAATATGGTACAAAATAATGTTCTGTACGATAATTAGAGCGTGTATGGCGGGATACCGATATCGGCAGAAGACTTGGATGTTGGTCTGTTCATGATCTGGCCAGACAGAAAATTTTAAATGGGCACTTTTGAAGACGGCCGAACATCGGCCACTGTAAATGGTGAATACAGGTTGAATGCTGTTGTTTCTACCTGTATACAATATATGAAGGTTTACTTCTAACAGTTAGTACTGAAAACAAATGTTCTCTCCTGCAACCTATGGTCAATAAGAATAATCGCAATTGTTACACCTATAGCTGCCTTATAGGGATTTCAGTTCAGCTGGTTTCACTAGTGTTCACTAGAAATAAAGACGTTTTCCAATTGCTTTCTATTTTCTATTTGTGACAGTTTTTCTAATATTTAAGTGTAAATTTTCATTTTTCACCTTCTACAGCAGCTCTGGGAGGTGGGTCACCGACTTGAACGGTTTGAAATTGATACATTTAGTTGATACATTTGTTATCTTTGCCCAGAATCCCTGAGTTTCATTAAAGGTAGCTTTTATTATTGATACAACATCCCAATCTATTTTATCTCCAATATAATTGTAATATAAATGTGTACCAATTTTATAAGAAACCTGACTCAGTGGAAGAGTTCATATACCGAGAACTTCCCATACCAGTCAGTTGAACTGAAGAAGCTGCTCGGATGAGTAGTGAAACGTCTTCAATAATTACTCAGCAAGTCCAGTTGTTTTAGAATTACTTATATCAGATATACCATGACCTGGATGAATGAAAATCTTCATAGTCAAGAAACCTGACTGTTTTCAGTGAAATTCTTCCTTCATTTAACTTGCTCTGACTGCTGAGAATAGGACACTTCAGACAGTCCCTAACTGCTCTGCAGGGAAATGATCATACAGTACATTCAAAAGACAGGGGGACGTACTTCCCAGAACTCAAGTAGCTTTGTTTGTTTCCCTGTAGAGCAGCCAGTGACCATGCAGAGATTTGTATCCACAGACCCAGTTCGGTCTACATATTCTGTTTATTAATTAGTCTTGTTGTATTGGCTTCTATGACAGATATTTTTTGACTTGTGTGGTTTTACATAGTTACATAGTTAAATTGGGTTCAAAAAGACAAAGTCCATCAAGTTCAACCCCTCTAAATTAAAACCCAGCATCCATATAAACACACCCTACACTCTTTCACACAAACTGTATATGCCCATAGCTATACTAACTGTAGAGTTTAGT
>CM044438.1:42445824-42470608 GCA_024363595.1 Xenopus borealis
AGGGGTTGAACTTGATGGACTCTGTCTTTTTTCAACCCAATTTAACTATGTAACTATTTGTTTAAATAGGCTTGTGGTGCAGTAAGTTCATGTTTATGTTTAGTGTACAAAATAAAGCATTTCTAACAATATTCTATTTTAGACTTTAGTTCCACTTTAAGTTGCCAGACAAACACTACAGACACGATTATTAAACTTTGAACTTCAATTTTGGGAATACATTAAGAAACAACAGATGGAAAGCAACTGGTGAAGCATCTGCAAACAACTTAACTGAAAAGTGTTTGGAAGGTGAACAATGCCTTTCAATGAGAATTACAGTAAAGCCTAAAAATGAATGTGGATAAAAATGCCATATTTTATACAGTGAACTTATTGACAAGCTGAACCCTTAGGCTGGTGCAATAGCAGCAATGAGCCAGGACTTCAAACTTGTCACAGGGGGTCACCATCTTGGAAAGTGTCTGTGGCACTCACATGCTCAGTGGGCTCTGAGCAGCTGTTGAGAAGCTAAGCTTAGGGGTTGTCACTAATTATCAAGCAGAAAATTAGGTTTGTCTGTAATATAAGCTGATGCTACAGGGCTGATTATTACATTCCAATGCTAATTGCACTGATTTATGTGCTGCCATGTAGTAATTATCTGTATTAATTACTAATCAGCCTTATATTGTGACATTTCTATTCTATGTCTACTGTATATTGTGAGTGGGTCCCTAAGCTCAGTAAGTGACAGCAGCACAGAGCATGTGAATCAGTGAATCAGCAGAAAAGAAGATGGGGAGCTACTGGGGCATCTTTGGAGACACAGATCTTTACTGCTAAAAGGCTGTGGTTGCCTGGGGCTGGTACAGAAGCCCAAAATATAATGTACAACATTTCTAGCTACTTCTTTAGTTCTCCTTTAACAGCAGTAAGCTGACCATGGACTATTATTTTTGTCTGAGAATTGACATAGAGGGCTATTTCAAATTATAAACAAAAATATGAGACAAACTGGAAACAAACCCCAAAATAAAAATGTTATCATGTTCACATCATTTAAACTGAAAAGTAAGCAAGCTGCTCGTCTGGATTATAAACAATTTAACCAATAACAAGTCTCAATTATTTAAACAATACACATTTATACGCTTGGGTTTTTTTGTTTTCATTTCCCAAGACGAGTGCCATTAGTAGTCATTTGCTATTGTAGGTATCCATAGAAAGCTAAACATGAGTATGTGCAGTGAATCAGAGATGGAGGAAATGTGGTTTCATCTGACTAGAGTGGATGTAAACAGTACAAGCAGAGTATTCAGAGTGTAATGCTAGAGAGCAGATGCATCTCAGTCACCAAGTATGTTTCAAGGCTGCAAGTACAAATGGTGGTTGTCTGGCTCCTTATGATAGACCTCTGGAATGCAGTGGTTTAAAATTACACAGTGCTGCATTAAAAAAAAAAGGGGGGGGGGGGGCGTTGTGAGTAAACATATTCCACTGTGCAGAGCTGGAGATCACAAGTGTGCTGTTTTTGTCTATGCCCTTGATTATTAACCTTTCTGTAAGTCACTTGGGACCACAATGATTATGGGTTGGCTTTCAACGTGAATACAATTTTATTTATGGCTGGTGTAGTAGTAACACAACTCCAAATAAAATACAATAGCCCAGGTGCATCCAGTGAAATGTGTATCCATATAATAAAAAGTGGAGCACTCGTGGGACTTTTAAATAAGTGAAGTTATTTAAAGGAAAACCCAATTAAAAGCCCCTACCTACTACGCTAGTCTCCCGCTCCCTGTTTAATGTTGGTTTATCAACGTTTCAGTTCTAGCAAGAGGAGCTTTCTTCTTTTGATGGGACCAAAACATTGATAATCACCATTAAAGTGATACTGACACGTTCCTATAAAAATAGGAAAGAGTCGGTATTGGTGAAAAGAAGCCAAACAAGAAATATAAGCAGCTAAAAAAAACCAAAGCTGCCCCCAGCGTGATCCCACCACAGGTTAATTACAAATAAAAACGGGACTCCAGCCTATGGAGGGATTGCACCACCCCCAACCCAGTGTGACAAACAAATGACAGATGATTTAATGGTGTTGGAGGGTCGCCTTTACTAAGGTTCGCCGGGCTGGGGGCAGCTTTTGGTGTTTTTAGCTGCTTATATTTCTTGTGCAGCTTCTTTTCACTGATACCAACATGTTCCTATTTTTTAGGAACGTGTCAGTATTACTTTAAATAACGTAACTTCTTAATAAGTTCCATGCATTCTATAGTTTTATTTATATATTAGGAGACTCCTAAAATAATAATCTTGAACATCCCTTTACGGGAACCCCCTGGTGATTTTATATTCCTTTCCTTTATTTTTCCTTGGAAGTTGAATGAAAATACCATCACATACCTGGGCTGTTGCTGATGATTCTGCAACTGGGGCAAGCTGAACATACTGGACTTGAATATCATTGGCTTGAAGTGGTGACCCATCGACCACACCAGTAGTTGGATCAGCAGAGGCTACAGCTATCAGTTGGGCTCCCTGAAGCACCTACACAAAGACAAAGATTTTATTATTAGCACAATTCCACATAAGATATATATATGTTGCGCCAGTCAAGAGTATTGAAAGGGTTTCTTAAGCTACTGTTATCATCCAAAAGATGGTGAAGAATGTGTGTTTGCCAATCTCAGTGAGACATTATATGGGTCGGTAAAACTTAAGTGAGCTTATCTTACATACTTTATACGTTCCTCCAAGATCACAGTGTTTTCAGCAGTAAAGAAGTTAAAAAAAGAATTCAGAAATGGCTGCAGAAAAGTATTGTATGTTTAATGCCAGCCAAATAAGCATACCACAGTAATGATTACAGGGGTGGAATTCCGGAGTAGACAACCACCGAGCATTCAGAAATGGCCAGGAAATATTGAGTGGCATGTGTATATAAAGCTTCAGAAATAGAAGGAAAACCTCTAACCCTTTCACTGCTATGGGCCTGAGCAAGGTGAACTCTAGCCGGTATCCAGCACAATAACTAGTCTAGAAACATTGAGTGCTTTTACCATATATATATTGCTAAATTAGTCAACTTTAGTCTAAATTAGTCTACTGTTGGTGTGTGGATGTTAATGAGTTACAGTGTCACAATAATTAGGGCTAAGATTATGGATGAACGCAGTGGCCAGAGGACCTTCCCAAGGAGGGTTTATACCCTTATTTAAACAGAAGTAACAAATTGCCCTAGATATTACCAGTAAATAAATACACATAATGACCGTACACTTCTTGCTTCCTCATTCAGCCAGAGTGCACTGCTTTAAAAATCAGCTTGACATTATTGTTCCAAGTTGTATAACACACACACACACAAATGATTTTTGTTAAGCTGTATCAAAATTCATTGTACACCATAGATTTATCTCGCTTATTCAAAATGGCGGCAACCGTGGGAAAGTGTGTATAGTAAAGCAACCCATTCTGCCTTATATTCAAGGCTGGCAGCAGGAAAACTCTGACATTGTATGGGGCTTAATATGCATGGTACTCCGTGATGCAGGATATATGGTAACCTCCCAATATATTCAAGGCTGGTCACTATGCTGTCCCAATCACTGCACCCAACATTCACCAGCAACTGAAAATTGGGGATGGGATGCTATTGGTTAAACCTCAAAGGGATACTGTCATTGGAAAACATGTTTTTGTTTTTCAAAAAGAATCAGTTAATAGTGCTACTCCAGCTGCACTGAAATCCATTTCTCAAAAGACGAAAAAGATTTTTTTATATTCAGTTTGGAAATCTGACATGGGGCTAGACATTTTGTCAATTTCAAAGCTGCCCCGGTCATGTGACTTGTGCCAGCACTTTAGGAGGGAACTGCTTTCTGGCAGGCTGTTGTTTTTCCTTCTCAATGTAACTGAAGGAGTGACAGTGGGACATGGGTTTTTACTATTGAGTGTTGTTCTTAGATCTACCAGGAAGCTGTTATCTTGTGTTAGGGAGCGGTTATCTGGTTACCTTCCTATAGTTCTGTTGTTAGGCTTCTGGGGGGGGGGTGATATCACTTCAACTTGCAGTACAGCAGTAAAGAGTGATTGAAGTTTATCAGAGCACAAGTCTCATTACTTGGGGCAGCTGGGAAATTGACAATATGTCTAGCCCCATGTCAAAATGAAATATTAAAAAAATCTGTTTGCTTGTTTGAGAAATGGATTTAAGTGCAGAATTCTGCTGGAGCAGCACTATTAAATGATACATTTTGAAAAAAAAATGTTTTTCCCATGACAGTATCCCTTTAAAATCTGCTGAAGAGTTCTAATAACATTATAAATAACATAGCCCACAGTGATGATCTTGCCTTGAGCCGGGCAACTACATTCGACATAACTGTACGTATATATTAAGGTCAAAGACAACAATGAAGATCATTTTACTGCCCCTCTCCAGTGCCACATTTTGCAGTTTAATCACAGACTACCCTACTTTAACAGAACAAAAAGAATTATTAAATTACGAGATGGTTTGTAAACTGCATCAGTGTTTTCACCGTATTCCGAGACTGTAAAGAAGGAGTTATTTTCCAAGGAAAGGAAATTTAAATATTAGTATTGACTTATTATCAAAAGTTCATGCCAGCTCCATATGTGTTTAGCTTGGAAAGCATGGATCAGGCAAACGCGCTACTGAACATTCCAAGCAGGAGTATATAATATTATACAAACAAAGCACCCCTCTGTCTTCTAGGAAAGAATCCATACTATGAATGCACATGCTGATACAGTAGATCTGCACTATATATTTCATCTGATTTATGAGTAGAATTCAAAAGAGATTACACTACATACAGTGATGCAATAGCATAACACGAATTTATGAGTTTTCAAGCCTACGGTGGTTACACCAATGAAAAGATCAGGTACACACAAGCATAGAACAGCAATTGGAGCAAAGATGCTTACAATACAATGAGGATGCTGCAGTTTGCCCACTTAATCTCATTTAGTTACATTAGGTAAAATAACCCTAATATAGATCGCAATGTGGTTTTGAAATATGAGAGTTGTAGTTTACAGCAGATGGCAGCCAATAATTTGACATTCTTACTAATCTTTTTTTGAAACCAGTTTTTCTTATTTATAACTGGAAAAAATATAAAGGAATAGTTAAAACATAAAGGCAAATCGGGTATACACCAGCGTAAAGGGTCAGAATACCTTTTGTTCAACTCTAGTACAAAAAACAGGATTTGTGCTCAACTGTTTATGCATAATGTTTTAATTTTATAAAAGCTAGGGTTATAGTTACTACTTGAGCAACACACAGATTAAGCTACTCCATAATTGGTCCTTGCAAGGTAGATAATTAAATTATACAACCCTTGGTGATAGTTTTGTTAGAAAGTCTACTTGCAAGGACCAAACATGGGATAACTTCAGTTGAAACGGTACAAGACATTAAACTTCATTCAATTATTATTCAGCAGAGCTGTATATTGAATAATCTACAGTAGAGGAAACACTGGCCTTTGACTTAACCATAGTATAAAGCCAGCATTGATATTTCTCTGAAAAAAGCAGTTTTGTTGCACGGAGTCCAATTCAAAAGTCAACTACATAGGTTGGTATGGAGACATGGTATTTAGTTACCCTTGGTAACCCCAGGGCACACATACCTGTAGTTACAACCTGAACTGACCTTTGCACATGCTTTGTTGATATATATGCCTGGGATTCCCAGAAAACAGGAAGGTATTTAAAGAAAGTTTATTATATCTGAGCTGCTGTACATGAGTTGGGACAGTAGCACTGAGATCTAAATATATTTACAAGACTTGCGGTTTACTGAAGACTTTTGCTGCCCTCTAAAGGGAACAATTTAATATAAATATATACACACACAAACAAACATACATACATACGAATACATACACATGTGAATTAGTAAGTGCAACCTTTAATTGGGGTTCTATCATAATTTTATTCTATACATAACATATTTGAGCATATTAATATTGGATCTTCTTTCGAACAGCATATAAAGATAAAGATGTGATGTTTCATAGATCTGATGCATGCATAACCCATTTGAAATTCTCCAACAGAATCTCCATGGGATTTAGGTCCAAACCTTGATTAGGTTATTACAGAACCCACCATCTTTTTTTCAGCCATTCCTTTTACTGGTATGTTTAGGGTCATGTCATGTTGCAAGGTCCTCTACCAGCTGCTGAGCTATCTTCCGTCAGATGGTCTCACATTATCCTCATAGCATAGGCAGTGAATTATATGAGGACGTGTTGCCTAGGCTCAAACCAAAACAATTACACAGCCATGCTTTAAAGTTGGTATCAGGTAGACCTGGTAAAATGCTGTCCTTGTATTTCACCAAGCATGTCTACTGGTTCAGCCAGATAACCATCTTTGCCTTGTGTGTCCAGAGCACATTGTCTCATAAGTCTTTGCCTAGGTGTTCCTGGGCAAATGTGAGTCTTCTCCTAATGCTCTTTTGGAACAGCAACGTTTTATTCCTGCCACATTTTCCACATAGATCTAATATGTGCAGCATTATTTAATGGTAGAATTATGTAGATTGAAGTAGAAACAGGTATAGGATCTCGCACACCCTGATCTTGGCAGAGACGCCTGGTGCACAATGGTGGAGGCTCGGCCACCTCCCAGTAGCTCTATAGACAAAATTTTTTCCAATGGCACACAGGTCTGGGTGAATTCTTCAAAATTTATTTGTGCGGAGTGCAGATGCAACGTTTCGGAGAACAAACTCCTTTGTCAAGCCTGGCTTGACAAAGGAGTTTGTTCTCCGAGACGTTGCATCTGCACTCCGCACAAATAAATTTTGAAGAATTCACCCAGACCTGTGTGCCATTGGAAAAATTTTTGTCTATAGAATTATGTAGATTGACACCAGTAGTGGCATGTAATTCATTTTAGAATAGATGAAATTGCCAGTTTTTAAAAAAAATCTTCTACACTAGCAGCTGAGCTACAGTGAAACTATTGATATCCCATTGTTTGATAATCATCGTAAGCCCTTTCCAGGTTTCTGAGAGCTCTTTCAATCTAGGCATGGTTATACTATATGTACACAAAACAGAAAAAAAATCGCCAGACTCATACTGTGGCGTTGACATCTACTCAGTCACATAGTAATGTCTTACTACTTAGTCACATTGGTTGCTGGGGGACTTGATTTTAAATGTACTACAAACTTCTCACAAATAGTCTAGGACTCATGTTCAGTGAGGGGCCATGACGTAGCACGTGAGCTTACATATTGTGGCCAAAGTGTGGTACTAACTCCATTTTTTGGAATAATTATTTTAAAACCGTGTGCTGGCAATTTTTTTCTCTCTCTTTGTGTACAAATATTGTCTCTTTATCATTTATAGAATGCTGCAATTTTTTTCTGTGTTTCGTGTACAAATTGTAGCTAAATATTGCCTAAAGCTGCCATTCAGCCTTTAAACCTGGGAATTAATTATAAATGTATGTTAATTGGCTGGGGCTTAAAAGCTCCTTGCTTTTCACTATAGCTCCTGAGTTACGGGGAAGTGCACCATGGTCTTATTTCTCATGACAACAGTCATATTGTCTACTGGGGAACGATTTTAAATGCACTAAAAAAGGAGAATGCTAATAGATAGTGTATGAAGGTAATTATTCACAGGTGTATGTTTGTTGGCTGGGGCAAAGGGTAAGTGCACAATGGTCTTACTACTCAGACACACTGGTTGCTGGGGAACTTGATGTTAAATGCACTACGTACTTATAATGCTCACAAATAGTGTAGGACTCGGGTTCAATGAGGGCATTGACGTGACATGCAAGCATATTTTGGCCAAAGTGTGGTACAAACACCTTATTTTTCTCTTTATCCTTGTTTATACTTTTTATAGCTTCTTATACATTAGAAGTCTAAAGTTAAAAAAAAAAAAGACAGGTTCCTCCAAAATCTATTCTTGCATGCACCGACTCTAATAATAGTAGCTATTTGAGCCAGTGATAGATATAACTTTTCCACAAGAGAAATTAGCACTTTGTTTATTTAAATTACACATGGAATACAAAGGTATACAGTGAAGGACACCTGTTAGATTACCCTTTTCCATCAATATTCTGGAACAAAACAATTATACTAATAATTGTATGTTATATACAGTCAAGTATTGTTACGGCGTGAACCTGCTCTTTAATGGCGCCATTAAGGCCGTTCAGTATTCTAGTACTTAACACTGAAACTGAAGAGGTATCTATGAATAGGACATTAGCATGCACACTTAGTGCCTTTTATTACACAACTCCGTGTAGAAAATTTATTTTTTCAACACATATCCAAGGGTGCACCAATTTTGGTATCCCAATGCTATGTTTTTACATCAATGTGATGTAAATTGTTTCATTTCAGCTTTCACCAAAAAGCATCTGAAAAGGATTAACCACTGTGAGGGTAGGTAGGGAGCTAGAGTGCAGGAAGGCAAGCTGTCTTTTTGGCTGAAACAAAGATAGTATTACATTATTGTATTACACAATGGAACAAAGACATAGAACAGCCTGGGAACATAAAACCAATAGGGACCTCCACACAAATTGTTAATAATTGGCTACAAAGAACACTGCATGTTTCACAACTTTATTCATGCAAATGGCAAACATATGCTGTCTGTCACAGCACGGTCCTGATCCTGAAGAACTGCACAGACTAATTGCACTAACTAAATAGAGAAGAGAATACAGATTGTTAAACAGAAATTAATCTGGTACAGAAATCCATATGGGTTATAATTTAGATTTGGCAGTTGTGGCTTTGTAACCTACTATACATTGTACACCTTTATAGCACTATACATTCCAGTTCAACTTTTGGTAATTGAATATGGAGAGCTCTTGCAACAAAGATATGCAACCTGTCACATTGTCTACTTAAGGGAAACAAAGAAGACAATGCTCATCTTAGTCATTATAAGGTAATAAGGAATTACTGGGCCTCTTAAAACTGGACCGATAGTGTACTCTCTATAGTGAAAAACTTTAAAGGAAATGTAAAGCCTACATTTTCCTACCATGTATATAAGTTGGGCAGATCTTCCCCACCAAAGCCTCATCATTTATACTGCATATACTCCCTCCATTTGCCAGCGCCATCACATTTGCCTAAAACAACTAGAAGCTTTCACTGGCGACCATTTTCCCTCTGACACTTCATCAGTAATACTGACATTTGCAAACAGGACATGTATGCTGTAAAGTTCATGCACTGCAAAATGCAGGTTTACACTGGTAAAACATACTTTAATTAAATGTTTTGCTGGGGTTGAGCACTGTAATGGTTAAGCTGAACTCAGGAGACGTGGTTAGGAACAAAAAATAAATAAAAATCAGACAGCTGCAAGAGAAGAGTTTCTTTGGGAACCAGTAATGCTATCTCTTCATTGGCTGTTACACTGGAGGGTGTGTTTAATAATCTGAGCTGAGAAGAACTGAGCATGCACATAAGTCAACAGCCAAGCAAATTCCTGAGGTAGGGGGTAGAGTGGTAGAAGGATTTCTAAGTGATTAAGTGGGTGTTGCAGCCTTACTGTTATAGCCTTTTAACAACCAGAGGGGCAGTTATCTAAAGATTTCAAAGAGGCTGTTTTCAGATTAAATTTTTGTGGAGGGGGTTTACATGTCATTTAAGGCAGAAATGGAACTGGTGGTATAGACTACAGATGTCTAATAATATCTATCACGAATAAGCAGCATATTGCTAAAGCAGACAGACACTGGCAGCTTTATAAAGCAGTATTATTTATGACATGTCTCCCCCCAAATAAGAAACTTTTTAATATGTTGATGAAACGGTTTCAATTTATTTGTAAATTAAATTGCAACTAAAACCACATCCTGCATCTCTTCTCTGTTTGCCAGACTACAGAAACCAATGTATCAAAAATACGCTCTCCTCCAGACGAGACTGACATTGCTCTTCTGTAATCTTTGTTCTTGGTAGAGTCCTGCGCGGGTCCATTTTTTGGGACCCGTACCCGACCCGTACCCGCAATCCGCAACCCGGACCCGCATTATTGCCCGCTTGGACCGCGACCCGACCCCGCAACCCGAGATCCGCAACCCGGACCCGCGACCCGCTGACCATCAAGAATCAGGAAGTGCTGTCATTGTAAACCGGAAGTGACATCATCGGAAGTAGCCGTGGTCAGAAAAAAAAGGAGTAAAACAGGAAGTGCTGTCAATTTAAACCGGCTGTGACATCATCAGAAGTAGAAATGCTGAAAAAAGGGAGCAAAAATCGATATAGCGAGGATCCGCGACTCGACCCTCAACCCGACAACCTGCAGAACCACCGGCCCACTTCTATACCCGCACCCAGAATTTCTACGAGCAACCCGCAGGGTACCGCGGGATTTTGCGGGTAACCCGCGGGTACCCGACCCGCTGCAGGACTCTAGTTCTTGGGTCTGTTATTCACAGCTCATGCAAGGCATTGTGTTGACTGGAGTCTTGGCTGTAGGAGACACCTCTGATTAAGCTATTGTACAGTGAAACTAGTCAGGTGATCAGAAGGTTACATCACTTCCAGATTCAGCGTGAGCGGAGACACAAGGAGAGGGAATGACGGCTACCTGATCTCTTATGGACTGAGCATCAAAACTACATAAACGTTGGGACTGCGAAGCAATTTTTTTTAAAGCACAGTGTAAGTGCATTATTTTTGAATAGTAAATTTTTTTTTACACTATGGGCATTGCACCTCTGTTTTAATCTACTGATAGATTGCTGCCAAGGATTCATGTGGGAAGCAAGTTAATTTATTGATACGCATCATCATTTGATCTGTCACAAATGGTGATTTGATTATTTTATAACATTCTACACTATATGCACTTTATATTTTGTCGTTTACTCCCTCGCTAGCCATTTTGTATTGGCACTTGAAGAGATTGTATCTGGACCGCCAGGAGGAGAAAGACTGAATCTAATCAATCTAATCATCTAAGCAATCTAATCATTTTCTGTTTGTGACTGGCTGGAGGAGAGTTAACCTTCAGTGCAAAAAGTTGCAAAAGTTTTCTATCTGCATAAAATAGGCCCAAAAGATTTTGAAAATATAAACTATCATAAAATTAAACACACGACTGATCAGCTATGTAGTAAAGGAAGGGATCTTAAGATCTTGTGCTTTTGGGAATTCTGCTTCCCAAAGTGCAAAGGAGCCTTAAGCCTTATACTTGGTATACTTAGAGACATTTCTGCCTATCAGATAATCTTTTAAGGGGAACTCCACAAAAGCACAACTTCAGCTTATTGAATATACATCAATTAAAAAATATGCAGACTTTTCATGATTTTTAGTGGTTTGGAACAATTCCCTAAGCTAATCCCAATGCTATGGTATTTGCTGAGAACCAGAATAATGCAGACAACAAGGCTTTAATTATACACACAGAATGTCAATTAGGTTGGTTGCAAATTAATATCACCCACATTCATAGTGAGTATATTGAGCTTTACAAAGGGATAACAAAAGAACCATAGAGTCAGTGGATTTTATTCCTGGTATCAGTTTATTTATGCCACTTTTGTTGGGCTAGTATTTCATACAGTATGGCTGTGGACTAAAATATAATACCGCATAGTGGAGGCCTGTCATTTGTATGTCCTATTTCACTAATGAACCCATGGGGGAATCTAGCAGCAGCTTTCAACTTCAGAAAGAACTTATAAAAGCATTAGTCATGTTAGCTGCTTCTGTGCATAGTTGTCAGAGGTACTGTGCTTACCGCATTCATCAGTGCAACTTAGTACAGCTGAAAGCTGAAATGGCTGTTATGTTACTTTTTTTAACTGAAACCTGTACTGCAATCCTGGAGACAAATAGGCCAAAAGCATGCAGACTGTAGTGTGAGCTTTCCCAAGGTTTTAGTTCAGTTTTATAGAGCTTGCTATCAGTGATGCACGGCTGGATCGGGCACCTTATCTTCCGGGGCGCGGGCGAGTTGAGCTCTTCTGACTGCTTCTCCTGCCAGCAACTTTACAACTGCTGGATTGTGACTTCACTTTTTATAGATGTGCTCCTGCTCACCCTGCCCCTTTTGTCACATCATTGGTGGGGCGGGCAGTGCAGGTCTATACAAGGAACCCGGAAGTCTGGTTTGGGCGGAACTGTGAGAGTGGAAAATTCCCGACCCGCACATCACTACTTGCTATGTGTATCCAGTAGCAGGGCAGCCCTTTTAAAGATTTTTTTTTTTAAACTTAAGGGAAAACTAAACCCCCAAAATAAATACTTAAGCAAAGGATTGTTTACATCATATTAAGTGGCACATTACCAAACTAGTAACCAGTAAATCTTGTCCTTTTACATTTCTTGCCTGGAACCACAATTTCATGATGGTCTGCTGCCTCAAAGATCACCTGACCAGAACTACTACAACTCGAACTGTAACATAGTGTGGAAGCAAACGACAGAACTCTGTTAATTAGCTCATGACCTAAATGTAGTTTGTGCGCACCGTGAATCATTATGATCCCAGGGAGTGGCCCTCTACTTATGATTACCCAATGGCACATACTACTAAAAAAGTATATCATTATGAAAATGGGTTATTTACATGAAGCAGGGTTTTACATATGAGCTGTGTTATAGAGCCCTATATTGTTTGGTGGATATAGTTTTCCTTTACCTGTTTATCCAGTACCTATAAACATTTTTTATGGAATCAAATGTCTTTTTTTATATATGAGAACATTTTTCACTCTATAGTCCTGTAAAAGCCTTGACATCACCAAGTTTATCTCCCTGTGTAATGGTGACCATTGAAGGGCTGATAAAATTTGCTGACAGAAAGAGCCAGCAGCTTACTGGCCCATTTTACGGCCCTCCGACAGCTTTCCCAAAAATCAGGCAGATATTTATCGGACAGTTTAAAAAATCCAGTCAGAGCAAGGATTGCTTGGGCTCATGATGTGGTCTTTGGTTCATTGTGATCCGATTGTTGACCCCTTGGGCCCAACGATTGTCCACCTCAAGGTGGGCATACCTGGTAAAAATCAGTTTATTAGGTAACCTTGCCATACAAGTGGATATTCAAGTGTACGGCTAGCTTAAGAACTAAACATAGCCTATATGTTATCTACTATGTATACAGAAGCCTTTGTGCCATATTCAATGCAAAAAAAAACACACTTGAATAGGTTGAACGAAATGGCTCACTGTTTTATTGAAAGAGGCTACACTAGTGGAGTCACAAAAAAGTTATGTCTTTAAAACGAGAGGAGTTTTATTTGCAGAGTAAGAATAATAACAGAATACCCTTTATTTCTACCTACAATGTTAATTCAAACTGTATTAAAGGCATGGGAGATATTACAAAAGGATGTGGAGTTTGGCAAGATTTTTGATGATATTCCACAGTGTTCATAAGAGATCTCGTAACCTAGGTGATATACTGACAAAGGCAAATTTGTTACAACCAAAAGTAAGACAACCAACATTTTTCGGCAATCCAAGAGTGGGAACATTCCCTTGTCTGTCACGTGGGTGTTGCAATAGCATGATTAAAGGGGAAAGTTTTAATCACCCCTCTAAGGGACATGCCATCAGGTGACAGCATTTTGCCACCTGCACCACTACAGGTGTAATTTACATGTTAAAATGTCCCTGTGGAAAGGCATATGTTGGTAAAACCAAGAGAGAGATGATAATCAGAATTGGGGAACATAAAAGAACAATTAGTAATTGTGATCTAGAAAGAAAGATGTAACCCCAGTAAGTAGACATTTTCAGCTACAGGGGCATAACAGTAATCAGTTGAGATGTTTGGTCTTACAAGTGGTGAATTTACCCCAGAGAGGTGGGGGACTATAATAGCATATTACTGCAGAAAGAAATTACGTGGATAGATAAATTGAACACCACGACCCCAATGGGACTAAATTAAAATTAATTGTGCCTTCTTTATGTAATTGTAAGTTATAGTGATGTGCAATGGCCCCAAATTGGGATATTTCTGTTTACTCATATTATGTTTATGTTTACAGTTACAAGAAAAAGCATGTTTTACGGACATATTCTTCAGTGAAGTCACCATTTATGTACATTTTGCCAGGTATTGCAATGTAATGATGTCACAATATAATATAATGCATCACTTTGCTTATAATATTATGTATCACTTTGCATACAAACTAATGCATAAATGCAACTTGTAATGTCACTTAATTAGAGGGGAGGAGTATTCCACTTCTGCACCTTGTTACACCTGTGGTTTGAATTACACATATGAGAGCACTTGATAAAGGAGGTTGTACCTCCGAAACATTGTGTGGAGATATCAATAAATCACCACAATTGCAGAAGTGTCTGCCATCTTATTTTGCATTCAATACTGGAATCAATTTATGCAGCAAGTTTCAAGATAGAGAGCACCACGAGATGACCTCAACCCTCTTGAACTATTGCAAATATTGTAATCGTTTTGTGCCATATTCAGCTTGAATGGCTGCCACATTTAATTTATATGAACTATAGCTGTTTTAATGGTCCTATAAAGGGTAAAACTACATTCACAAGCAAAGAATCTGAATGGATTTCATTGTCCAAGAATAGAGTTGGAGACCAAGTTCTAGGTGCCAAACATACACTAGAATAATTATTTTATAAAACAATGGTTTCCAAAGAAAATGCAAAACTGGGCAGTCCCAAATGCAAATATTAGGACTAATGCAACTTTTAGTTAGACTCCTTACTAAATGTTAAAAATATTTAGCAATATATTCTTTCACCCACATGTCCTTTAAAGGACACCTATGGCCCAAAAAATTTGCCCCAAACAGAAGCCGAGGGCTGATAGAGCCCGCATTCCGGTTTGAGGTTCTAGTACTTTAAAAAAAAAAAAATGCCCCCTGCAGGCGCTGGCTTACATAGTACTTTTGAAAGCGATGCTAAATGTGTTATTTTTTATGCTAACTTTCAAATCATATGCCAGTGTGCTTTTACTATGTTATATAATAGGTGCTATCAGTTGTCTTTTCACCAATTTCTATACACAGAAGCACACTTCATACAGCAATATAAATTAACACTGAGGGGCAAATTTGAGGGGCAAATTTACTATTATTCCCCAAAAATGATTTGTTTCTATTCAATATTCATTTAGCATTCGATTTTCGAATGTTAATCGAATAGTTCTAGGCTACCTTTTATTCGATCATTCGACGATCAAATACAAATCTATTCGAATCATTCGTACGATTCGAACGATCGAACACTTCGATCGTATGAATCCTATTCAATCAGGACTCAGAAGCCTATGGGAGTTCTCTCATAGGCTTCTATTGCAATTCGGTAGGTCCAATCTGCCAAAGTTGGCAATCGAATAAACTTAAAAAAAAAATCCTTCGCTGATCGAATATTCGTCCATTCGACTCTATTCGAATGTATTCGATTGTTCAACCATTTCCTATTCGATGATCGAATATGCCAAAATTCACATATTCGACCAAAACTAATAAATCCTACGTTCGAAATTCGATCCAATTCGATCGAACTTCGAATCCTTCACGTGAACATAGTAAATCGGCCCCTAAGTTACAATTATTTATAATATGAATATTTCTAGTATACTTTTATAATCTTTTGGATGCAACATCACCTACAACATGAGGGTTAATGATACTGTAGGCTTGTCAAAAGCAATACTGGACGAAAATAAAAAATGATGTACACATAATTACTTGTTTCTAATTATTAAGCCAACCAGAGTCTTTTCAAATAAAGAGCTTAGAAGTTTTTAATGTATAGACATAGACCTTTTACCCCAGCTTCAGTTTTCCAAGTAAAGGCAATTAGATGCACAAGAGTGTAGGTAGGACAGTCTTTCCCTTCCTTCCTTGTTTTCACTGTCCCTTGGTTCTCTCAGAGTCCTTTCTTTTCTATGTCACATATCATGTGTTACTGGGTCCCAATAATTGAGTATGGGGCTAGCTAAAGTCCTGTTCTATTCTGACTTCTGCATGCTTTCTAAAATGTAGGAAGCATTGCTTTGTTGTAAAGCATCTGCATTATATTGTTATTTAAGACTTATTGTGTTTCATATATGCCTCATAAAATGAGCCAACAATTTGGGGAAACCATTCTATAAATGATGTTATCACTCTGTTCTGCCATTTTAAATGACTTAAGAAGATATAGCCAGTGAGCTGCACCAGTATCACACAATGTAATCCTAGATATGCCAAAACAGATATAGCAGTGGTCCTCAACCGTTTTTGGTTCGGGGACAGGTATCGAGGCAAGATTTTTTTAAAGGACCAGGGGGTGGGGCTCAAGCGTCCAATTTGGGCATGCTGCCGTCCAATTCGACCCAATCCAGGTGCACCGGCATCCATTTTGGTGCACCTTGTTAATTGTGGGCTAGGCTCCGTGGCCCACTTCAGGACTGCCTGCTTCTGGGCCGTGATGGTTGGGGGATCCCTGAGATATAGGGTTCATGTACAATAATAATGAGTTATGTACTTGTTGACAATGCAATATATTCTGACTCACAATTATTCCAGGTTTGAGGACTACCTTGCAATAACATGAAACAAGTTTGTGAATACTAGTAAATAATAATGGCCAATGATTTTTGCAAGGCCAATGATTTTTTGCAATCTTTTTTGCAAGGCCAATGACTTTTGTCTCAAACAAATGACCCATACTTTGAGATTTTGTAATTACAGAGGAATGATTCTCTCTACATTTAAATTGAATTACCTCTCTTACTTTACTTTGTAAAGCAAACCACGAGGGGGGTTCATATGGTGTCGAAAATAAAAGGGAGACACCAAGTCCATTGTAAAAACAGCCAGAGCCTGGTAGAGTTATGCAGAAAAGATTCGTTGCAAGGCACTTTCGCAATAATAATCATGTTTCATGTGTCTAAACTCATGACACATAAGCCTACTATTCAAAATGAGTCATAGAAAATACTCTGCTGTTCTGGGTTTTTTTTTGTTCAAAAAGCTCCATTTATAAAACTTTAAAATGCCTAAAACATTGAATGCCTTCTATTCAGCAGACTTCTGACCTTTCTATTTCTAGGGGTGTGAAAAGGAGTTGATAGGTAAGCTGTTTAACCCCAGTGCCATGTCAACTTATGCTGCAAACATAGAATAATGGTTTTGGGAGATTTGTTTAAAATAATTTTAAAGAATTAGAGGTCATAGACATCTATGGTGATAACGTAGGCTGTCCCATGTGGGCTAGCACTGTCCAGTAGCAACATTAATTGCAATCAGTAGACTCATACTTATTAAGAACAAGTGCAAACTATAAAGTTAAACTATTATTTATTTAACTGAATGCAGGGAGTACACTTTTTTGGGCAGTGAGTAAACCTACCAATTTACAGAACACATACTGTGGCTGAACAGAAATCATCCCCTGCTGTAGGGAAGATGGATACTCTTTCCTTGTCATGTGCATTGAAGTGAAATACAAGTGTGATTGTTCGAATACTATCCAGGTTAACCAAGAATCCCTTGAGAAGGTGATGGTTACATTTTAGATTATAGGTAGTATGTGATAAATTAATATCAAGAATGTTGTCTGGTGTTATTCACTGCTCCTATTGGCATTTTTTATTATATATATATATATATATATATATATATATATATATATATATATATATATATTGTGCTGATGCCATTTTAAGGTTATGTGAATATGTGCAAACATTATAACTACAAATAAAGGAAGAAATTATGATGCAACCCATCACACACAGTAACAGAGACCACCAGTAGATATTGTTTCACTACAAAAAAGTTGATGGTCATCTTTTTCCATGTAGTGGACCAATTACACAATAAAAAAAGAAAAAAACAGAGGCAGGCTATATTGTAAGAATTACGTTTAAAAACCATAATTCTGGGGACCCTAAAAATGCTGGGGGGCTGGGGACCCTAAAAATGCCTTGGAGCACCACATCCAAACTTCAGACCTCCAGCTGCCTAGCCATGTAGTATAGCTACAGTATATAGTTCTTTGCTGAATTTACGGTTTCAGCAGATGCAGGAGTTAAAGCACTATGAGCAAAAGAACGTGTTTTTCCTCATCTATAATCAGGTTCAGTTTCCATAAACATGTTTTGCCAGTACATGGAATAAGGAAAGTGAAAAAATCACAGTGTTTGAATCTGGAGAGGCAGCTATCTGTATATGTTGTAATCAATGAAGAAAAACATCACATCAATTTTTGTGGAAATATTAACGTTTTTCAGGCATTTACTATCATTGTTGACTATTTTTTCTCGTGAAAACTTTCAAGAATATTTTCTCCAAGTGAGAATATATATATTTTTTACATGTATTTCACCTTGCAACAATTTCCCCATGGGATATAATGGTTTCTGCCATCTCAAATCTTGCACACATTGGCAAAAAAACACAAGAATACCATGCAAAAATGTGAAACAAATTTGACCTGCAGGAAAAACAGCCTTTGAACTCAAAATAAAAATGGAGAAAATAAAAAAAACAACCAGTGCAGTCTAAGTTCAAAATATAAATAAAAAAATTCAAGTGTTAAAGTGAAAGCTGCAAACTGTACGCTCTTATAAAATAGCATCATGCAATGTAATTTCTGTTTTTAAAATTGAGACATGTTAACTACACAGTTTATTACTCTTGATTTAGAGATGACAGAATAACATTTGTATGCAATGTGCTTCTGGTCCTTCTAGCATGTAAATGACCGATAAACCAATCTATGTTCATTTAGATTGCGGACAAAATGTAAAAACTCAACCACAATAAATGCCGGTCATGACCTTCATTTCCAATAAATCTCCCATATTTAACTTAATCTCAAATTTAAAACTACCTTGAATTTTCCTAGTACAACGCCAAGTGACTTCTACATGAACTCCCAACTTTTAGATGCAGAATATTTGTATCTGAGCTTCTTTACACTTAATTAATTTTGAAAATTTGAGTTTACGAAACTAAATTTGAAAATAAAAATGTTTGCAGTAAACACTCACCCAAAAAAATTGAAAACCGGTCAAAGGACGATAGTACCATAAAGTATCAGATAGTCAACAACAGTCGGTCACAGCGCGTCCATTTTAACTGGGCCTATCACACAAACATTAAAAACTGTATAATAAGGGGCTGATTTAATAAGGGTCAAATAGGGTTGAAGTAAAAATTCTAATAAAATTCTAATTTCAAAAATTCAAAAAAGTAATTTTGGGCTAGTTCGACTATCGAATAGCCCAAAATTCGATTCGAAATGTTAAATTTCTAATTTTCGAAGTACTGGCCCTTTCTGACTTTGACTATTCGCCAGCTTAAAACTGTCCAATTGCCATTTTAGCCTATGGGGGACCTCACAGAACCTGAAAATATTTCTAAGCTCTGAGAAATCGAAGGTTTTTGGTGAAAATCATCCGAATCGTTCGATCGAATCGAATGATTCGAACGATTTTCATTCGATCGAATAAGGGTGTTTTTCAACTGAAAACTGCCATATTCCCCCCCAAAAAATTAGCTGGTCAAATTTTGAAGTATTTTCCACTTCGAAATTCGACCCATAGTAAATCAGCCCCTAAAAGTCCTTTTCAAATTAAACATGAAATCTATTTTTCGTTTTTTATTTCAGCATTCATAGCTATTGTAAACTCATTTAAAAATCTCAGCACTTCCTAAATGTAACTGCACTCTATGCATTCCCTCTTTCTCTTTACCATTTTTTTGTGTAACCAGTGCATGGGGATGGACATCAGGTCCCCTATTCTGGTTCACAAACAAGATTTTAAGACAACGCAAGTCTTGCCTTAATAACAGTTTCCACAAAATGGCTCCTGCCTGCTTGTTATAATTATGATTTCCCAGATTTAAGGAAACTAGATTCAAATATTTTTTATAGTGTAATTGAAGTTAATTTGGCTTGACTGACATGAAAAAATTGGATTTGGAATATTTTTTTTGGGTAACGGGTCCCCTTTAACGGTGTTACTTGTGGTATAACTTGGGTGTAAAAGCCATGCAACATCATGTTGCATAACTACCACAATATTTATATAATGAAAGACATATGAAACTACATACTTTTAAAAGTAAGAAGGTAATAGATGACAAAATTATTTAAAGCATTATGTACATCAAA
The DNA here is from genome assembly GCA_024363595.1 of Xenopus borealis. Classification (NCBI taxonomy): domain Eukaryota; kingdom Metazoa; phylum Chordata; class Amphibia; order Anura; family Pipidae; genus Xenopus; species Xenopus borealis. The sequence continues at coordinate 42,465,977 of CM044438.1, forward strand.
AAGGGAGGAGTGAAAATAATTATTTACTTCATGGATGAGGTCCTCGGTACCTAATGTAGTCCATAACCATGCACTGCCTCCCAGTGACCAGAAAATAAAAAGAATCCAAACAGCCTTTGTTATTTATTTCTTTTGACTCTGGGTTTAGTCGCAGAGGAATTTCATCTGTTTTAAGACCAGAGGATAGATTGATTACATGTTATCTGACCAGTGGAATTTTATCTGCTGAAATACCAGCTTTAAGAATGATAACCTTTATAACTCACCTTGCAATTTTCAGGGACTATATGTTAAACAACCACTTATGATCAAAAAAGCTCAAATCTATTTTGGCATTTCTAACAAGTAGTTAAATACCTAAGCCATTGATATCCTCCAGACTGGCAATCTGTGGGTTCTGGCAAATGCAAGAGGTTCTGCTATAAGGTGCCATAGAAAGTCAGTATTTAGTGGGCTGGTGGGGGCTGTGTGGGCTGATTGGGCCTCTGTGCACCTGAAATTCCAGGGCCTATTTTAATTCTCAGTCCAGGCCGGATATCCTCTAATAATGAAATGATCTTAAATATTATATACCCATTGTGGTTCTCTCTGAAATTGTACATGAATGTATACATAGTTTGATGCAGTGTTTTAGATGTTCATTAACAGTGTAGATCAGGGGCTCTTAACCTATGGGTCCTGAAACAGAAATGGTATCTGATACTGTTTGAGCCTCCAAGATCCCCCTACTAAATAACAAGGGTAAATAAGTGGTTCTAAACCAACTTTTGTGACTGATTCTGCTCTGAGAAAAATGGTTAAAGGGGTTGTTCACCTTTGAGTTAACTTTTAGTATAATGTAGAGAGTGATATTCTGAGACAATTTGCAATTGGTTTTCATTTTTTATTGTTTGTGGTTTTATAGTTATTTAGCTTTTTATTCAGCAGCTCTCTAGTTTGCAGTGTCAGCAATTTGGTTTCTAGGGTACAAATTACCCTAGCAACCCTGCATTGATTTGAATTAGAGACTGGAATATGAATAGGAGAGGGACTGAATAGAATGATAAGTAATAAAAAGTAACAATAACAATACATTTGTAGCCTTACAGAGCATTTGTTTATAGATGGTGTCAGTGACCCCCTTTTGAAAGCGGCAGAGAAACAGAAGAAAATTGCAAATCATTAAAAAACTATGAAAAATAAATAATGAAGACCAATTGAAAAGTTTCTTAGAATCGTCCCTTCTACAATATCCTAAAAGTTAACTTGAAGGTGAACCACCCCCTTTAAAGGGGACCCGTCGCCCAAAAAAATAAATTATTTAAAATCCTATTTTATCTTATTAGTCAAGCAAAATGAACTTTAATTACACTATATAAATTATTTGAATCTTGTTTCCTTCAGTCTGGGAATTCATAATTATAGCAAGCAGCCATTTTGTGGATACTGTTATTAAGCCAAGCTTTGCATAATCCCAGAATCTTGTTTGTGCACCAGAATGGCGGACCCATTGTTCATCCCGATGCCCTGTCTACATAATTAAACGGTTAAAAGAATGGGGAATGCAGTGGCATCTAGGAAGTGCTGAATGTTAAGTGAAAGTAATTGTCTGCCCCACCTCTATGCCTGAGGCATAGAGGAGGGGAAGACAATATTTAATTGACAGCTGAGATTTTTAAATGGGCTTAAAACAGCTCTGAACGCTTTAATAAAAAATAGAAATAGGATTTCAGGTTTAATTAGAAAGGACTTTTATTATATAGCTTTTTGTGTCTGGGTGACATGTCCAATTTAAGAACCGATGTTGTAGATACTGTAGCCTTCATTTCAACAAATTCCCATAGAATATAACTACACTTATAACTAATTTTTTTGTTGCAGTGAATGGTCCATGTCACAAGAAGGTTGTCACAGCTGTATTGTTGATTGCTCCAATGAACATGTACGGATTTGCACAACCTAAAGCCAAATATTGGGTAAAGAAAACAAATCCATGATTTGAAAATAAAATTTAAACATGATTCAAAATTAGACTTCAGTTATTGGAGATCTGTAGATTGCCTAAACATTCAAGTATTTTCTAGAAAATGCATCTTGCCCTCTATGTCTATCCTCAAATAATAGGCCGATAAGCACTTTGCGCATTTAGTTGGAAAATAAACCATGTGTGGAATGGCTTAAATTAGAGAAGAGAAAGATAAAGGGTGCTGCAACTCCATATTTGTAATTCTATTCAAAATAGTAAATGAAGATTAAAAAGGGAGAAAAGGGGGGGGGATATTCAGGAACAAAAATGTCAGCGTGACTCAAGGAAAGAATGAAGAGGAAGTAAATTAATAAGACTTCAAGATTTGTAACTCCCTAAGGGAGCTTTATAGTGTAGGCTAGGAGCTGTCATCATGTTTGTCTGGGAAACCTCTTTCTTTTTAATAATATTTAACCAAGTTCTGTTTCAAATTTCAGCACTCAAACATATGCTTGTGTCACTTTAGCACATGATTACTAAACCTTATATATACAAGGTATCTTGCATATATACTCAATGACATGAAATAATTAACACCTACTGAAGAACAATATGTTATAGTATATTTCTTATGTTACTTAAATTGCTCAGCTCCAACTCGCTACACTCACAGGATGTATAATGTATGTAGCTTTTTATTTATATAGTGCTTCTGGCATATACAGGGAAACAATACAAATAAATATAAAAACCCCGTGAACAGTAACCTTAAATCAGAGGCCCACAGGTTGAGGGTGTGATCTGAAATGATTTATCAAGCATAATCAATCAAACTTGCCCAAACATTACAATTTGGAGATGTATCCCTTTATTTACCAAATCAGGTACAAAAATTGTAATATTACCAGTAAATACATTATTATCAGCAGGAGTAAGAAAACTACAGATTGTCCTAGATATTTATCTATACACTCTACTAGTACAGGCATGGGATCTGTTTCCCGGAAAGCCGTTTTCCAGAAAGCAAGATTTTTCTCTGTAATGAAAAAACAAATCTTCTACTTGATCCCAGCTAAGATATAACTATTTTGGAGTCAAAAGAATCCTATTGTGTTTATTTGTTTAAACTATTTTTACTAGACTTAAGGTATGGACGGTCCAAAGCATTCTGGGTAACAGGTCCCATACTGGTACATTAGAGGATATTATAGATAGATAATGGAGGAACTTTTTCCTATAGCAAAGAAAGAAACCAATGAAGAAAACAAAGATCTAGAGGGCACACTTTCAGACTTGAGAAACTTTATTTGAAACAGAGTAGATGGGGTAAGGACAGTGAGGTTGTGGAATGCTGTTCTGGGTGATATTTTGTTAGCAGATTCCATTAATACCTTTTTGCACAACCATAATATCCAAAGCTATTGTAACCCTAAGATCCACAGTTTTCTCTGTAATAACAAAAACAGTACTCTGTACTTGACCTGACTAATACAATCCCACTTCCAGAGGTCAATTGCTCATTTAAAGAAATCTTAATGCTGTCCACTTTGGCATACTACAGGCATAACAGCCAACACCTCTATGAATGTTCTTCATAAAAGAATATAAAAGGGATTCTGCTGATGAAGTCATGGGTTCGCAGCTGATTGTTGACATATGTGTTATAAGAGTGTAGAATAATTATAAGTGTTTTTCTTTGCCTGTGCTTTCTATTATATAGTTTCTCTGAACTGCATCTTTACAGCACTTTGGCTATATTAGTCATTGGATTAAAACCAGCATCTTTGTTTCAGGGATTTCATGCATGCTCTCACAGAACACTGGACTAAAGAGCATATGAAACCTACAGTATCTGTAGTAATTTTAGAAGGACACACAAATAAAGTTTAATTACCTGTATGAATATCTAAGCATTCAAAATTGAAGACCCACAAAAGTCCAATGTTTCGGTAAGTACTATATATCCACAAACAAACATGTTATCCATTATCCAGAAAACTCAGAATTACAGAAAGGGCGTCTCTCAAACTCCATTCTATCCAAATAAACCAAATTGTTTTAAAATAATTTCCTTTTTTTGTAATAATAAAGATATAAGAATAAGATATAATTAATCCTTACTGGAAGCAAAACCAGCCAGGTTTATATCATGCTATATATATATATATATATCCCCCAAATGTTGCATTTTGAATGGGACAGTTCCACTTTTGACAGCTCAACCCGCAGTCCCGCATTTGTACTCAAATGTCCTGACTTTCTATTAGATCTCCTGCACTGAACAGCCTATATATATTAAACTTAATTGGCTTTTGGCAGAGAGCCCAGAATAGGCAGTTACGATGTTTTTGTACGTGTTATATACAGTGGTGTGAAAAACTATTTGCCCCCTTCCTGATTTCTTATTCTTTTGCATGTTTGTCACACAAAATGTTTCTGATCATCAAACACATTTAACTATTAGTCAAAAATAACACAAGTAAACACAAGTAAACACAAAATGCAGTTTTTAAATGAGGGTTTTTATTATTTAGGGAGAAACAAAATCCAAACCTGTGTGAAAAAGTAATTGCCCCCTGAACCTAAACTTGTTGGGCCACCCTTAGCAGCAATAACGGCAATCAAGTGTTTGCGATAACTTGCAACAAGTCTTTTACAGCGCTCTGGAAGAATTTTGGCCCACTCAT
>CM044438.1:42472965-42490241 GCA_024363595.1 Xenopus borealis
CAAAAAACATCAGTGCAGCACTGGATGAAAGATGCAAGGTCTGTCAGGAGTCCAGAAAGTATTAGTGGGTGTGTATAAAAGGTCAAACAGATCAGAGGTGAAGATGGTTACAGATCAGAGGTGAAGATGGTTACAGATCAGAGGTGAAGATGGTTACCTTTAATAGCCATTCTAAGCCTTTTGTGTCAAGTTGTGTGCTTGTTATAAGGCCAAATCACAAGGGCATGTAAACTTTTGATCAGGGTCATTTGGGTAGTTTGTGTAGTGATTATGATTTAAAAAGAGTAAACACAGTTGTTTGACAATAAATGGCTTAAGCCAACCACTAACAATGAGTGAAAGAAAAAGAAAAGTTTTTGCGTTATCATTCATATTCTCTGAAAAATGGTTAAGAAATCATAAATTCTGCCAGTTTATGTAAACTTATGAGCACCACTATATATATATATATATATATATATATATATATATATATACACAGTCTGGGGTGGTGCACCCGGTATCCACACGATAACTGCCTGGGTGCTGGTAATAATCTCAATCTAATAATACAAAAAGAACCGCACTCACAGGTCTTCTTTGGTGAAAAAACATGTTGTTTTATTGCAACGTTTCGGCTTTCAAACTCGAGCGGTCGTCAGGAAGTGAAACCCTTACAAACAGACCATCCCTTTAACCCCTGGAATTGCGCCAAAGTGACGTCATGATAGACTGTGCCTGTCAAATGTATCATGTCAATCGTAATTAAACAAACAATACAATGTATGGACATGAATGCAATCTTTAGTGTCAAAGTGTCACTTACAATAGCTCTGTGTTATTGTCTGTGCTAACACCGGCATAATCAACAACCAAGTGCAGGGAAACTGTGAGGGGGTATGTGTACGCAGCCAGCTAGTAAAATCATGTAAGCCAAAAAGTAGCGAGTAGTCCTTACCGGAGATACAAGATCACAGCAGCAGGATTGCTCTTACCCATGTATCGCCCCAACCGCAGAGGTCAGACCAGTGCACAAAACAGCTGTACATCGCAGCCTTGGTCGGTCTCTATCAACTAATGGTAAACCGCTGCCCATGTTCCGATTGGCTGACAGTGCCTTCAAGGAACACGCCTCACTCAGTATATATATATATATATATATATATATATATATATATATATATATATATATATATATATATATATATATATACACACACACATCCAATATTAAGATAATTAAGTCACATTTATTTGCATAAATCTGTTTGTTCAATGTTTCTGCCCACCTTAGGGTCTTCATCAAGGATAAACGTTAGACAGATTTATGCAAATAAATGTGACTTGATTCACTTAATATTGGAGTGCGGCTCTATGTGTAAAATTTGATCCAGCACCCACAGCAAACTAAAGAATCCTGATCAGAGTGTGGCTGCCTACAAGTGTGTATATAGTGTGTAAGGATCCGCAGGAGGAAATACAACTAAAGGACAAACTAACTTTTCATTTATAAGTGTGTATATAGACCAAGGGTCTTGCAGAATGAAAAAAAAAACATGCAAGAGGTTCTCTGCACTCACCTAATTATCAATATATTGCCCATTTATTGGCCACCAATGGGATCACCTGACTATAGTTGGAAAGGGTGGGAGCTTCCAGCAGGTGATCCCACTGGTGGTCAAAAAAAGGGCAACCAAAGTTTGGAGTTTTACTTTGAAAGCAACAAGTTAGTTACAGTTAAAACTTTTATAAACTGTATAATGAATTAATAGAATTCTTAATGAATCAGATGCAATTTGAGAGTAGGACCGGCCAGATATGGGATGACTTTGACGTAGTTGGCCAGCTTAAATTTATTGCAATATATGGACAAACAATACCTTTTTTGTTTAAATGGTAAGGCATTTTTAGTAGCTGTATGCACAACATGTTTCAGTGTCCTTAATATAATGATAATGGGTTGAGTGCAGAGGACCTCTTGTATTTGTCTGTCAATTTTGTGGTCACTGCCTCATTGCATCCCCACTTAATGTTTTTATAAATTAGTGGGGAGCACAACTTTCCCTTGTGTGTGTGTAGATCTACACACACACACACACACACACACACACACCAGATGTCCCTAACAACCCAAGTAATCCACACATACAAACACATAAATCCATTAATTAAGTTATATGTAGTAAAGTAGAATGACACAGGAAAAAAGTATTGAACACATGAAAAAAGAGGTGAAAAAAGGGACGGAAAGCCATGTAGCATGCAACATTAACATCCAACAATTGTTGGATGTTAAGCAGTTGTGAAGTGGAGCCCTAAAACTGGAAGTCAGTACCATGTACTGTGTTTTGTTTGATGGAAACAGTTTGCCACCTAACAGGAGGTCTATACCCCTGTATCTCCCTTCTAGTCTACCTGATTTGCAATCTGCTGTCTACATATAATACCTTCCTACAGTACTAACTGACTGTATATAAAATATATATATGACCGAGGTCGGGCTGGGGGGTCCAGGACCCAAGGGGTCTGTAGCCTCAGGGGCCCCCCCACCTCATCCCCCAGGCCCCCCAGCCTCAAATTGCTCTATGCCTCAGATAACTCTTGCCTCATCCATCGCTCGAGTGCATGCAGACCTGTGTGTACCTACATTTTTCCGTGCTGCAGTGAGATCAGAGCAAGTGCAGGAGCAGATCAGGGCCAGTGGGGCCGAAAAGAGCCGGGGACACACGGGTTTTCCTCCCGGGGTCCTGCCGACCCAGTTTCGACCCTGTATATGATAGATATGCAGTGTATGTGTATATATAAAAATACACTGAATAAACAAAGGCCAGGAAATGTGAAACTTCAAAAATGTACTCATTGCATAAACAGCAGATAAAGAGATGTTGTTCAAGTACTTCAAACAAAGCCTCAGCCTCAACCCTTAACCATGACTATTTTGCCTATTTATACAACATATTTACTTGTACAGTAATGTTTTATTTTCTCTAAGATGTCCAACTGAATTAGTGTTTAAACTGCTTCTTATTTCTTTGTTTGAACCACTGTCTGACAAATGGAGTTTTTCCACACAGTGAGGCCTTCCTTATTTCTCATGAGGTAGTTCCAAATCCTCCACACCTTCATTTATTTTAGGAAATTCCATGTAGCTCATCAACATTATATGGCCTGTTTTAACTCAGATCATGAAGACAGGAATGACGGGCACAATGTCAGACTCTAATAAAATATTAAGGGGAGAAAAAAAGTTTGGTTTTAAATGCTCCAGGCAAAAATTAAAGCATGTCTTTGATGACTCATTGAGTGCTGCTTTTAATTGAATTGCAGATGGTCTGAACACAGCTGTCTGTCACTCTCATTCTTCTGCTTGCAAAGGAACAATGCTAAACAACTCATTATTCAATTCCTAAATCCCTACTACTCTCTCAACATAAATCTTGCTCACATAAATTAGATTTATTACACCCATTTACTCATTCTTTCCAGTCGGAAACCAACTATGTTCCCATGAAAATAATAAAGTAAGGGCTTCAGGTTAAATATTTATCTGTGTGGCAATGAAAGCAGATAAGTGCACTACTGGGCAGATTAATGATTGTATTGCTTCTGGGTCAGACACGATGATTCCAGTGACTTAATACTTCTGTTAATGCGCAATTATCAAAACAAAAGTCACAGGCACGCAAGGCAAACCAAATGTATTCAATGTGGGAAACGTTTGAGAAAGACTCATGGGGAACAGTAGACATGCAAATTATTCACAACATAAAAAAACGTGTTTTGTTTTCCAAATAAAGATGAGAAATGCTGTTCATTGAAACGTAATTGGTTAAGGGTGCTGTTCAAGCAGAAGAAATAATCAAGAAGCCAAAATGAATAATCAAAGATATAACACTTGACAAAAACCAAATAAAGGGTAATACAATTTTGCAGACTAAGTTATGCGCTCCGTCTACAGACTGAAGGATGCTGTACACATTTATTTATATTTAGCAATTAAAAGTGACAACATGGAGTTCAAGATATAGAACTTCAACTGAAGGTCACGTGATAATGGTACAATCTGTCCTTGGTTGTAGTTAAATTAGAAGTTTTCCGTATCTATACACCTTGCTTCCATCCAACAAAGCCACATCAACGGTTCAAAGTATTTGGTGTAGATACAAATGCTCAGACGAATCTGCTGCAAAAGGGTGTCTTTATTTGTGCATTCATCACGACATGTTTCGAGCTTTCGCTCTTTATCAAGTGCTAAAAACTTAAGCACTTGATAAAGAGCGAAAGCTCGAAACATGTCGTGATGAATGCACAAATAAAGACACCCTTTTGCAGCAGATTCGTCTGAGCATTTGTATCTACACCAAATACTATCAACACCATCTACACCAAATACTATCAACTGAAGGTCAAGAGTTTGTTCTTAAAAAAACCATAAGGGTAAGGTCACATGGGCAGATTTGGGGAGATTTAGTCGCATGCCGACTAATCGCCTCTTCTTCAGGGTGGCAATCTCCCCGAACTGCCTTCCGACTGCTATAATGAGAAAACGCCAGCACAAAGGCACTTGCGGTGCTTCGATTTCCAAAGCTGCCTCACGAGGAAACTTTGGGCAACTTCGGAAATCGAAGTACTGCGAGTGATACATCATTTAGAAAATCTGAGCTTTATACTCTGTCATTTATTCTCGCTTAGTTAACCAGTTCCAGCACTACCAGTCCCTCAAATAATGTCCAAAAAATGCTCCCTCATTTCACTAGCTTTATTTTTCTCATGTAAATTCCCATCATCGTCACATAAATGTTTTAGTTGACATGTACAACAAAATACACAAAATACAATGAAAAGTAAACATTGTGTGAAGCATAAATGAGCATGCAGGAGCTGTGGTGTTTATACAAATGGCCTGTAGATGTATTGTGCACATGAGTTATACTGTACATACACTGTACCTTCTATACTGGTTAAGGTGCTAGAGTTTATGTTACTGTTGTATAATGGCTGCATGAGCCTGCTAATACAGCAATTTTATACTCTGGTCATCCTCGGCTATCAAAACACAACAAATTGGCGAAGAGATGTCTCTTCTACCTCTGCAGCAGCCTGCAGCTTTTCTCCCAAACCCCGGTGAGCCTACCGTACCTTTTACTGCTTGGATCCATGTTTGAAAACTACATTACTGCTGCTGACCAAGGGGAGATTTCTGATGCTAGAAAGCGTGCTGTATTTATTCACTGCCTGGGAGCAGAGGGACAGCATATATTCTATACATTACCATCACCTGATGATCAAGGCCTTGATGCACTTTAAGTAAAGATTCACTTTTTCAAACTACTGCAATCCTGCTGTTTCTTGTTGAACTAGATCTTGCATTCGTTGAGACATAACGGATGTGTTCATGTGCCTTAAAATAATGATGTTGCATTAACTCGTAATGGAGGTGAAAGCTAGGTTTTAGCAATAGATCTTATTTACAAAATGTAAAAAACAGGATCCAAGCACCATGGTCTTTGGCCATAATGTACCATGTGTCAATCATTTACACCTGACAATATTATGGCATCAAACACAAGATGCCATTGATATTCAGTGGTTGGCTCATATCCATCTGTTGTTCAGCACTGTGGAATAAGCGTGAGGGATATATAATCATCTACCATTAATAAATGAAATCAAATAGGTATAGCAACAGTGCAAATATAAATAATTAAGATGGAAACTCCAAAATGTATAAAACTATATGCTATGCAACAGTGGAATACTCAACTTTCTATGACACTTAAAAAAAGAAACCATTGTAGAAAGATCATAAAAGGAAATTTCTTGGACCAAAGTCAGGAGTTCAATTTCATACAAAAGCATTTCTGTTCAAGTATAGAAGCTTGAGCTTGTTACAACAATATGCTTTTCAAAAAATACAAAAAATATCTTATAGTTTATGCATAGCAAATGGTACAGCATTAAACTGTGCATGTTATAATAAGACAACCAACATCAACACTGTATGATCAATGATCAAAGAAGGCTAGCGTACAACTTTGGTACCTGGTGATGAATTACCGCAGCTCTTTAGTCATCACTTCTGTACTCAAATTAACTTATAGACTAAATAATCATAATGAATAAAATACCAAGTCTTCTTTCATGATATGATGAAGAACATCTGGGAAAAGAACAGCAGCTAATGCTGTCCTTTAGATGTTTTAATTCAGTCATGGAAGGGGATCTGACAAGAACAATGCCAGGTTTCATGATGTATTCACATGGTAAGTTACTCTAAAATGTTTCTTGCTAAAATGTATTATGATGGAATATCTGTGCAAAAATAAATTCATGTCATATCATACAGTTTGTGAGAATACTTCAATCTACAGGTCTGCAAGGTTGGCTATAGTAATGTAACAAATGCCGTATATGCCCAGGTACAAAATCTGCACTGAGCCCCTCTTATCTCACCACCCAATATTTTCATCTCAAAGTGTTATCCCCGTCAGGCTCTGTTGGGGACATGCTAATGTGCAGTTTCACAAACCGGAAGATGCCCCATAAATACAGTTTTGCCTGTATTAATGGGGCTTGCAGAGCTATGCATTCAGAGTCATGAACAATGTACCAACTCTGAGTTTCTATGAAGGAAGATATGGCAGAAGAATTTCTATATATATTATATAACAATATATTAGTTAATTTTGTATTATATTTAACAGCTATTCTACAGCTATATGTCAGGTTCAATCAATAGCTAAGTTGTTTTAGATTTTCCAACTGTTTTTGATTTATGTAGTTTGATTGCGGTTTAGAATTACCAAAGGATGCAGTTTATAACTTTTGAGCTCTAGCAGTGATAAAATGTCTTGCATGTTGCGCACTTAACTTTAAAATCAACATGGGAAATAGATTAGTATATTAAGAAGAGACAGAGTTGGAGGTACTGTAAACTGAGGAGTCGGAGTAGATGGATATATGTACCCAGAGTCGCCATCAAGGGGACAAAGGGGGGATGTAGCCCGAGCCCAGCAGAATTTAAGTTTAAAGGAGGGCCTGGCTATGCTGCACTTTCAAAATTAGGAGAGTACGGGATGTTGCCTAAAAGCCAAAGATCTGAAGCCACAAAAAGAGCCGAACCTGAAAAACAGAAGAAGCTGCCATCGCTGAAGACAAGGAAGGAAAACAAACCTAAAGTAAGTTCCACTGAAAGCCATTTTTTTTTCAAATAAAACCCCTAGCCACCAATGTTTTCTGATAATGCTCTACGGGCTCCTGGCTACCAATGTTTGTTTTTAACTTCTAGGGGGGAACCATGGCCATCAATGGGATTGTTTAGCATTCTTTTTTAGTGTCCATGTTTGTGTGGCTTTTTTTACTGTGGTGTGGGGGAGGTGTGTGGGGTCTGGGGTGGGGCCTGTGGTGGTAGGAGGGCTCAGGAAATTATGTATTTTGTATGGGGCCCATGATTTCTGATAGCAGCCCTCTAAGCACCGTCTTCATAATGCTGCAATAAATATGAAATGATGGAAGCAATTTGAAAAGCCAGTAAGGTATTGGAAAATAAGCATGTTAGCAATAGAAAAAACTTTCTTCTAGAATTTTTAAAATAAAATGCAATTAATTTTGCAGCAAACAATTAAAACAAATCAATGGAACTGAATGTCATGATGACTAACCTGAAAATATTGCAAGGGAGACCACCCAGGAAGAATTATAAATGTTTCTTTTTGGTCTCTAGCATAAATAGCATACCAAAAACTTTCAGACCAAAATAATTTTTTGTAGCTGACTTTTCTTGTCAGCATTTAGAGGGGATAATCTAGAAATAACTATTTAATATGTCTATTCACTGTTCTGTCTTGAGGTACTCTGCATTCACAAAAATGAACCTGGTGGTGGTGTTCAGCAGAAATGGCTTGTGGTTATATCCCACAAAAAGGTGACCATTATGTGAATGTTTCTGAGACACAGGATAAGTCCATGGTAATCTTATAAATTGTCAGACCTTGGATTCAATGTAATTTTAAGAATTATGTTCATGGTTTAGAAAACCAATCAGCTGGTTATCGTAAACCTCAGTGCTATATATCCATACAATCTCTGTAATCTATAATTAATTGTGCATGGCTAATGTACACATTTTTGCTTTCTGTTAAAAACAAACGGGTTACAGTTTTAAAATGGCTTTATTTCTGACAAGTTCTTCTGAATCAGTTATTTCAGTTGTTTTTTTGGTAAAAGCCCCCTTGGAAGTGTGTTCAGGGTCAATTGTAGCTGAGTAGAAAGGTTACAGATATAAGAAATCATTGGTTTATTAGCCATTCAGGAAATCAATGTTCACCACAAATCTTAACATAACTGACCTTTGACGTAGGCTTTCAGTATATCTTGTTTTTTTCATCAGTATTTACACAGACAAGAATTTGATCTTTTGACACCACAAAAATAAATATTAAGAAAACAGGTGACAAATAGGTTTAAAACATATACATATACCTCCAGCACATTGCCTCTAAAATGTATTACACAGACCTTACCTAACATAATCTGTTCTCAATTAGAAACAATTTATACCACCCTTCTTCTTTCTGTTATTATTTCATATATTTATTGTCACACGCTGTATTTGACCTTTGTTCTGCAAACACCATCACATCACATAGACTGGTATACAGTGAGGAACTGCCACCATTTAGCTTCTTGCACACAATCTTATTAAAGTAATATATTTTCTATGTTATGAGAATACTATAATCTTTACTGTGTGGCATCAATTCTATGTAGCATGATAAAAAGCCTCGGAAAAAGGTAAGTATGTGTGAGAATTTATATAGCTACTCATTTAGATCTTGTGATATTTTTATTCTCTCTCCTATGCCTCCTCTGAGGCTGCAAAATCTGTTTCTTTAAACAGATTTAGAAATATGTGGGAGGAATGTCTCAGCAGTGGTGGGCAATGACAAATCAGCTAATGACTAATGCCATGTTACTAGATAGGCTACTGTGGTTGGCTTGAATTCTAGATTCATCTTGAATTGTGTGTTGCATTTAAACCATATGTAACATCAAAGAGGGATCATTGACTTTCAAACAATTTCCAAGCAGTGTGCCATAAGACTATAAGGGTGCTAGATGACTGCCAACTGTTAAAAAGTAGCGTACAAATGATAGCAATTACAGATGCCGGGTCATGTGACTGGGTCTCGGAACCCCAGTGACTATTTCAGCTGTGCTACTGTGAATGTAGTCTCTGCTCCAGAGCAAGGAACGACTTTCATTTTTAAATGATCAGTGGTGTTGAAATCAACACGTGATACTGAATTAAATTAACATCTATGATGTGAATTGTGCGACTGTTGCAACCAAGTGTACTGCCTGATAGAATTGCAGGCTGGAAAAGTGTGAATATACTGGACATATGCTTTACCCTGTAAATTTTAATGGTTTGCAATTCATTATTGTAACTGAAATACATTCAGATCTGCTGAGTGATGTGCTTTTATTTAACATTATATTATGGCATAGTAAAAGGGGATGCTGAAAGCAGTTAAAGAACCAGTAACATCAACATTAAAAAAATAAAAAAAATAATTAGTATAGAATGAAATAAAAACACCAAGATATATTAAACTTTAAAATAGAAAAGCCTTTATAAAGAAATAACTTACAGAAACTCTGCTTCCTGTGCTCTACAGAAAAGGCAACGACCATCCATTGCTCAATTTCTTCTCCCATATTCTACTGACAGTGTGTGTTCATGATAGATAGACTTTGCCCTGGAGTATGGCACAGAGGGTACGGCTGTGCTCTTAGTTGACCAAAGAACCTGCCAATTCCCCTGAGGCTGAATCCCCTGTGTATTTGCCCTGGGCTGGATGACCTGAGGGCAGGACCCACCTGTTTTGGCAAAGCTGATGATCTCTGCACTGTTCTCAGTGCTATGCCCAGGGGGCGGGAGGCTGTGCCCATCCACATCAGGGATGTCCAGGTTCCCATCCCGGACCCAGCCGGTGTGAAGTTTCCTCACCAACAACAGCACGAAGACTCGCTGCATGTATGCAGAGAAGCTGGGGTGGCTGGACTTCAAGGCTGAGCCGGGGAAATGTTTGGCACCGCGTACTATACAGTGATCTATCTGCCTATTTGCCAGGAAGATGGGAACCTGGAGATCTCCGCCCCCTGGCACAGCACTGAAAACAGCACCGAGATCATCAGCTTCGCCGAAACAGGTGGGTCATGCCCTCATGTGCTCCAGCCCAAGAAAAATACACAGGGGATTCCGCCTCAGGGACATTGGCAGGTTCTTTGGGCAACTAAGAGCACAGCCGTACCCTCTGTGCCATACTCAAGGGCAAAGTCTATCTAATTGGTCCGGCGCTGAGCAAGGAGTTCGGGGCCGCAGGGATCCCTCACTTTGGCGGACCCCGAGGTGAAGGCTGTGGATTCGATGAGCATTTCAGTTGCATGAAACTCAAACGGACACTTCAGTACCTGCAGGATCCCTCCTGCCTCTTCAGTGCCACCAACTTCTGTCCCAATGTAGGAGCTAATGGTGAGCCCGCTGACATTGCCTTCCTCTGTGGCAGTCGTTATGGTACATGAACACACGTTGCCAGTAGAATATGGGAGAAGAAATCAAGTGCCGCACGATGGATCGTAGTCACCCTGACGCCTTTTTCTGCAGAGGACAGGAAGCGGAGCCTCTGTAAGTTATTTCTTAATAAAGGCTTTTCTATTTTAAAGTTTAATTTGTCTTGCTGTTTTTATTTCATTCTAAACTAACAAATTATTTAAATACATTTTTTGATGTTACTGGCCATGGTGCCAGTAACCAGAATTCAAAACAGGTCCACAAACGCATACCTAGTGATACAGCAGCTTCAACAGTGCACCTTTTAAGGTGCTAGTATAAAAAATAACTGCAAAATTCGGTCTCATTGTCCAGTACCAGTCACAAAACAGTATCTTCCACTGTTCTAAATTAGTGTGATATAATTAAAGTGAACATCTAATAGGTGGTTCTGGGTTACTGGGAATGACATTGTTCATGTAACTTGCAAAAATATCAAGACTGCATGTAATTCAAGTTCTCATCATCAGACTCTGAATCATTTATGACTCATTACAGAAAATATGTAATGCCCTAACCTTGTTGCAATAAAAAAATGTATGAGAATACAGAAGTTTATGTTTTCCTCAAACTCAAATATGACAAGACTAAGAATGAATCAGATCACACTTCTAGCTGAACTACACAGCATCACTGTGGATGAGTCACTGTAAAGTCTGAGATATTGAGAAGTTTGTAATGTGCAGTATTGTTTGAATGGTAAGAAAAAAAGTCCACCAACCAACCTATTAATCGGAAAACACTACCGCACAAAGTTTCTTTTCAAAAAGTTTAACTCAATACAAAAGATTGAAGAGTTTTATTTTCTTTTTTTTTTCTGAAAGTTTTTTTTGGTGAAAAATTGTAGATCTGACAACCAAAATAATATATAAAAATGTATATAAAAAGTCCTTGTACTGATCTGAACCAAAAAGAACTTCAATATTATCTTTGGATCAGTAGCCTTGAACACAGCAATCATGTAATCTGCCATCATCTTGCAGGTTCATAATGTTACTTAGAAATGGTAATGAATTTTATACTGTTTAAAGATCTGCACATCTGCTGATGGAAATGTGAATAGTAGAAAGAATGTTCAATATGCAGATGATGACAATGTCATGCTGCACACGTCCCAAAGCATTCTGGGTGCAGGGGTTTAAATACTTAAGGTAATGTCAACCAAAAAAAATATTTTTTGCCCAAACATACTAAGCCAGGGGTGTCCAACCTGCGGCTCGGGGGCCGCATGGGGCCCAGGATGGACATGAATGCGGCCCAGCTTGAAACGATTGGTTCCAGAGGAAACATCATTTTGCAAAGGAGTAGGCAGGAGGGGGGACTCTGCCCATGCGTGCAGTTAGTAGTAATAATAATGTCTATTTCATATCCAGGTGTCCCATATTCCACTGTATAGCTCCATCTGGTTATCCAACTGGTACTGTAGTTCTTTTTTTGTGTAGTTTCTTTACTTTTAGAAATCAAAAGTGTTTGTGTATTTCATGTGTGGCCCCAGACAATTTTTCTTTTTCCAATGCGGCCCAGGGAAGCCAAAAGGTTGGACACCCCCTGTTCTAAGCAATGTTGCAATTCACATTCCTTACAAATTCTCTACAGTATTTGTGTTATTTGTATATGTATTGATATTGAAATCAGTGTTTGCCATTCCCTTTCGATTCTCTGCTCTGGTGGCTCAGACCACTGCAAGGTTTTCCGTCTCATATAGTATAGTATTATAAAATAATGTTAGCCAAACAGGGCACATTTGGTCCGGTAAACAACCCAGTACCCATATTTGAAAGTTAAAAAAAAAAAAAAAAAAATATTGTAAAGTCTGTTTTTTGGCAGCGAATTTGAATAATAAATGACCTGCTATGTATACTTAAAGCGAGAGGGACTTAAATTGGGATGTGCCACAAATAAAGCAAATTGAGACATATAGTTTTGCCGGGACCTCCATGAACACCGCTATATGTATTCTTGAGCGTGACCATAACTTGTATGGTCTGCCTTGGTGAACTAAAACTTGTAGTAATGTGTGGAGAAATGTCTGGATGTTTGTGTGTGTGTGCGAAAGTCTTATCTCTTCTTGAAAATGTTCCAACAACCCTTTAGCATAGTTCTGTTTATCCTGAAGTCATTCCTCCAACATAATTTCAAAACAATAAGGCATATTTTCCTGGCCTTCCTTTGTGAGCATGACCCGTCTGCAGATCTCCCAGCTGCTATTAGCTTAAAGCATGAGAGTACAAGAAGTTAGAACTGGACTCCTGAACTGCATCAGGAAAGCCAAATGTTTGGGCCAGCCAAAGTTCTTTCCGTATGGACAAGAATATCCAGATTTAGTTATAGGCACATAAGGATTTCCACACGCACTGCTTTTAGTTTCCTTTTCCCCCCCTTGGTTTTGCATTGTTCTTTCTTTCCACAGACAATAAGAAAGTAATATGGGGTGTGAATATTAGGCAGACTTCAATGAAACCCATGAGCTTGAGATGATTGTGTTCTTAGAATACACAGCTGTTTTTCCCTCTCTGCTGCCAACTCTGTTACTCACTTTACTACCCACAAAGGGATAATGTGAAACTGGTGCATAACTATTTAAAAAAAAAAAGGGGAAGCACATCTGTTTGTCAGTCATACATGGGCCCTTCAGTAGCCAAAACTTAAATAAACCTGGCCAATTTGAAAATATGATAGAGAGAGCTTGAGGCAGTAGAATGTTCTGAGATATTTAGCATTATCAGCTATAGATAGAAAAAACTGATTAAATCTTGCTTTAGAAAAGAAAGTGTCCTTGTCTGGTGCAAAGTCCACAATTTATGCACTTCTTCAGCCAAAAAAGTTCTGAAAAAAATAGATTAAAGGGATACTGTCATGGGAAAAAAATGTTTTGTTTTTTTCAAATTGCATCAGTTAATAGTGCTGCTCCAGCAAAACTCTGCACTGATATCCATTTCTCAAAAGAGCAAACAGATTTTTTTTATACTTCATTTTATAATCTGACATGGGGCTAGACATATTGTCAATTCCCAGCTGCCCAAAGTCATGTGACTTGTCTGATAATCTTCAGTCACTCTTTACTGCTGTACTTCGAGTTAGAGCGATATCACCCCTCCCCCTCCAGCAGCCTAACAACAGAACAATGGGACGGTAACTTGATAACAGCTCCCCATAACAGCTGCCTGGTAGATCTGAGAACAGCACTCAATAGTAAAAACCCATGTCCCACTGTGACTCCTTCAGTTACATTGAGAAGGAAAAACAACAGCCTGCCAGAAAGTAGTTCCAGTGCTGGCAGAAGTCACATGACCAGGGGCAGCTGGGAAATTGACAAAATGTCTAGCCCCATGTCAGATTTCAAAATTGAATATTAAAAAGTCTGTTTGCTCTTTTGAGAAATGGATTTCAGTGCAGAAGTCTACTGGAGCAGCACTATTAACTGATGTGTTTTGAAAAAAAATTTTTTCCCATGACAATATCCCTTTAATCTATTTTTTTTAAGGTTTTGAAAAAAAAAACCATGGTTTCCCATGACAGTATCCCTTTAAAATACCTCACACATCGATCCCTGGAGTGTAAGATGTCTGCATATTCAACTGATGTGGCTATTCTTTATAGACCACTGAGAAAATAAGATAAAAAAGCCAATATACTGCAGATATTAATAGAAGATTTCCAGAGAGAATACAAATTTAAAAGTTTTCTCGCATTTTGCTTTCCAAATATCTTTCTCCGGGTTTAGTATTAAGCAGACCAGTATATATGTCAAACTGAATCCTAGTCAGTTTAAAGCTTGCTGCCAGAGTAAGAGCATTATGATTCCAAATAAAACATTATTTCTTAATATATTGAGACTAAAGTGTGTTTTTTTTTTTTTTTTTTTTTTTTTTTGTTCCTTTCTGAGAAAGGATTATATTCTGTGCTCACAGAAGAAACATTAGGATGTTAACCGAGATTTTTTTTTAAATTCATCTATATTATGGATGTCATATATTGCCTTCAGATGCATCAAAGACGTAGTATCTTTGCACATTAAATTCTAAATTGTATTAGAATGAAAATGGTAGGTAGCAGGATGATCAAATTCCATAAATCAGAACATATTGTATTTGCTATAAAGAAAACCTTTCAATTTTTTCAGTTTATTGGGCATAGTCCATCTCTGTGTTGTGTGATCTGTGCATAGAATGTGACATAAGAATGTCAGGAGTCAAAAAACTAATTCTAGGGGTAAACAGTTTATCATAGATTGACAGGTGATACAGATTATGTATTAGATAGCCGAGATTCACAGTTTTGTGCCAGTGCAGAAACTGTTTGTGTCTGTAAAAAAAAAAAAAAAACTGAAGCACAGGTACAAATCAATAAACGTTAAAATCACAAAGCCTTAATTAAGAAATAACTTACGGAAACTCAGCTTCTCTTCAGAAAAGGCATCAGGGCGACAATGCATTGTGCAGTGGTCGATTTCTCCTTCCTGGCTATATCCTATAAGGAAGGCTGGCTGGGAAGAGAAATCGAGAACCACGCGATGGATTGCTCTATCACATTTTCAGAAGAGGAGCACAAATGGAGTTTCGGTAAATTATTTCTTAATAAAGACTTTGCAATGTTAAAGTTTAAAGGAATTGTTCAGTATAAAAGTAAAAACTGGGTAAATAGATAGGCTGTGCAAAATAAAACATGTTTTCAATATAGTTAGTTAGGCAAAAATGTAATGTATAAAGGCTGGAGTGACTGAATGTCTAACATAACAGAACACTACTTCTTGCTTTTCAGCTCTCTTTTGTTTAAACTGACTGGTTACCCTGGTTACCAGGCAGTAACCAATCAGTGACTTGAGGGAGGGCCACATTGGTCATAACTGTTGCTTTTGAATCTGAGCTGAATGCTGAGGATCAATTGCAAACTCACTGAACAGTTATGTCCCATGTGGCCCCCCCTTCAAGTCGCTAACTCTTGACTTAAGAGAGCTGAAAAGCAGGAAGTTGGATTATGGCTATTATATTAGACATCCAGTCACTGCAGCCTTTATACATTACATTTTTGGCTAACTAACTATATTAGAAACATTTTTTATTTTGCACAGCCTATCTATTTACCCAGTTTTTATTTTTACCCTAAACTGTTCATTTAATTTGTTAAAAAAAAATGTTTTTTGATGTTACTGAAGTCTTACAGTTAATTAACCCCAATAGGCTAGGTACAATTTTATGAAACGGAAACCATTTTTGGATTATTTGGATAAAATGCAGTCTACACAATTCAGAGCTTTCTGTACCATAAACTGCACACTAAAGAGCACAGAAAAATGCACACTGATGTCTTTTATTTTGGTCTTATAGCCCCTGAAAATAGTCCATTTGTCTCAAACAGTTAAAATATTCGGCTGCATACATTTTATGATCCTTAAATTGTAGTGTGTTACTGCTGGATATTCTTGTGGCCCAGGAGCTGCCAGTTGAATATCCTTGCTATAAATTAAATATATGTTTTTGCTGTCTGAAACACAATGAGAATTATTAATGCAAAATCTACTTAACCCCTTTAGCGTTACAAAGATTCCATGAAGAAGAATACCTGCCAAGCAAATAGAATTTTTCCAGAAACAAATACTGATCCAGAGTATTAGTTTATCAAAAACACTTCACCTTTCTGCTGAGAATGCAGATTTTTGAATTATATGGGGGTAGAGGATTAGAACTCAGGAAATTAAAGTGTTATTGTGTGGGTGAAGCAGTATAGGAGTTTCCCAAAGTTTAGTTAACTCAGTGAAGTGATAGCTGCCATGAAATCAGACTATTTCTGTGAACAATAACACTGATATAAAATTGATGGTACTGTACTATACTGTACTAAAATTTGACGGTCAAATAACATGACTTAACAGTTTTAAGAGGTAATATAAACAAGATCTATTTTTAAACCAAAAACTCTAAATCCACAAAGAGTGCTCTTCCTGTAAATCAGGACTGTCCAACTGGCAGCCCGCGACCCCCCCTTGTATGGCCCCCAACATGAAAGGCTGCCTGCTGTGATTCCTTGCCTTGTTTAAGCTTTAAAGTGTATCTATATGGAGATTAAATGGCCCCTGCATAGTTTACACCTCAGACTGTAAACTCCTACACTATTCACACCCCTAAAAGCCTGTACTTTTCACCCCTCAGACCCAGATTAAAAGTGCCCATATTGTTTTTGTTCCTCAAACAAACTGCTGGAGGAGCACCAGCATCGTGTCATGTTTAATGATGTGCTGGGGGGGGGGGGTCTGTGTTATCCACATGGGAGGAGGGGGCATATAGATTTATAGATATAAATAGATATTGATTTTTATGTTTATGGTTTATTTAACGGTATGACTTAAATTTTTCACATGATATCCCTGCAGTGAGCACCAACTATTTGTTTTTTTGGTGTGCTACCACAATTAATGTGGACATGGTGTTAAAAGTTCTTGAGATAACATGGGTGTGGTTTAAAGGGGAGAGTCGTCAACCCTGGCTTCCATTATCTGCCCACAGCCACATAGGCCAGAAAAATCTAAATATGAGATTTTTAAAAAAAATAGTAACTTGTCTGTTTCATCCCTCAAAACCAGGGCTGATTGTGGACCCCCTGCTGTCTGATGCTGCATTCCCTCTGTCATGCCAGGGCCACCTGGTACTGGCATTTTAAAAGTTAACTATAATTACTCAGTCAA
>CM044438.1:42497381-42569935 GCA_024363595.1 Xenopus borealis
ACCCCTTGTAGCCAAACCCAAGAGTAAAGTGTGGTGGAGCCAAGTGTTTCCGTGACACCCTCCAACTAAGCACTTAACGTTTCGGCTTTCTGATGGAAGGGGGGGTTTGAAGGGGCCACATAACTAGTGCAGAGAATGTATGAGTAAAATTCTAGGTCTTAGAAAGGAAATACAAATTTTTAGTTACTTTAATTTAGGGATGCACCGAATGCAGGATTCTGTTCGGGATTCTGCCTTTTTTTAGCAGGATTCGGCCGAATCCTTCTTCCCGGCTGAATCCTTCTTCCCGGCTGAACCCGAATCCTAATTTGCATATACAAATTAGGGGGAGGGAAATCACATTACTTTTTGTCACAAAACAAGGAAGTAAAAAATGTTTTCCCCTTCCC
Source organism: Xenopus borealis (assembly GCA_024363595.1). Taxonomy (NCBI): domain Eukaryota; kingdom Metazoa; phylum Chordata; class Amphibia; order Anura; family Pipidae; genus Xenopus; species Xenopus borealis. Next base: position 42,497,771 of record CM044438.1, read on the forward strand.
AAGCCTAATTTGCATTTGCAAATTAGGATTCGGTATCCGGCCGAATATTTTGCAAAGGATTCGGGGTTCGGCCGAATCCAAAATAGTGGATTCGGTACCTCCCTACTTCAAATACATTATATTTTTACAATTTAAAATCTTTGTGATTATAAACTTCAATACACTAGAAAATGTAGCTACCCGTAACTTCTAAAGACATACTCTAGAGCAGGGCTGCCCAAAAAGTACAGTAGATTTAGATCTACCAATAGATCTTTAGTTGGTGATCAATAGACCTCAAGACACTGTCAACAAAAAGCTTGTCTAAATAACCCTCCTCTTTCATGCTTTTCAATCAGATATTTATGTTAAGGTATCAAAAATCATTATAATATTGAAGTAATAATTCCAATGAAACAGAATGCCAACAATGCCTTTATGGATGTATATTATATTATGGATGTATATTATAATGGGACAGCATCATTAGTAAATTATGGGCACTCCTGCTCTAGAGACTCCTCCAGTATTATACCGACTATAATCGTTATAAAAAAAAAAACAACCAAATCACAGTCTGATATTCCACGAGATGAGAATCTGTATTTATGACTATTATTTTTATCAATAACACTGCATGATAAAATGGCTTTTTAAGTACTCACTACTGTTCCTTTTAATATGAATTTTGCTGATTTTTAACTAACCCCATGCTTTTCTTCCAAGTGGCAGATGTAAGCTTGAGGGATATTATCTATAAATATGCAATATGTTTTTTTCTGTGGAAAATCTTGATGTTCAGTGATGGTAAGACAATCTTGCCACCCTACTTAGATGTGCACTCATACACAAATTATTACTTCAGTGTATACAACAAATTGTGCAGCGCACCGAAAATTGTCATGTTTGCTTAAAAAAAATTGTCCATAATGCAATGCCCATTTAAGCAGAATTGTTTTTTGCATCAAAATGAAATTCCTGTGTTTACTCAAGTGTTATGTGTCTAATTTGTCTTGTGTTAGTTGGGGTAATAGGTGATTTCAGTGTTTATTCTGGCAAGTTGCATTATTTTTTGGCAAATACTATGATAATATAAGTTTGACAAAATTAGAAAAACTGAATTTCCTGTATGAAGAAGTTGCTGCATTTTAGAAAGCACAACCAGCAAATTAAATCCTCATCATACAATACAGCAATTTAAATATGTCTACTATGGTATAAACAAGGTTAATGGCCAGCTCAAAAATGTTGAGCCCCTCAACAATGAGAGACTAAATCCTTATTTCCTGAATAATGGACACATTGCAATCATTGTTATTTCTGAATACATATTATGATAAAATTATGATCCTCTAAAACGATAAGATGTTATGTGGAAATGAAGCTATGGTCAGAATACAAGATCATTTTATGAGGATCAACCTGAAATCAGAAGTAAGAGGAAAGAGAACTGTAAAAGCAATGCTCAGAGAGGAAAAACATATGTATACAATTGCTGTAGAGCATGTCTGTGCATAAATATTTACAGACATTATCTCTCTCATGCTGCCTTCTAAACAGACAGCAATATCTTTAGGAGTTAAGCTTTGTCAGATTTGCTTAGAAAGTTAAAACTGTTAAACCTGATTTGGTTTGAATGGTTATAAGCGGAGACCACACACAACTCAGTCTTCTCCATCGAAAAATACTTCCAATAACTAAAATTTGACCTTTACACTGCCAGTGAAGACCTAGATTTAATAAAAAAAAAAAAGATATCTCTGGAGCAAAGAAACCCCATAAAATGCAGACTACCATTATGCATATTTATTAATCACAAAAATATATGCAAAATGTATTTAGTAGAGTAATAATTTAATGCCAGCTTCAATTAAACTGTATAACAGTTCTTGTATTATGAATAAGGCTTGGTGCTCTGCCTCCATATAATATGGAACAACAGTGACAAAGTTCAAAAAACATATTGTTTTCAAACACTAAACCACAAACAAGTGTTTCAATTGTATGTAATGAATTATTTTTGTTCCCCTCCCTCACACATTTCCCAGCAATAAAATTTAGTAAGCCTTCTTACTGACTCTCTAATCTACATAATTACTAAGTTCTGTCCCAGCCTCCTCCTTTCTGGTTCTGTATTTGATTAGAATTCCTACCACATTTACAGACATAAGAGAACTTGGTAATTTGTTTGCGCTCTCGGGATATTCAAGACAGTATTGCAATTGATCATTAAATCTTACTTTAAGCGACCTTCAGGCAGGGCCCCCCTTAACAAAATTCTGAAGCCCCCAAGGGCAGCTACCCTGCCCAAAGTGTGGGAAACAACAGTTCCAATTAGCTGCTGACATTTTTGAACAGTAGCTTCAAACCTATCAAGCATGCTCCTCAACCTAAAGCATTACTATTTGAGAAATTACTATCAATTACTTAGTTGTAAAGAATCAGCTCAGGAAGCACAGTCAGTAAGGTTGAAGCTGCTGCTGAAAGTCAATACAAGTATAGGATTATTATGCATAATGCATGGGGCCAGGATGTTCTGGATAAGAAGTATTTCTGTAAGTGGAATATCCGTACCATAAGACTACTAAAACATCTAACATACAAAACTTGGATTGTTTTGCCACCAATATAGATGTACAGAGTTAACGATTAACTGTACTCAGAACTATTTGTATAACGGGGTTCTGCATTAGAGGAAACAGTGCTAGATGGGGGACAACAAAACTAAAATTGAGGTCTATCTGGTCTCTTTGCACTGCTCTTTGAGTGCCCTCTGAGTCTTGCACTGCTGATGTTTGGTAGCCATTGAGCACTTCACACAAGTTGGTCAGCTGAAATAGCATGCACAATTTCTTGTATTTGAGTCCTATGGGCCACAGAACCCTGCATTAATAGGGGTTTGTATACAGTTAGGTCCATAAATATTTGGACAGAGACAACTTATTTCTAATTTAGGTTCTGTACATTACCGCAATGAATTTTAAATTAAACAAATCAGATGCAGTTGAACTGCAGACTTTCACTCAGTGGGTTCAACAAAAAGATTGAATAAAAATGTGAGGAACTAAACCCTTTTTTTTTTTTAACACAATCACTTCATTTCAGGGGCTCAAAAGTAATTGGACAATTGACTCAAAGACTATTTCATGGGCAGATGTGGGCAATTCCTTTGTTATGTCATTATCAATGAAGCAGATAAAAGCCCTGGAGTTGACGAGATGTCAAAAGAGCGCTCCACGCAGGTGAAACAAGCCATCCCTAAGCTGGAAAAACACATATGAGAAATTGCTACACTAAGAATGGCAAAATCTACAGTTTGGTACAGCCTGAGAAAAAAGGAAAGCACCAATGCACACGTGGCGCGGCGATTTCCGGAATCGCCCGAAGTTCCCTCACAAAGCAACTCCGTGAGATTCCGGAAATCGCCGCGCCTCGTGTGCATTGGCGATGGCGCTTTTTGACTTAAACAGGCGGCAGACAGGGAGAAGGCAGTTCGGGGAGATTGTCGCCTCCCAGAAGCGCCAGGCGACAGAAACTCCCCGAATCTCCCTGTCTGCACCAGCCCTTACTGAAGGCATTTGGGGAGATTAGTCGCCCAAAGTAGAGATTTGTAGCTAGGCAACTAATCTACCCATCTGCTACCATCCTAACCTCAACCACTTGCACCATCATCCATCACGTTAAACGGTTTTTTCTTACTCCTCGGGAATTTCATTCCTGAATTCCTCTTCTAGTACTCTAATTTTTGCTTTCCAGAACTAAACTACCTAGAACAGTATTTGATTTTGTCTTTGAATTATGAGCCTATACCCTGACCATTGTAAATTGCTGCACTTTTTTAAAACCTTATGTATAGCTTTAAAGGAACAGTTCAGGGTAAAAATAAAAACAGGGTAAATAGATAGGCTGTGCAAAATAGAAAATGTTGCTAATATAGTTAGTTAGCCAAAAATGTCATTTATAAAGGCTGGAGTGGCTGGATGTGTAACATAACAGAATACAACACAACATCCTGCTTTTCAGCTCTCTAAATCTGAGTTAGTCAGCGACTTGAGGGGGGGCCACATGGGACATAACTGTTCAGTGAGTTTGCAATTGATCCCCAGCATTCAGCTCAGATTCAAAAGCAACAGTTATGACCCATGTGGGCCTCCCTCAAGTCACTGATTGGTTACTGCCTGGTAACCAGGGTAACTAGTCAATGTAAACAAAAGAGAGCTGAAAAGCAAGAAGTACTGTTCTGTTATGTTAGACTTGCAGTCACTCCAGTCTTTATACATTACATTTTTGCCTAACTAACTATATTGAAAACATTTTTTTATTTTGCACAGCCTATCTATTTACCTAGTTTTTACTTTTATACTGAACAATTCCTTTAAATTACCCAAACACTTTGACCGTAATTTTAAGTGGTAAAGATCAGGAACCTCCTTGTTCCTGCTATACGGTATCTACAGTAAAACATGTGCATATATCCTTCTTTAAATTATATATACTTGCTAATTTATTACACTCCCCATTTCTATTAGTATTCTTACTACCTATTTACAAGGTACCAACTAATTGCAAGGCCTTATAAACTAAACCTTTTTAGGTCTGCTTGTAAGAGGGGAAAGCAAGGTATACCACTGTAGATCTGCTTGCTTGACAGTTAATAGTTACATCACGTAAGACAAATTATATAATGTTAAAAATGATGTGCTCCCAAAATATTTGTCACCAAAAGTATATGGAGAAAATGAGTAAAGGCAGAGCAAGGAATGTGTCAAATGTACACAGGTCCCTCCCTGATGATCTGAGCCAAAAACAATAAAATAAGACCAATACACCCAGCTGCAGGTTTTATTGTCTAGCCCATTCTTTACTGGGCTTCAGTAAAATCCACCTGGTTCTGTTTCCAGGGGACAAGCAGTGTTACTCTTTTGCAATGAAGAGGCTCATTATGGAAATGTGTCCACTGTCCAAAGAATTATTATTAAAGTAGGCCTATTACTTTGTCCTTCTGGGATCACGCTAGTGGACTTTAGCTGTTCAGCGAAGATACTGCAAATGTAGGTAGAAAGAAACCTTGCAATGAAGAAATTACTCTGTGAGCTTTCTGGAGTAACATACAGTATATTTTAGTCTTGGAACAATCTTTAGGAACATTTTACCTGGAACATTTTTATGAGAATTGAACTGGCTGCCATGTTTTCTGTTAGACTTTCCATCTCCTTCATCCTTGTGTGACAGTTAATTAATCCCTGTGCTGCCAGAGGGCCTTGACACATACATTGCTAAGAAGTGAGCTCCTGTCTGCCAAAAGCAACGGGTTAATCCTTAAATTTAACTACTTCCATACAGGTCTGGTGGAATAAGAGCCAAACAGCTGAAAATAAAGCACATGTTCCACTGTATGCATCAAGGCCTGACTCAATACTGTAACTTTTGTAGCATGCCAAATACAAAACTACCTCTCCATTATAGTACATTAATTCATTTTTATATACATTAAAATATATGGTTACAAAAGGAACCATCTGACATTTCACTACTTTGCATGTTTGCTCTAGTTATTTTAAGGTGAAGAATTTGATGTTAAGTTAGGACACATTTCAAATGCTCAGCAGCCTTTCTGATATAGGCTCCACACTGTAAAACGTAGCAACTGGGGGGATAAAGTGTTTAATAAATTATATCCATGCTCTTTACGAACTTCTCCATATGGTCATTCGGAGACCAAAACTAAGCAAGCTACTTATTAGCAGTAGTCCATCTATACTTAGATACATTGTCTCTTTTCTTTTGAGCTCTAGAGAAGAAAAAATCATACTATAGAAAGTATTATCATAATAGTTTCCTGATATTAAGCCATTTCACAGACAAGTAAATACATTTGTGGGTTTTTTTTCAGCTTGATGACACTAAAGGTGGCCATATATGGGCTGATAAAAGCTGCCAACTCAGTTCAGAACAGAGTCAGAAACATATTTGCTCATGTACAGGGACCACGGACAGGCCTGCCCAACCAATATCTGGACAAAAATTATTTTCCTTTCCAACAAAGACCACATTAGTGTGTTCATGCTGTCCTCATCTGATTGGTCGTGGGGCCCCTCTTTATTATTCAATCGTTGGCCCAGGGTGTGGATGGCCAAATTGAGCCTAGATGCACTTGCTCGTCAAACTTGCCACAAAGCAGATCTGGTAGCATATGGCAGTTTAAGAAGTAACTAATCTAATTTTGTTAAGTAGCTTTAGAGATTGTTTACCTCTTATATACATTAACACCCATATGAAGTATATTTAAAGGTGAACTCTGGTATCCAAACCAACATTTGATAGAGAGGCCCACATAACACAGAAACCCCTAATATACCCATCACAGTTACCTGTTTCTTCAAATAGTATGAATAAATGCCATTTTCTATGCTGAAATCCAGCTGTTTAAAAGTTCTTCTCTTTCTGCATCATATGGAGGGACACTGCTGCTACAAATTGTAACAACTTCTCCGCAGCTTACAGACAGCATGCAGGAACTACATAACCCACATTGCACTGTGATGTTCATTTCCTTATTGAAATGACGTGTGCAGGGAATTGTGGGGTTTGGAGGATGCAGGCTGAGGCTAGCTGGCTTCTGATACAAATTAAAAGTAGTCAGTCAGCTCAGCAAAGTAGTCAGAAAGATCAACAGGAAAGCCATAAAAAGTCTGCATATTTTTAATTGATGTATATTGCAAAGCTGTGTGAAATTATTTTTACTTTTCAAAAAGTTTATGTTTTTGTGGAGTTCCCCTTTAATTGGAAACAGCAATACATAGCACAAAATAAAATGTCTGCTACCTGCTGATTCATAACATAGCAACTTCTTTTATACTTGCCATATGAAATGGCCTTCTGTAAAGGAAATAGCTAATACTTTATATGCAATGTTTATGTTATAGTCCTTCCCTTGTCACACTGGACAGATATAGCTGCTTTGCTCAAATGTGATTACTGATACAGTGGAGGAAAAATAGTGTCCCATTTTCATTTAAATATCATTTCTCCATTATCAAGCGTTATCTTCGTTTGTTTCCTTTTCCCTCTGTATTCCAATCAAAGTGGCAAAACAATAGTAAAGATTACTACAGTGCAGAAACATGAGTGGCCCCTATTTTCATGAGCCACAAAAATGACCTAGGCTGCAGTGAAGGTACCCTAGACAGCTGCATGAACAAGTGTTTTTATCTGTTTAAGATGTTAAATATTTTGTTTTCATGGAAGTGGCCCATGTCTATGTTTAGGAATAATGGTTTCATAGTCAAAGAGTTTTTTTTTAAATAACACATTTTGCTAATTTAGAAGACCAAGTGAGTGTGGAATTACAGAGAGCAGCTGCATAAACTGGACAAAATGTCAACCAGATTTGCATATGCTTCTTAAGTAAAAAATTATGTAACCACTCTGGAAGACCAACAAGCATATTTTCTTTCCAAATATTATATTGTGTCCAAAGCATGTCACAAAATTATCTTTTGTAGACTCTCTAAAGGGACTATACAGTGATTAACAAGGTCAGGGGTGTCCAACCTTTTGGCTTCCCTGGGCCACATTGGAAAAAGAAAAACCGTCTGGCACCACACATGAAATACACAAACACTTAAGCTCCCCATAAACGCAACGATATTTCCCTGCCGAACGACCGATCTCAGGGAAGTCCGACCAATCGGTCAAATTATCGTGCGGTTAGTGGGATACAAACGATCGTTCGTCTTACGATTTTTCGTCCGACATTGGTCTGATGATTGATCGGCCAGGTTAGAAAATCTTCATCGGTCCCCATGCAATCTACCTATGTTTGCAGGGCAAGCAGGCTGCGATCCTTCAGTTTTGCTGGCAATATCGCATGAAATGGACTTTTTAGTTGATGGACACATCAGGCATTTAAACGATCGTTTTGAGACAATCGTGGTCTCACGATAACTATTAGATCTTTCAAAAATCTTTACGTCTATGGCCAGCTTTAGTGTATGTGTAAAGAAAATACACAGAAAAGAACTACAATAGCAGTTAGATAACCAAATGGACCTATACACTGGAATATGGGACACCTGGATATTAAATAGACTTATTATTATATTATTATTAATAATTCGGCAATGGGCAGAGTCCCCCAATCATATATCCTTTGCGACATTACGTTTCTTCAGGAACCAAGGCTTTCAAGCTGGCCGCAGGTTGGACACCCCTGAACTATATCATGACATTCAGCACGTAAGTACATTAATACAAATACCGATATATTTGCATATTTATTCAATTTAAGAGGTTTTTTACCTTTAAATGAAAATATGCAATTTAATTTAATTTATGTGCTTTTTCAGTTCTGTAAAATGCTGTTCATTAATAACTGAGCAACTCTCTAGTTGCTAGCATCTTATTTTCACTAGCAATTATTGCCTCACACTGTGGGGGTCAGTGGCCCCTATTTGCAAGATGGAAAAGGAAGGCATTATTTACAAAACAGAAATACTAAAGACCAATGGCAAAGATGCTAGGAATAGAATATTCTGTAACATACTAAAAGTTAACTTAAAGATGGACCACCCATTTAAGAATATAGAACATAACAAGGAAGTTTAGAGGACTGTAAGAGATTTCAGTGAATAGCATTAAGCTGCCAGTATCAACTGGCTATTCATTACTAGAATTCTTTTATCACAAAGCCATACATTTTCACTTCCCTCATAACAAGGATTCTGCAAACCTAAACAAAACCAAACCAGAAGATTGTGTGTAATGGAAAAGCTTCAGGCTTTGCAGAAACACACTGCTAAAAAGTCCAGATGTTTATTAATACACAGGCTACCAGAATAAACAGTATAGAAGGAAAGAACTCTGCAGATTAAACCATTTTAGAAGGTAGTTATATGTTAGAACAGCCATTTTAATAATATATTACATTTTGAAATGGGTCTCCAAGTCAGGTGATGACTGGGTCTAAGAATCGCTGATGGTCCAGTAGGGCAGCATTAATCTTCTGCATGCCCAGGCGTGCTTCTGGGTTCCTTCATTATGTGCAAGCAACCGGTCGCTTCCAGGTTTTCGTGGTGCACCTTGTGACATCAGTGCGAAGTTTGAAGATTTAAAGGGGCCTTGGCCAGTTACTCATTCCTGAAGTTCCTTGGTGCTAATTCTAGTGTGTATTCTGGTTTTTGATCCTTGTCCCTGCCTTGTCTGCTGCCTGAATTTGACCCCTGCCTGTGACCTCAACCTTGCTTCTGCTAACTGATTTGGCACTGCATTTTCTGTCTGGTTTTGACTCTGCCTGTTCCAGCCTAGCTGACGGCTCCCACGTAATATCCACTTATGTCTAGTTACCATGTTCGCCCCCGGAACTCTCGCTGGTTTTCCCACAATAAGACCGGGCAGCATCAGAGTGGAGGATGGCACCGCTTGAAGCCAAAGGTGGCTGCTAAAGGCAGAAGAGTGGTCAGTGACCAGAAACTTGGAATTAGTTTTGGGTCTGGGATACCTTATGTTACACTGGGATTCAAAATAAACCTTGACATTTAAGGTACACAGAGGCCCAAAGAGCCCCCCACAGGCCTAATAAACAGTGACTGTCTATGGCATCCAACAGCAGCCCTCTGGCATATGCCAGCATCTACAGATTCAAGAACAAAACGCCTCTGCACACCACTTGATTCTCTAGGGAACATTTGGTTGCGCTGATTGCTCACATTGTAGTGGCATTATTTGTGGTGATTCTATAGCACACCCAGCCAAGGGTACTCCAATTGAAATTAATGGACATTTTACATGTAATAGTTCAGCTGCTATTTATCTGATAAAATGTCCATGTGGATATGTAAATGCAGGACAAATGTCTAGAGCAATATTTGTACCTTTACAGGGTCATAAAAGTAATAATTAAAAAATTATTGAAGGAAAAAGTAAATAACGGAGAAATTTTTTAACAGGCTTCAGAATTATTGGCTGCAAAACAAATTGACTATAACAAACATATGGCTCAGGTCAGATATGGATGGTATTAGAACAGTAGGGTTAAATGAAAGTTTTACTTTGCAATGTTATGATGTTTATTGGAATGTATGCTTCATGATAAACCAACTGGATATTTGTTAAGATAATTTATCGTTGTACTTTTCTAGCTAATGGACTATAATGTATAATCAACTGGATATACAATAATATTTTGATAGACTGAAGTTTGGACTATGGGTTGACGCATTAAAAAGTTTAATTGATTAAATGATTGTGTTACATGTGATGGAAGGTATTTAAGCATATGGTTTCACTGTATGTGCATTGCACATGAGGAAAGGGGTATCCACAGAAAGCTTCTGCTGTACATTCTGCTGCAATAAATGGATTGAAGGACATTTGTCAGTAGGTGTGCTTCTTCCATACAAAGTTATAGCATCTACAAATTATCAGCCAGGGCCTGCTCCAAGTTTAAAAGTCGCATACAACCAGGCTTCTGAGCATTTATGGTTTGGGTGTGTCCATCAACATGAATGAATCAAGTGTTCTATAGCAAAATTTCATTAAAATCCCAGCTATGGATCTTGCTCATAGGACTCATCCTACTGATGATTTTGTTAAAACTTGTGAAAAACAAAATCTGACCGTGGGCATAAGCCTACAGTTGGGAAAGCATTGCACAAATTATATATGAAAAAGAAAAATGGGATGCAAGGACCAAGCCTATAGCAGAACATATTTGGCAATATTCTTTTTTATTGCAATGAAGCTCTCTATACAAAGAACACCAGTGATTTATTCTTTTGGTTTCTATTTACAGAATTTCATAATTACCGAATATATTATACTTAAAATACTTTCGAATGCTTTCCAAATATTAAGTGAATCATACTGGAATAAATGTTCCTGCCACCACATAAACTATTCTCTCTGTGCTTAGTCAGGAGATATACAATATTAATCTGTAAACTGTGAGGTTGGGTATTACCATTCAAGAAGAACAGCATCAAGAACAATATCAGTGATCTCACCTCTTCATACGCATCTGCTCCACATTAGGAATTTAAGAAAAGAAAACCTCTAACATAATCCCTTAAGTAGACCACATCCATCAGAATTCTATAGTAGTAAGTCAGATTTCACTTGTATTTATGAAACAAATTTCTCTGTCACTAAAAGAAGAAAACCCTGGTTTACTCACATAAATTTGGAAATATCTGACCAGCATGTGATTAATCAAAGTAAAATAATAACGTAACATGTCTCAGATTTTTTATGCAATATTTATTAGGCTTTTATAATGTTTTATTTAAAATACTCCAGATATATAGAGGTCAATAAGTACTGAGAGGGCAACTTTTACATTTATATTCTTCATAAATTATTCTACAAAAGCGATTGGGTGTGTCAGTGAGAATGATAAAGATACTGGTTCCCAAACTCTATTTCCAGAATTGTTCTTTGCACAGCACCATAGTTTGCTTGCTTAAAAATTAGACATGGTGCCCTTAGTAAACTTTTGTAGAGTAAACACAAAACCTTGAAATTTCACTAATCGTTTTTCTCAATAAAGTACAAATGTGACCATGGCTGCTGCACTGGCTGCACACACATTTGTTTTGGGTAAAAAAGTTTTTTCCTTCATACAGAATATATGCAAATATGTTTACGTAACAATTGACATATAAAATACATATATAGAAGTTAAATAATATAGAAGTTACCAGTGATCTGATTAACTTAAGTATGATGTAGAGAGTGCTATTCTGAGACAACTTGCAATTGGTTTTCATTTTTTATTATTTGTGTCTTTTAAATTATTTATAGAGATGAGTAATAAAAAGTAGCAATACTGTAACAATACATGTATAGTATGCATATGCAAATTAGGACTCAGTAATCTGCCGAATCCTTCACAAAGGATTCCATGTATCCCTAATAAATACAATTTAAAAATCCCATTGGAATGAATAGAAAGTAGATAAGTTTTTCTGTGGTGAGTTCTAATCTCACATTTTTATAAATCTTCCCCCCTAACAGTCACATCTCTTCATTTCCATGTGACAACCAACTGAAACCAGGAACTTAGTCTTTACTGCTTTATTCAGTTTACTAAAATTGCCTTTCAAGTAACGCTTATATACTGTTGGGGCTCTGAATAGGTATATATTTATGCAAATGGTGTAAAAAATTTAAGAATGCAAATCAGGTAATAACCGATACATTTAACTGCATGTATTGCTTCCCTTTTTAGGGTAGGCTTTTATTTGAATATGCCATAGTTTGGGTTTGACTTTGGTGATGCTCCGTTACAAACCTGTTCATTTAGGTGCACAGATACAACACAATTGTAATGTTTAGGTTCACTATTACATATCACTATAGGAATACACAACACATGTATCTTTTACTTTACTTACCTATTTGCAATGTTTTAGATATTCTACCCGACTGTCATTAAGTTGTTATGTTTCAGAACATCTGTGACACTCTTTATTGGCCATTTTATTCTTTGTATGTAAATGTATTTTTACATCCAGGAGTTTCATTACATCCCAGAATTAGAGTAGAGATTAGATAAAAGATGTAATAAAAGTATAGTGTGATTCATCTCTAAAATCAGCTTTGTAGTTACAGGTACAAAACTAAATTTCCTATCACAGTCAATGTATGAATAGTAAAACCTAATTGTTAAAACTTAATTGTCAAGCTCTGCAAGTTCTACTTGGCTGTCTACGTCTGCTTATCAGCAGGGAGATCAGTGGTTTCACATAAAGCCTAAATAAAACCATTAAGTATATGGGCAGAGCAGGATGCGTTTAAAACATTTTTAAAAGGCTTATCCTCTATTAAATATTCTGCAACAGAGTACTGGAAAACCTCTGCAAATCACAAAGCTTAATTATGACTTTGTGAGGCATGCCAAGGTTTCAAGCTTTTTTGGCAACAACATATAAACATGCAAAAGTTCTGAGTAAGTCCTTTGAAGAATTCAATCCAAGATAAACATTATGATTAAGAGAGCAGACAGATTCTGTAGGGCTCTTGTCGGGCACAATAATTGTTTCAAGGGGTATAAATAACCTTCGGTATAATGGTTGAATCTGGATGACTTCTAGATACAATACAATTAGTATACTAGCAGATAACTGATAATAAATTTGTTCAATCAAAAGATTTTTAAAACATATGAATATTGCCTCGCATGGGAACACGCAGAGCTAAATCATTTTCTTAAAGCACAGCATACATGCTTTCACTATTATTACTCCTGCAAAGTAGTAAATCCACATTAAAATTAATTTAAAGGAGAAGTCAACCCATCAGGGGATAAACGCCATGCCCCCCTCCACCCTGTAAGCCACCCCTCCCCCCTGGGCAAATTGCCCCTTAATTTCTACTTACCCTCCTCAGTGCAGGTCCCGAGCATGGAGGTTAAAAGGTGCCATCTTCTCCCCAGCCGATTTGATTGAAACTTCGTGACTTTTGGTGCATGCACAGTAGAGCTGAACCAGCAAATTCTCATACTGTGTATGCGCTGCCAAACGCAGATGGATCCTGGAAGAAGATGGCTGGGGAGAAGATGGCGCCTGCAACCTCCACACTTAGGACCTGTGCTGAGGGGGTAAGTGGCAACTTAGGGGCATATTGACCGGGGGGGGGGGGAAGTAGGCCAGGGGGAAGGGGGCATGGCATTTACCCCCTGATAGGTTGACTTCTCCTTTAAGGATATGGCCCATATCTGCATGTCTTTGTGGTAGCCAACTGATCAAGCAGCACTGCTCTGCTCTTGAATAAAGTCAGGATTTTGGTCTTCATGGTTTTATTCACCTTCCTACCACAATATACATCAAAGTGTGTGATTCAGAAAAGCAACTCATAATAAATGTGCACTGAACAAACAAAAACAACTTACAAATTCCACCAAAATTCCCAAAGGCCAATTAAACAGTCTATCAGTTATAAACTTTAAATATCAAAAGTAGGTAACTAATGGTAATGGATGCTGTGTTATGAGCATATTTCTTTGTGGCTTAGGTCATCACCAGTGATGAGTACAGTGCTTTAGCATTAACTTCAGATTATCATCCATGTGAAATGCAGAGGGAGCCAGAATTAAAATAACTGTGTGAGGAGTTTGTAGCATCTAGACTTTTTTCAAGACAGATGATTCAGGGTGTGTGTGAGAAGGGGCTTTTTGTTTGACAGAAGACAGAAGTCAAACTATGCAAACAAAATTAAAGGAGTGTCAAATATAGCATTTCTTTAATGTATCATGGAATATAATTTGTATACTCTAAGTGCTATACTCTAAGGGCTTCCCATTGTAAAGTGGAAAGTGAAGAATATGAGGCATTATGCTATTTGCTGCAGAACAGCTTTCACTGTTTCTTCACCCAGAAAGAAAATGATCCATAGGCAGAGTCCTAAGGGGTACAGAGGTCAATACCAAGAGCAGCTGAAGTGTTGCTTCTAATTAACTGTCCTCCAAAATGAAACTAAACATTTACAAATGTTAAAACGTGACCATATCAAACTTTTCTGCTGTTAAATTACTAAAAAACATTTTCTTATTCTTGTAAACATATTTTTGTTTCTTCTGCAGTTTCCAAAAGGATTACAGACTACAGATCCAAAATCTGATCACACCAGACCTGACCACTTAGTTAAAGTTTTTTATGCAAGGCAGAACTTTATTTGCTTTAGTGACCACAGAATGACAGTGCCCAGAATTATCTACAAAACCCCCTAGAACCTTCTCAGTTTAGGAGACTAACAACACACTGCGATTTAGTGTATAACTTGCATTTATATTATTTTTAGCAAAGTGCATAACCTTGCATTTATCAACATTGAACCTAATTTTCCAGTTTACTGCCCAGGTTTCCAACTTCGTCAAATAACTCTGCAAAGTACTTTTCATACTTTGTTAAGTTCTGTTTGTTAAGGTATAGCATATGAGGACATTTGAAATAGCCATTTCAATTTTTTTTTCATTCAAAAACCATTAAAGGGGTGCAGAGGTATTTCAATGGATGGAAGAACACACAAGTCCTCACCTCTTCTTGCCTGGGGATGTTCTACTGCAATTTATTAGTCAGACTGGAAACATAATGTTTCAGGGATGTCACTTCCTCAGATTCTGTGTGCTGGTCCTGTTTGTTCATAGTCATTGAGGAGAGTATCTATCTCCCCCAGTAGCACAGCACCCATAGTGGTGGCAGTGTGTGTCACTGACATCCTATAAGACAATATGGCTGATCCTTACATATGAACTTCTAGATTTCTCATATAGTTAAACTCAGATATGGGTATCTGACTTCGAGTCCTAGATGATGTACTGTTGAATCTCCAAATGGAGCTTCTGACCCATGCAACTCTTGATCAAAAGCTCACCAGGTTGCTTGGTTTTAGCCTATATTGTATAACGGAAATATAGTTGGATTTGAACACACAAATTAATCCCTGGGAGCAAACACACAGGCTGTGATCACACAAGGTTGATGGAAAGAAGAAAATTGTTTTATTTTGGTCTACAACCCTGCAGGGAATCTCAGGCTGTTCATGTATAATGCATAATGCTGAGCAGCACGAGAGGGAGTTGTTTAGCCATTTCATTGAAGATGTAGCTTGCACACTTGCTTCTACCAAAAGAGTGGACTCGATAATTAATGAGTCCTGTAAAACAACTTTCTTAGCCCACTTTTCACCTCAACTATACCTATTTACAGAAATGGTTTGAACTGGTCTTTGGTAATCAATAATCAAAAAATAAATCGGCATTTTAATTACAAATTGTGGCTTATAACAGTTTACAGAATGGCTCTATTGTCTTGAAGACTCAACTCACACATAAATTACTGTTTAATTATCATGGATCAAAAATTGCTCATAAAGAAAAATATCATCTAAAAATATTTTTACTGACCTTTTAAAGAGTAGAAGGTTTGCATTCAATGACAACCTGACAATAACACTCCAAAACATTACAACAATTAAAGAAATTGAGAAAAAGAACAAACGGAAGTCACGCAAAAAATCCGCTGACGTCCCAGGAGCCCAAAGCTAACCAGTTCGGAACAAAAAAATTTTCAATACAGTAAAACATAGCTTTTAATAATTTTGCTAAAAACCGTTACTCTATGCAACACACGCCAACAATTAGACTCATTGCTCCATATCTATAAGGGAGAAATGCAGGACCGTGTCCTTAAAAAACATTCATTTAAAAGCTGTTAGCAACAGGTGGAGCGATGGTGCTACTAGGAGTGAATAAAAATAGTAACTTAGAATTAGCACATGTGGTCTGTAACGACCTACTCCGCTGCCCTTCGTTGAAATAGTGTCCTCAACTCCTAGTATATCCCAGTCGTGAGATATGGAGGACTGATCCTGTCCCACCACTATTATTGCGTGGTAGGTTAAGGGCTGAGGAGAGCACTAGATACTGAAATACCAGCTATATGTTAGTTGTACGGTACAATTACGTTAAATTTGGCGCTCATTCACCCTCCCTTTCAATGTCATTCCCCGTGAGCTGAATTGCCCATACTGCGGGGGGAGTGAAAAGTGAAAAATATGTATCAAAAGCGGCTGTAAAACACTTAAGCAACTCAGTTGCAATCAACAGTCATCCGGTGCCCATCAGCCCTCCCTTCCACATTCCTCCCCCATGAGTAAGAAAAACAGTATTGCGGGGAGCGGGTAAGGATGAATCAATGCCTAAATAGCGTCTGTGTATCAAGTGCAACTCAGTTGCGAGCGGTCTCCGGCGCCCTTCCGCCCTCCCTTCCAAACTGTCCCCAATCAACAACCTGCCTGTACTACGTGGGGAACGGGTGGGAGCTACTCCCCTATCGTCCACCTATGCCTCCTGCCCTACGCGTTTCACCGAAAGATCAGCTTCATCAGGGGCATAAGTGATTGGCGCGTGTCTCCTCCATCTTTAAATAGCCGATCCACTCTGCTTTGTGTCCTGTGCGCATTTAAATGAATGTTTTTTAAGGACACGGTCCTGCATTTCTCCCTTATAGATATGGAGCAATGAGTCTAATTGTTGGCGTGTGTTGCATAGAGTAACGGTTTTTAGCAAAATTATTAAAAGCTATGTTTTACTGTATTGAAAAATTTTTGTTCCAAACTGGTTAGCTTTAGGCTCCTGGGACGTCAGCGGATTTTTTGCGTGACTTCCATAGGAACCCGTTTGTTCTTTTTCTCACTAATATTAGTTTTCACTAACCTGCGGACAATCTATATAGAATTTGCAGTAGTGACTCAAATCTGACGTATAAACAATTAAAGAAACAAACAAACAACACAGCTCACCCCTATAAAGCACGATCCTGGATAGCTTGCTGTAAATAGTGTTTTGTGTTTGGGTTGTATGTAAAAAAACAAGAACAATCAATAAGTGTTATAGTAGGGCAGAAGCCTGGCATTTTACCAAATCTGGGCTAGGAAGATTTAAGATGCATGCTTCCTCTATGCCAGGGGCCAACCTTTTTTTACCTGTGAGCTACATTCAAATGTAAAAAAAAAAGTTTGGGAGCAACATAAGCATGGAAAAAAAATCCCTAGGGGATCCAAATAAGGGCTATGATTGATCATTTGGTAGCTCCTTTGTGTATCGTCAGTATAAAGGTGGCTCTGTTTGGCAGTACATCTATTATTTATGCCACTAAAACTTGCCTCCAAGCCAGGAATTAAAAAATAAGCACTTGGTAAGCAGCGTGTTGCTTGTGAGACAGTGGTTGGGTATCACTGTTCTATGCAATGGTTCCGCTTCCAGTAAAGGTTACCAATTTGATAGCATTTAGTCAAAAGCTGGTTAATATTGCATTGTTCCCTACAATAAAAAAAAATCTATGGCAGGCTTTGTTTTGTTGAAGGAGGAGGCACTCCTTAATTTGAAAATGATCTTAAAGGGAAACGATCATTGAAAAAAAAGTTTCACAACACGAACAAAAGACATTTTCTAAATATAATCAATTAAGAATTATGTACGTTCTCAAATTTTCGTTCTCTTCACTTTCCGACAAAGTTCTCCCAGCACATGTCTCTCTGTATTCTCTCTTAATGAATGTGGGAGTCATATTGATTGACAGTTAGGTCAAGTCAGAAATGTTGCAGATATCTTAAAAGTCTCATAAAATAAAAGAAATCTTGTAAGATAAAAAAGTTATCTATAGTCTTGAAAGAAAATGCCTTTTGGACTCTACTAAAACAATACTAGGGGCACCAAAATTATTCTTTAGCTATGTGTCCCAGTTAGTATATTTAACCTTTTCAATTGGCAATGAATATTAAAGCTTCATATAAAATATACAAGAACAAATACTTCATAAATGTCACAGCTGATACCTGTTTTTATGGTGTATAAAACAGTATATTATACCAAATAATTAGCTGGCATGCACAATTTTCACATTAACAATTTCCTATTGTGATCAATAACTACAATGAATATGATATTTTAAACTGAATATGATATTTTTAAAAATATTTAAAATAATCTTTCCTTTTGGCAAAGACATTCAAACCCATCCTGTTTTGTTCGCAGGTGAAAACATATCAGGAGTCATACATTTCCTATGGAAGAGCTGAATAGCAAGACAATGCTTAGAAGATGAAGAGAAGCCTGAACACTACCCAGATTCCATAGACTAAAGGTGTTGTCCAGCTGCTCAGCAATAGGGTACCATGTATTTTATATATGTATATATCTATGTTGAATTTAAAAGCATTTGGGTATAATGCTCCAGATTCAAATTAAATCCTGTTTATTTGAAGAATCATGAATGCACTTGATTGTATTAATAGAACTTAAATGTAATTAGCAACTCATTTATTATGTCTCTTCCTATGCACAATGGTCCAAAACAAATAAGTTGCTATCACCTTAGTGCTGTTCATGTTTCTGAGAAAATAACTATAATCATCCCTTGATTACTTAATGAAACTTTTAGTTTATTTAATGAATAGCAGTTCTACATGCATATTTCCTGGATCGGGCCATATATAAAATGATTGTGGTCAACTTGAGCTTTGTCAGTTAACAAGTCAATTGGGACTCATGAAGCAAGAGATGATCAGGAGATTGGTTATACACTTTGGGGACAATGATGGAAATCTCGTTACAAAAATCTAAATAAGATTTTATAAAGGTGTGCATTTTCAACACCCAACTATACCACTATGAGCAAAAGGATCACTTCCAGAAGATTCCTGTCTTGAATTAGGTGTAAAAAGAGACGTTGCTGACCTTGCTGCACATGTACATTTTTATAATTACATGTGATTTTAGATGGCAATATATGGTGTAACTGTATCTGATCAAAAATTCAGGTAACAACTTAGCATAGCTTGTGTAAGCCAAGGGGAAATGTGTGGCCACTGAACACAATATGGTTCTACAGACTTTTTAAAACATATGTTTGCCATATTTGAATAAACTATATCCATACTGCATCTTCTACTAACCTTTTTTTAATGAATATATAAAAAATGTTGAATGGCTGTGGAGTATGTGTCCAGATGTGCTAAATATATTTTCTGAGCATAAGCTTAATGACAAAAAAAAGGAAGTTGTATGTTTTGTGCCGCAGAGACAGTAGGAGTGTTTGTTTTGTCTTGGAAGGATTTTGGATACAAAAAGGAAATTAAAAAAAAGGAAAAATAAACCATTAGTGCTTTTGTTGAGCTGAAGGCTACTTAACACAGTAAGGGCTAGGCCAGACGGGGAGATTCGGGGGCATTTTGGAGCAATTTCAAAAAGCGCGCCGCTCCGTATGGATACGCGCCGGCGTTTTCAAGCAACGCCGGTGCACTTGGGTACGTGGTTATTCGGGGAGGTTCGGGGGCTACAAGTCGCGGCGAGAAGTCGCCAGGCGACAAAATGCCCCCGAATCTCCCCGTCTGGCCTTAGCCTAACTACTTGCAATGACTTATGAGTTAACCACTTCAAAAGCCAGGAGTGAATAGATAAGCAAAAAGCACCCTCTAGTTCAATAAAAACACTTTGACTCTCATTGCATTTATAACCACATGTAAAGCTTAATAGAAAAAGAGAAGACAAGGATTTTTTTTATGTAGAAGAGAAATTGTTTGTGTGCATAGTGAATCCTACAATTCCAAGGGAAGACCCTTATTTTTTAAAATTGCTATTACCCAATGGAACATACTGCTAAAATAAAAAGTATATTATTATGAAAATGGTTTATGATGCAGGGGTTTATATATGAGCTGTTTTATTCAATATATTTTCATACAGACCTATATTTTTTGGGGTAAAGCTTTACTTTAAAGAAAGTTAGCTTATGGGCTGATTTATTTAGATGCAACTGTTCCGGGTCAGGCCAAAAATTGAATCAATTTTTAGTGGAATTGCGGATTTATTATTGGTCAAAACTAAGACAATCTGAACATACTCCAGCTAAAACATGTCTATATCATGCAAAAGTCAACGGCAGATGTACTTATTTTTAGAGGTTTTCAGGTGTTTTTGATGCTGGCTTTTGTGTGACAATATAAAAAAGTTGTGCATTACTTGACTTTTCTGCAAAGGGAACGTTCATGCTTTTTAATGTGGATTTTTTAATAAGTTTCATGATATTCATGGTTTTAGGTAAAGTGAGTTTATTTGTGGTTTCTAAAACCACTAAAATGAGAATGTTGATACACATCTGCCTCCCCTTTGCCCTGCATCCTCTAAGGCAGTGATCCCCAACCAGTAGCTCGTGCGCAACATGTTGCTCTCCAACCCCTTGGATGTTGCTCTCCAACCCCTTGGATGTTGCTCTCCAACCCCTTGGATGTTGCTCTCAGTGGCCTCAAAGCAGGTTCTGATTTTTGAATTCCAGGCTAGAAAACACGTTTTAGTTGCATAAAAACTAAGTATAGTGCCAAGCAGAGCCTCCTGTAGGCTGCCAGACCACATAGGAGCTACCAAATATAAAAATATCCAATCACAGCCCTTATTTTCACCCCAAGAGACTTTTTCATGCTTTTATTGCTCCCCAACTCTTTTTACATTTGAATATGGCTCACGGGTAAAAAAGGTTGGGGATCCCTGCTCTAAGGCATACATACTTCACCAGATTTGCTTGATAATATCACAACAGTTGGACAAGAGTTGGTCATGACATTCATCTTTTGAGGTAACCGTTAACCATTTGAGGTAATCTATGTAGCATAGTAATAGAGCAGAAAAACTGGCATGAAAAATAGTAAAATGCATGCTCAGTTTTTTTTTTCTTAATGTTTATTTGAATATGAAATGTTTCCAATCCTCCAAGTACCCTTGTTTTTTCGATGAAGGAAAAGCTATAAAACATATGTATTGTTTTTAAAACCCTTAAGTAGTCAGCATAGCATTCCTTAAGTAATAAAATTATGTAATCTATTTGGTTTAGGTTTTTTATGTTCACTGGTAAATGCAAGATAATGGATTTGTTTTTTGCCACAACATTAAGGTATCTGCTAGACATCTATGGTCAATGTCAAAATGTTTAATTCTCCACAAGCAAAAGGTGATTTTTGCTCCAAATATTCAAGTGATAAGGTTTCAGTCAAAGTTATTTCTTGTGTTGTGTAAATGTAAGTACATAGGCAATATTATTACAGTAGTTTTTAGAAACTGGTTGTATCATGAGTTATCTGTTTATAACACCCAAAAAAGTAAGGCTTGTAATTTACAACATTTCAGTGTCTTGTGTATGCTTCCTGAATGCTAATCCTTACTTTAAAACTTTTGGATGCTGAATGGGAGAAAGCTATTTAAAGATATCCTGGGAAACTGGTACATATCACTTAAATTTTATATACTTAAAAGGTACAATAGCGTTTGACATAGTTCTAAGTTTCAGTTAATGACTAATTTTAGTGACTAGAAAATAGGCCAGGTCTGCAACCTCAAGGTTCATGGAAGTGAGGTTTATGGAAATTTGATTCAAAAAGTTATTTTAGGATGAGAGGGGGTTAAAAATAGATAAAAACATACCGCTATATATATATATATATATATAAAAAAATAAAAAGAGATGGGAAAACATGCTTTTTTCAAAATGCATCAGTTAACAGTGCTGCTCTAGCAGACTTCTGCACTGAAACATAGCATAAAGGGCACCTATCACATAAAAAATTTTTCCCCCCACAGGAAGATATTCCAGGCATGTGTGAGACTGGCGAGAGGCTGACCCATCCTAGGTTACATGCTTGTGCGTAATGTGCAAGCTAGTACACTTTATTCACTTACACTCGCCCAGTGTGGTGGGCCCAGTACTGGACAGGTAGTATATGTGAAAAATAAACTACTGTTTCTTGCTTCCCAAGTGTGAGCTTGGTTAGCCTCCACCTCCAGTGGGGGAAATATTGTTCATGTGATAAGTGCCCTTTAACTGAATCAAAACATTATTATATTCAAGAGTTGAACTACTGAACAGTTCCAGTCCCTATACTCAGTCAAGCTTCTTTCGTAAGAAAATTGCATATTTTATTGTTCCTATCCTTTCAATTTAATTAAACTATCCAGACTGAACATTTGATCTCTCCCTGTGGTCTTCACTGATCTCTATTTTAAAACTCTTATTTATTTTATAACAACACGACAGGACAATTAAATTGGATTATGAATTTATTAAAAGAAAGTTTTGCATGTATTTTTTTCAAAATAAATATACTATCATATTAGAGGGATGCTTAATTAAAAACTAAATTAATAAAAAAAAGGGCACCACAGTACCATTTTTAAAGACAGTTTGACCACTAGGAGACAGAGTTTCATAGAGGTGAATTACACTTGAAAGTTAAACAGCAAAAAGTCATCATAAAAATGGAAGTCATGTTATCCAAAAACTGGAAGAGAGGAGGTGAAAACTATAATATAAGAGAAGACCCACTACAAGACTATCATATTACACATCAACCTGCCTGTGTGATCCATTTTCAAAGCATAATTGGTTATGTGGTAAGTAGTCATTCCATATATATATTATTGCTTTGCAACAAGTATACAAATATCACCATACCAAGAGAGCACTATATTTGTCTTTATATACAATTTTAAGTGTACTAAACTGTACTAATAATATAATGCAATATTGTACCTACCTCAATGTTTTGCAGGGTTACCAAATATAAAAATTTTCTGTTAATTACCAATTGTTTAACGTAGGTCTTGCAGAAAAGGTGAACCTGTGAACAGGGTGGACTTCAGAAATATTGGGGTCTCATAGATTTAATAGCAGGGGCCTCCTGTGACCAGCACACTTGGCCATTAAGCTCCAGTGGGATCCAGATAATGCTTTGAATGCATTTATGGAAAACATATTTTAACACAGGTCATTAAAGTTTGAGCTGCCATCTCTCTATATTCACAAAAACAGAAGGCCAAAATCTGCAATAAAGAACCTAAATGCATTTACAGTATTTGTAGATGGGCATGTCAGGCTCAGTGCCACACGTGTGGTTTTTTTAATAGATGGCTGTTAAAGAATAACCGGGCACGTAAATGAACAAGCCGCCAATAAACCAGCATGGTATCTTCAACTCTCGTCTCAAAACAGCTGTAGTTAATTCTGCAGCTCATGTGTGGGAGCTGTGGTTTAACTCACAACACCGTTTTGTGCCATCTTCTGGAATTTTAAATTCCTGGCCTATTTTTATGACTTTTCAATGATTCGTGGTAAAAACTACATATATCTGGCAAGTCAGACGTGTTGACTCTGATGTCAGTGTGGTGAAACCAGTGAGTCACCGAGAAAACAATACATCATTTCACCGAGTCAGTTTTTTTGTGTAAGAATGATTGGTATAATTTTCCAATACCTCAATTCATGTTTTAGTTTTTAATCTAATAACATAGCATGTTATGTTATACTGTGATATTTTACTTTAGAAGTATTTTCAGGTGTATTATGAAAAAAAAAAAAGTCCTATATTTCTGCAATAAAAGTGAAGAAGAGAGTTGGCCATAATGTGAGTAAAAGATTCAATATCTTTGACTATTAAAATTTTCATTCATCCAGGTCATGGTATATCTGATATAAGACAACTGGACTTGCTGAGTAATTATTCAATTTCTTTATTTTTGCATGTATAGAGAAAGCGTACATTCTTTAAAAACTAGGGATGCACCGAATCCACTATTTTGGATTCGGCCGAACCCCCGAATCCTTTCCGAAAGATTTGGCCGAATACCGAACCGAATCCGAACCCTAATTTGCATATGCAAATTATGGGTGGGAAGGGGAAAACATTTTTTATTTCCTTGTTTTGTGCCAAAAAGTCACGTGATTTAGCTCCCTGGCCCTAATTTGCATATGCAAATTAGGATTCGGATTCGGTTCGGCCAGGCAGAAGGATTCGGCCGAATCCGAATCCTGCTGATAAAGGCCGAATCCTGGCCGAATCCCGAACCGAATCCTGGATTTGGTGCATCCCTATTAAAAACTGCCCTGTTTTCAATGCATTTTTTGCTCAGACATACAGATAAAGTTTCCAGACAAGTGTTTTGCTAAAAAGAGCTCTACAATTGTACCACAATAGCTGTTTCTGCAACCGACAGAGCACACTGATCTCTCTCCCACCCGTGAACTTGAAAAACAGGTTAATCACATGCCTAAATACATTTTCTCAAGGGTCTTTATTCATGACTATTAATTTCTTCCCTACTGTAGCCATGGAAGGTCAGCACCTGAGCAATCTGTTCTAATTACATTCTCTCCTTGAATGAAATGTATAACAGCCTTCATTACAACCTTGTCTGCACATAGCAGGCTGTAAGCACTGCTACACAATGATAAAGAAACAAAATTTGGGCAGAAAACGGGACATTGTAACATTGTTTGCAGGATATGCGAATTCAAGAGTAAGTAGCCTCTTAACAGAGTGCAATTACCCATAAGGACAAGATGTTAGCAAATTACAAAAATAACCCTTATGCAGAAAACCCCAGATCCCAAGTATTCTGTATAATTGACCTCATACCTGTATTGTATATCTGAGATTACAGGTATAAATTTGATCATGCTCAGCCGAGTTCTAAATGCCATGCCATTCTTTTTGCAGACAACCATGAGCTGCAAATTTTAGGATTAGTAACAGTCTAATGTGACATTTCTCGTCACTGAAATTTTTCAAAATGGAAAATATTTGCCAAACTCATTTTAAATAATTTTCTTGTGACATTTTTCAAACTGTGTAACTTTTTCTTTTTTTAATATACATTAAATTCTATGCCATTTTTTCATGGTGAAACATAGCAAAATCTTTAGCTCATCAGTTTGATGACCCATAATGGACATTGAAATTGATTCTAAGGCTGGGGACAGACAGGGAGATTCGGGGAGATTCTGTCGCCTGGCGTTTAATTGCAAGCGACAATCTCCCCGAACTTTCTTCTCCCTGTCCGTCGCTAGTTTAAATGGAAAAGCGCCAGCACTGTGAACACGCGGCGCGGCGATTTCCGGAATCACTCGAAGTTTCCTCACAAAGTAACTTCGGGCGATTCCGGAAATCGCCGTGCCGCGACAGAATCTCCCCGAATCTCCCTGTCTGTACCCAGCCTAAACCGTAGATGTAAAATTATGTCAAAGATGAAAAAGCAAACAGGAATAAACCATATTACAAGGTGAGTAGATTTAACAAATGGGGATTTGCAGCAAAGTGCCTCAGGTTATTAATAAATCTATAAACACTTGTTACCTGCTAGGTTTATGAAATCTGGACAGAGGTTTTAAATACGTATCAAAGTGGGAGATTAAAAACTCACCACAGAAAATCTCACCCACTTTATATTCATTCCTATGGGATTTGTAAACAAATAGTGAACTCCATTTATATACTGTATATGATTGTAAAAAATCCCATAGGAATGAATAGAAAGTTTTTCTGTGGTCAGTTCTAGTCTCACATTTTGATAAGTTGGCCCCAAAAATTACCTTTTATATTATAGTTCTACTGTAGTATGAGGAACATATTGATCACCACCCCTTATGATGTTGCTCCCCATAGCCTCAAAGCAGATGCTTATTTAAAATTCCAGGTATGGAGACAAAACTCTGTATATTCTAAACAAAGCCTTCCCCAGGCTGGATTTTTTTATATTTTGCTTCAAAATTAAAAGAATATGTAAAACAATTCAGAGTCAAGTGGTATCTCTGGAACAAACCATACAGCAAGAGGAAAAGCAGCAGACTATGAAAGTGAAAATTTTGTAATAAGCCCTGAGACAGATTAAGTGCAATTAATAATAACAGGTCTAGAAATGCATAGGCAAGCTTTCTGATGTTTCACGGGACTTAATGTGCAATGAAATATATTAATAAAAACAAGCGGGAACATCCACAAAATAACACTGTGAGGTGCTATAATATTTGTTTTCTCTGCTGGCCTAAATAATTTTAACCGTAATTTTATGTGAATGCATTAAACCTCAAGGCTGAAGTTTAAGTTCAAAATATTTAAGCTGTTCTAAAAATATGGTCAATGACAGGACCAGTCTACTTCACATTAATATAGGATTATATATAAAACTGAAAACGCTTTCCAAAGATCATTGCTCATAATTTATGTGCTATGATCTGAACAATTGCTGACAGATACAAAGCGATCCCAGTGATGTATAAGCATATGAATAACAATTCAGCTCTGGCCACAAATACTAGGCATGGAAAGCAAAATAAAAGTTTATACTGCATCTTCAGGATGTCATTATGGCATTTGAAAAAATTGAAGTATGCGTTGTAATTCGGTACCATTTTAATAACAAGCTATGCATTTTGGACTGATTTAATTATACAGCAATCAGATTTGCTGTGAATGACCTCACTAATTCAACTCCACGCTGCTATTATTTGGAACAAGCCTCAGTTAATGATTCAGAATCAGCAGCATGCATGTCATGACTGTTAATATATAAATAATATTTTGTAATGATCTTCAGTGATTTTTGCATCATATTCAAGAGTAAAAAAAAAAAAGTTTAAAAAAAAATCATATTTCCAGTGCTTACACTTCAGTTCTGAGACCTAGGTCTCCAACTGTGGCCAGGGTTGGACTGGGCCATTCCATATTGAAATCACATGTGCAGGGAATTCTGGGGTTTAGAGGATGCAGGCTAAGGACAGATGGCTGCTGATACAAAGTAACAATAATCAGCCAGCTCAACAAAGTAGTCTGACAGATCAGCAGGACAGTAGGGAGGTTTTGGGAACTGTAAAAATCATGAAAAGGCTGCATAATTTTGATTGATGTATATTGCAAAATTGCTTGAAATTATGTCTACTTTGAAAATCTTAAGTTATGTTTGTGTAGTGTTTCCCTATAAGAACTAACAAATAGGGTCTGACAGTTGCAAAGCAAAATTAATAACTGGGATAATAAGTAAATGTGTGTCCAGTGGTGTCCAGTGGGCAGACATTATACAGCTGCATTTGGGGGAAAAGTTTGTTGTCTCTAACCCCTTTAAATCCTTAAATCTGAGCACATTAGTGATATTTCCAAAAGTAATCAAAATAGAGCCAACAACTTTTAAGGTTGTCAAGGAGGGTTCAAGACTAAAGGTTAAAGGCTTTTTAGGAATGGTCTGGCAGAATATTTTTATACAATGAGGAACCTATTGACTGGGCAATCTAAGCCAATATAAGGACATTAAACTACAATATTCTTTTGTTACAGAAAAAAATCAAGTTACCCACATGATTTAAAATTCAGCAAAATATCTATAACACAGATTCAAAAGAGAAGTGATTTTCAACCTGTTTAATATACCAGAGTTGTAAAGGCATTTGAAACAAACATGGTTCTTTAAGTCTGAGATGAATTTACAAATAGACCACCAACAATTACCTGAAGCAATACAATACTGAAAGCAGTTTTGCATTACACAGGGGGTTTGGGTTTAGCGCACCTGTCTCACGACCTAAGCTTGCCATCAGTTTCACCCAAATCATGCCTTGCGCACTCACCAAAGGATTATATATCATTTAGAACACATTTTCAGTAGCTCTGAAAGTTAATCTCCCCCACAATCACTTTTCAATGTTCCAAGCACACGGCTGGCTCTCAGGTGTATTTGTAGCTAGTTAGGAAACATGACACTATGCAGAGTTTTCTCTGAAAAATATAGTGTAAACTCAGAATCAAGTGAGTTGGAAGCTGATAAAAGACACAAGTATCACAAGTAAAGAGGTTAAACTTCATAGTTTATTAACAAACACAATTTTTAACCTCCTTTATAGTAAAAGCCAGGCGAAATATGTGAACAACAACACAAGGCACAGCTGTCTGATCCAGTAAAAGAAAAAAATGGAAATCAAATTACATTGTGGGGCAGATTTACTATTATTCCCCAAAAAAGATTAGTTTCTATTCGATTAGCATTCAAGCGTCCAATGCTAATCGAATAGTTTTAGGCTACCCTTTATTCGATATTCGATCACTCGACTATCGAATACAAACCTATTCGATCAGTCGAATAAATCATTCAAATTATTCGTACGATCGAACACTTTGATTGTAGGAATCCTATTTGATCAGGACTTAGTCTCAGAAGCCTATGGGAGGGCTCCCATAGGCTTCTATTGCAATTCGGTAGGTCCAATCTGCCGAAGTAGGCAATCGAAGAAACTTAAAAAATAAAATCCTTCGCTGATCGAATGATCGAATGATCGAATGTTCGTCCATTCGAATCTATTCGAATGTATTCGATCGTTCGATCATACCCTATTCGATGATCAAATATGCCAAAATTCACATATTCGACCAAAAGAAGAAATCCTATGTTCGAACTTCGATTGAACTTCGAATCCTTCACGTGAATTTAGTAAATCAGCCCCTGTGTGTTATATGCCTGCAACAGGGTTTTCCCTGGATTCTATAACTGTGCTACTAAGTTGGTTTGCAGATTTTGCATTGTAATAAGGACACATTGGGTCCCATAAACCTCACCCATTCACTGAGAGTTTTAGACAGTTGCACAAATAGCATTTTGAGTAACACAATGTGTGCAGCTGACCATATTGTGACCCAGATATCCTTATAGGGAAATTGTCATGGGAAAACGTTTTTTTTTTTTTTTAAATGCATCAGTTAATAGTGCTGCTCCAGTAGACTTCTGCACTGAAATCCATTTCTCAAAAGAGCAAACAGATTTTTTTTAATATTCAGTTTTGAAATCGGACATTGGGCTAGCCATTTTGTCAATTTCCCAGCTGCCACTGGTCAGGTGACTTCTGCCAGCACTTTAGGAGGGAACTGCTTTCTGGCAGGCTGTTGTTTTTCCTTCTCAATGTAACTGAATAGTACGCAGTGAGACATGGGTTTTACTATGGAGTGCTGTTCTTAGATCTACCAGGCAGCTGTTATCTTGTGTTAGGGAGCTGTTATCTGGTTACCTTCTCATTGTTCTTTTGTTAGGCTGCTGGGTGGGGGAAAGGGAGGGGTGATATTACTCCAACTTGCAGTATAGCAGTAAAGAGTAATTGAAGTTTATCAGAGCACAAGTCACATGACTTGGGGCAGCTTGGAAATTGACAAAATGTCTAGCCCCATGTCAGAATTCAAAAAGAAATATAAAAAAATCTGTTTGCTCGTTTGAGAAATGGATTTCAGTGCAGGATTCTTCTGGAACAGCACTATTAACTGATGCATTTCCCATGACAGTATCCCTTTATTGTATATTAAATACAATTAAAAAGTAGTCTCTTGATCAGATAGCATTAGGAAGTCAATAACTGACCATGTTTTACTCGCATATTTCTTCCTGTTCACCATGTTATTATTTTTGGCAGGTGATGCCCGAGGTTTGTAATCTAAAAGTGTAGTTTTCCTTTAAAGGGGTTGTTCACCTTTGAGTTAACTTTTAGTATAATGTAGAGGGTGATATTCTGAGACAATTTGCAATTGGTTTTCATTTTTTATTGTTTGTGGTTTTATAGTTATTTAGCTTTTTATTCAGCAGCTCTCCAGTTTGCAGTGTCAGCAATTTGGTTTTTAGTGTACAAATTACCCTAGCAACCCTGCATTGATTTGAATAAGAGACTGGAATATGAATAGGAGATGGACTGAATAGAATGATAAGTAATAAAAAGTGGCAATAACAATTCATGTGTAGCCTTACAGAGCATTTGTTTTTAGATGGTGTCAGTGATGCCCATTTGAAAGCTGCAAAGAAACAGAAGAAAATTGCAAATCATTAAAAAACTATGAAAAATAAATAATGAAGACCAATTGAAAAGTTTCTTAGAATTGGCCCTTCTACAAAATACTAAAAGTTAACTTGAAGGTGAACCACCCCTTTAAAAATATTTTTGTAATAATCTTATTTTTGTAAGATGAATTTCACTGGCACACAGGAATTGCGGTAGCAGGGCAAGCCCTTGCAATTTTATTAATGCAGTAGTGCAACGTTTCAGGGACACGCCCTTTGTCAAGCACAAAGGGGCGTGTCCCCGAAACATTGCACTACTACAATAATAAAATTGCACGGGCTTGCCCTGCTACTGCACAAAGGTGTGTGTCCCCAAAACGTTGCACTACTGCATTAATAAAATTGCAAGGGCTTGCCCTGCTACCGCAATTCCTGTGTGCCAGTGAAATTCTTCTTACCCCTGATGTGAGGTGGCCGATTCCTCTATTGCTGTGCACCAGGTTATGTGATTCTTGGGTTTGTGTGGAGTGCGGCTTCTCCAAATCTTCCTTATAATCTTATTTTTGTGGTGTGTTAAGAAGTTAAAAAATCATATTTCATGTGCGTACAATTTTAAAGCTCACTGTAAGCTAGAATACGTTTAAAATGGATTCTGTAACGATTTTAGGGTGTATTTTTTTATTTGTAAATTACACTGCAAATAATTGGCAGTGGGACATGGATTTTTTTTTTACTATTGAGTGCTGTTCTTATATTACTGGGGAGCGGTTATCTGGTTACCTTCCCATGTTTCTGCTGATGGGGGTGAGGAAGGGATGATACTCTAAGTGCAGCAGTAAAAAGCGAGTGTCGTTTATCCAAGTACAAGTCACATGACTGGGGGCACTTGGGAAACTGACAATATGTCTAGCCCCATGTTTAAATTAAATCAGAAATTAAAAAAAAAACGGTTTGCTTTTAAAAAAACGAATTTCATTTATTATTTTTCATTATTTATTATTATTATTCATTTATTATTTACATAATAAAACAAAGACAAGGAGTGATCATGGAATATTACCTGAACACTGGGACAAAAAAAAAAAAAAAGATTAGGGACAGATTTATCAAGGTCTGAACTGAAAAATCTAATTTTAAAATTCAAATTTTTAGGTAATTTTAGAGTCATTTGGGTCTTTTTTAATTCGAATTTCGAGTTGGTGGGAGTTTATAAAAAAAACCATCACCTTGGAATCCGATCCTTGAGAAATCTGCCCCATAGTGTCATGCAGCCAAGATGGACAGTTTTACTTCAGTTTATGAAAGTGCCACTAAACAACTAGCATAGATTGTTTCACCCAAGAAATGTGTAACTTCCTATTTTTCCAGTCCTGTATACAGTGACTAAATGTTTGCAAATGTAATCGCTACTGAAAGTAGTAACTGTACGTCCTTTGTAATTCTCTGCCCTGGTGGCTCTGACTACATATATCACTGACAAGGCACAGTGATTAGCTCTGCTCTAGTTAAAACGATCTCCCCACACCACCTTCATTATTATTGTTTACAGAACTATCGAAAGAAAGGACAATCCAAAAATTTTAAGAACTACAACGTTGGCTGACTGGGAGGCGAGTCCTGTTGTTTTATGTAATGGTATATAGTTAAAACTAGCAGTGTAGGTGAAAGTAGCAAGGGACAAATACTGCTTTCAAGTACTCATTACAGTCTTTGAAATGTTGTAATTGTATACGTATACATTTCCTTTTTTTATGCAAAACCTTATGATATATATTCAAATTACTTTACTTTTCATTTAAGCATTTAGGTGATAACTACACTAGGAGCTAATAATTGGCATCCCCATCCTATTTGGTTTCCATATAGAGTCAAATTTCCTTTTGAACCTTTTGAAACCTCAAATTATTTTATTTAATCATTTATGGCTTACACAATGATTAACTCTGGAATATCTCAACAAGCCCTGCAATCAGTTTATAAATGATCATAAATGATGTTTCCCTTTCTCAAAACAAAGGTAACAGAGTTGGGTTTCCAGCTGTTCAGTGTTTACTTTCTCGTTTTCCCATTTTTTCCTTCTAACAATCCTGTTTGTTTCTCTTTTTTGATTATTCAAAGCAGATGTGCTGAATTAGAGAAACTGCCCTTTCTGATCGACTCAACAGCTGGCCCGGAAGCACAGAGTTTCAGGAATTAAAGGAGAAGACAAATGATACAATCAATGAAGGTCTATTTTTAACCGTCTAAGTAGAAAACAGAAAAACAAAGTACAGTATTAGAGCTTCCATCAGTAAACTTCCCTTCTTATTTACGATAAGGATATCAGACTAGTGTAGGTATAGTCTCTCACTGCTCCCAACAACTTCAGCTAGCCTGCAACAGTTAATATGGTAGCAGGCTAATATCCATTATTTGGCACCTTTTACTCATATGATTTAGATCATGCTGTATGATTCAACCAGTGTGCCCAACTCAAGTTGCCAGCTTCAGTGGTATGAGTGAAATGAAGTGCTTGCTTATTTATTTGTTTATGCATTTTAGGATTTGCTATTTAAAGATTTTTGAGCTGTAGCTAAACAATATTTCCTTTCAAGCCGCAAACATGAGTAGAAAAAAGTGTGTTTCAACAGCAAAAATAATTTAAATTGCTGGGTTTAGAGATGGATCCTAGCACTGCATAAAATATTTTTCTATAAAGCAGTGGTACCTTTGTGTGCAGGTAGTGTAAGGGTAGTCTACACAGAAGATTTTGACGTGATTTCAACTTTCTATTACTTACCTTATTTCCGTTGCATCCGACTTGACGCAGTCGTTAGATCACCTTTCATCAGATACACCTAAATTGCATCAAAATCTGCCTTGTAGTCCTACCCTTATAGTAAACTATACAGCACTGTCATTCCAACAGTTAATATGGATTTACCTACTATATACTACCCTCTGCTGTTTAGAAAGTGCACAGTTATTTGCCTGCCTGCCTACAGAGACGTGTTACCTGATCACTGAAAATACAGCATTCATTAAAGACATAGAAAGAGGCGGTTAAGGATATTTAAAGCAATTTGCAATTATTAACGGTACAGTAACAGCAAAAAATTAAGTGTTTTAAAGTAATTCAAATATAATGTATTGTTACACTGCACTGTTAAAACTGGCATGTTTGCTTCAGAAACCCTACAATAGTTTATATAAACAAGCTGCTGCGTGGCCATGGGGGCAGCCATTGAAAGCTGAAAAGGAGAAAAGGTACAGGATACACAGCAGATAAGCTCTGTAGCATACAAAGGGATTCTTCAGAACTTATCTGTTATCTACTGTGTAGCCTGTGCTTATAATGGCTGCCCCCATGGCTACACAGCAGCTTATAATATAAACTATAGTTACGTTTCTTCTTCTTTTTTTGGCATTAATGTTCTTTTAAAGCCCTGGTAATGACATTTTCATATGTGGGCTCCATTAAAAATATGACGGAGATGGCAAAAACTAACTATTTTAGCATTTTCTCTGTGCATAGTTCACGGACCATCTCTTCAGAGAAATAAATAGTATAGTGTACAAAAAAAAAACTGGGTAAATAAAAAATGTTTCTAATATAGTTTAGTTTGCCAAAAATGTAATGTATGAAGGCTGGAGTGACTGAATGTCTAACCTAATAGCCAAACCCAATGTCTACCTACTTTTCAGCTCCCTAACTCTGAGTTAGTCAGCGAATTTAAAGGAACAGTAACACCAAAAAATTTAAGTGTTTTAAAGTAATGAAAATATCACATAATGGTGCCCTGCACTGGTAAAACTTGTGTGTTTGCTTCAGAAACACTGCTATAGTTCATATAAACCAAGCTGCTTAGTAGCAATGGTAGAAATTGAAAAACAGCTATACGGCACAGGATAAATAATGGATAACAGATATCATTATGTTCTACAGAGCTTATCTGCTGTGTAACATGAGCCTTTTCTCCTTTGAATGGCTGCCCCCATTGCTACACAGCAGCGTATTTATATAAACAATCAGTCGGTATACTGGGATTGAGTGTCACAAAGTGGAATAATCTTGTGACCAATTGTTATATATTAATATATACTTGTTAAAGCAGTCCAGAAATGTTCCTGTAACTTTAAGGAACAGATCAGTATTACTAATAATACAGCACTACACTGTTGGTTTTGTTAGAGCAAGCCTAAGTCTCCCACAGCCAATCTCCCCTAACCCTTACAGAAGGTTGCCTGGACAGAGGATTCCGGAATTCACATGGAGACCATAGACATATTATTTGGAAAACTATAGGTCTAAAGAATTACAGATAATAGGTCCTTTACCTCTACCACAATTAGCTATCTGTAAAGGATAATAGGTATTGAGAAATAATACACAAGGAACATAGGTAGGTGGAATATATTGGACAATTCACCACTGACAAAAACTTGAGCAACTTTTTAAAACACATTTGAGTAATACTGGGAAGATTAAGCAAAGGTATTTCTCAACATATTTTATCAGCAGTGAAAACTTATATATATAATAATATTATCAGATGCCAGTTTCATATCTGCAACCAACTCTCTTGGACAATACAAATAGTTTATCGTGTTCTTTGTCTATTCAGGATAAGTGCTGAGAACAGTTGTGCAAAGGTGAATGGCACTCACAAAGAAGACTGCATGGGGCAGCAACACAAAGTAAACAAATAATTTTTGTGCAGCTCAGTGGAAAGATAAAAACAAAATCCCCTATTGTTAATTGCAGCAAAATTAAAATGATTGCGGAAACAGAGGAGTATCATGCCAAGCAAGCAATAAATCTTGCAGTGGAATTGTATTTATTTATTAATTTAATTTGAAAGAAGGTTAGAGGTTAGAGCATTTAATAAAAAATGTTTAAAGGCACCACAGGGTTGCAATAAATGTATATTCAAAATAAAGTCTTGGGCTTTGTACATTACGGAAAACTCTAATTAGTCTCGCTTGTAAACACGTCATTAAAATATTTTTTTAATTTCTATAATTACTTTAATGATGATATAAAATGCTGCTTAATCACTCTCTTGAAACTTGTATATATGCTTAATGATGTTAACATCCACCACAAAGTTATATCTGCACATAAAAAAAATGAGGATATCATTTTAAGTGAATTCAACCCATTATTTTTTACTGAAAGTAATAAAAAAAAAAGTGTTTACTTTCCATTTATGTTTCTTTAGAGATTAATATATGACAATATATAAAAAATTATGTGGGAAATATATTATTTCGTACTGATCCTTTGACTTAAATAAATGGCATATTTATAAATTTCTTTTGTAGTCCCGAAATGTGAACTAATGCTATACGTCTCAGTTGAGAAGATTATCCTTTACAAAGTGCTAATTGTGGTAGAGGTAAAGGACCTATTATCTGTAATTCTTTAGACCTGTGGTTTCCAAATAATAGGTCTAAGGACTCCATGTGTAGGGCAAAATGCTTTAAACCCCAAAACCTGGGAATTGTCACCTTAAAATTATGAAAATGTTCCGAAATTTTCAAGACTTTTGACGCATCCACAGACGTTAGGACTTCCTACAACTGCGCATGCGCCATAAAACTGCTCTGATTCCGAAGAGCAAAGAAATAAAATGGCGCCTGTGAACTCCTCAGGCCAGAATCTGCATGGGGGGGGGGCAGCCCCCCTTTAACACTCTTGCTACGTATACATGTCCCATATGTAAACTCCAATCCCATGAGTCCCATCCTTTCCAGTTACAGTTTCATGGGCCACTATATATATATATATATATATATATATATATATATATATATATATATATATATATATATATATATACACATACATACATACATACATACATACATACACACACACACACTTATTCAATAGACCCCAATCAGTTGGATCTTTATTCATGACTTATCCTAGTTCCTGAAAATCACCTCTTAGTTACAAAGCTACCATCAAATAAGTACCGACTAACAACAGATGAGCATATGAATGTATATTTAGACATCTACTGCTTAAAATATTCCCTTGCACATAAGTGTAGACATTTATAAATGATTCCCAAGACTGTTTATTTGTGGAGGCTTGCAATGGATAGCTCATAAATGATGTAAGTAATATCTGTAATCATAGACTTAGACTAGTAAAGAAAACATTCTTTTAGTAAGAAAAACAACCACATATAAACTACATTAGTTCTTCAGGCAGTTTTTGACATGACATGTCTTGAGTATCAAAATGGATGTCAATACATGTCGGAAAAGCAAACTGTGGATCAAATTACTGACTCCTGAATAAGAAAATATGTTGCAAACACGTATATGGCACATATTTTTCTTTTATGGGTGTTACTGCCTATGTATATATCTCAACCACATTAGTTAAAACAGATCTTAAAAAAAAAAATACCTGTGGTTGAGTAATTTTCTGAAGAAATTAAACTGGGTATATTCAGAAAAGTGGTGTTTTTTCATGTTCAACATAAGACTCCTACATGACTGTTAGAGAATGGTCTATATGAAAAATATAGATTATATAGTGAATAAAGTACTCCTTATTGTAAAATATAAAGATACTATAAGTCACAGAGAAGTTTCATGACCATATAAAAGCACAAAGCCTAATTTTTTCCAACAACAATTTAAAGGATATGCATGGCTTTTGTGTATTGGAGAAATATAAAACAAAAACATAAATCAGCTGGTTAACATCTAAATACAGAAAATACAGGAAACAGGGTTTTAAATCTATATATGTAAATATACACCTATGTCTGAAAAGAAACTCAATTATTGGTTTATGAAGATCAATAAAATAAAAGTGTTGGTGTTTTTGTTTGTTGCACCATCTCTCTTTAGGCCAGTCGTGTTCTTTGGAAAGTTACACCTCTTCAGCATGTCTTTTTTTTTTTTGGACTTTGCAGGGACTTCTTGCTGATAGCTTGGCTTCACATCAGCGTCTTCTAATTATAACTCACAGGTAGTACTCACATGTAACTTTAGCCCTTCTTTGATCTTCCTTAAACTGATCATTGGCTGGTTCTTTGCCATTTTGGCTATTCTTCAATTCATTCCAATGGTAGTTTTTCATTTACAGGTTCTGGTTGGCATTTTAATGCATCCAGGATAATTTTAGCAGAGCAGCCTATCATTTGCATTTCTTTACATGTTTCCCCTATCCAATCAACTTTTAAATCTAAGCACACTGTTCTTAATATTAATCAGATTTTTAATCTAAGCACACTGTTGTTCTTAATATTAATCAGATTTTCAGAGAAAAATACTCTATAACCAGTATGTACAACCTTTGCTGCCTTCCTACTTTAAATAAAGGCTGTAGTTGACAACTGTTTTTTCACAGAATGAATGATAACTAATTGAATACTGCGCTTACATTATTTGGAACAAGCAATTATTATTTTGAACAAGCGTGAGGTAATTATTCCATTACACAGAATGGGCAGCATAAATGTCATGACTGTTGGGTCTGTTGGTTTTCTATTACTCTACTACACCTAGTAAATTATTTGCCTTGTAGAAATATAATTTCTCAGGTTAGAGATATTGGACTGCTATTATTCTGAACACAACTATACACAATGTTTTCATGGTTATTTTTGCCAGGTCGTAGGAATACTCCTGCAGGTACAGGGGGACTATAACTGGGGATGGACAGATGGTACAGAGCATGGTTGCATCCTACAGTACATGCACCTGACAAATGGAGGCCCACAAGATATATTTTAATGGGTCAAGTATTATTAATCTGCTTGCTGTTCTTATCAGCCTACAGTGTACATCAATAGAATATATTACATAAGTTCAGCATATACTATGGCAAACCTGTGCTAGTATTCTAGATTGGTACAGATGGAAACCTATGACAGTATTCAAGTTTACTAAAATTATGTCTAAGAAGAATATAACCAGAGCGAACTTATTCAGCTTACCAGAGTGAGGACCATATTTTCCAGGTTTGTGACATCAGCGTAAGTTACGTCATGAGCATATGCAAAACCTTTCCCGAAGTCGCCAAAACATACCTGTGTGTGTGCACTTTGCTCCACTGATATCACTAAAATGTTCTGCGCATGCGCACACCAGATTTTTGCCACAAATTGTTTGAAAGTGTCTGGGATCATCAGAAATGGGGGAATACATCAGTGTGACAGGAGATCAGGGGACAGAGTCGAAAATCTGGTAACTCCCAATAAAATCAGGGGGAGCTGACAGCTCTTTATAACACAAGTGTCCATTAACACAGAATTAACACAGATCAGAGAACATGTCTGTTCAGTCTATAGATTTCAACAGCTGTTTTAGTGAACTACATCTCACAAATGAGAAGAGGCTGAGATTTGTAACTTGGCGGTAGCAGGGTGGACGAAGCTTAGACCCCAGTGAACAACAAATTTGATTTACTCTTCATAGAACTGTAACTATCAAAAAACATTTAACTATACCATCATACTGGTAATATATTTGACATACATTTCAGACTTTTTTCTCGCAAATAAAAAAATAACAGTACATGGGCAAAATAGAAACTATTAAAAATAAAAATACAGAAACATATAGAAGAGTTCATAAAGCAACACAAATTAAGTGTCTGTGTCTAACAAGTTAATTATGTTACTACTTAGGTTCTGATGTTCTAACACATTTTTTTTATGTATGTCCGTTACTTATTAATATTAAGCAATAGAATATTTACGTTACAATGGAATCTAAAAAGTCTATCTGCATTATACTTTATATTTCCAGGGTTGATACGACTCATATAAGATAACTTCTAAAATCAAAACTGCAGAATAGGAAAAACTTGTATAAATTGCCAAACTATTGAATAGTATAATTAGACTGCTTTACAGTATGGATAGTAGTTGTACTAAATGACTACAACATTAATTTTAGTATAGATTTCAATACAGCAGTCATCTCTGCATAGCAGGCACAGAAATGTTCCAGTATAAGCAAAATGCAGTTTTCAGTAAATATATTTTTGCAATGTGCAATCTTTAATTTTCAGCAATGTTACCTGCCCATCCTGACCAACGTGGACCTGATGAATCTGCAGATTACCCTAAAAAATAATACACAGAAGTAGTTAGCTGGCTGCTCATATCATCACAACATAGACTTTCTTAGCAGTGCTTATTTCAGTATACTTAAGGAAGTCTATTAACTCAGAAAATTCTTCATAACCATTTGTTAACTAATAAAACTGCCTACATGCACTTCAGTGCTTTATACACATAGCTGCACAGATGCATATGGTTGGTACCCATATACTTGGCAAACCCTACTTGTTTTACATTTGCAACCCCCCCCCACAGAGATCAGGAAACCTAAAAGATAATTTTCTGCTGTGCTCTTTAAGATAGACTCCCACACTATGAGGCTGGCCCAGGGAACATGAGTAGGGGAAGGGGTGTCCGGCTGAAGGGCAGTTAGTGTGAGGTTTGCTTTCCTAGATTCCTTGAATCTCAACTAGGGAATTAGTTAGGGCAATAATCCCCAACCAGTAGCCGACGAACACCATGTTGCTCTCCAACCACTTGTGTGTTGATCCCAGTGGCCTCAGGTGTTTATTTTTTAATTCCTGGCTTGGAGGCAAGTTTTTGTCACATAAAAACCAGGTGTGCTGCCAAATGGAGTCTCCTGTAGGCTGCCAATCTATACAGGAACTATCAAATAGCCAATCACAACACTTATTTGGACCCAAATAAACTTTTACCCTGCTTGCGTTGCTCCTCAATTCTTTTTACATTTTAGTGTGGCTCACAGAAAAAAAAGTTGGGGACCCCTGAGTTAGGGTGAGAATTCCACACATTTGCTTTCAGGTATTACTGGAACAGTGGCTGGTGCAACTGTGTTTTCCTACAATCCTAACCTTGTTATGAGCTAAGGAGTCCTGAACAGAGGTTGGCTCTCCAAGGGTGATGGGGGCTTGAATTGTCATCAGAGAAATGATGGGTCTACTGCTTCAGATGTGTTTTGAAACCCAGTTTCATTTTAAAGGGAATTCCATGAAAACTTTAAGGCTCAAGCCAGACGGGAAGATTCAGGGAGATTCGTCGCCTGGCGACTAATCTCCCCTAATAACTTCCCCCTGCCTTCCAGCGACTTAAATGAATAATCGCCTGCGCCTCTTCACACATCGTGCTGCGATTTCCCGAAATCGCTCGCAACTTCAAGCTACTTCGGAAAAGCCAGCGCCGTGTGTGAATAGGTGCAGGCGATTATTCATTAAAGACACTGGAAGGCAGGGGGAAGCAGTTCGGGGAGATTTGTCGCCCCAAAGAAGAGGCGATTAGTAGCCAGGCGACAAATCTCCTCGAATCTTCCCATCTGGCCTTAACCTAAAATGTGCTGTGAGATGAGCTGTTTTTAATGTGCTAATATTGTTAGAGAGCTTTCAGCAATTACTACCTCCACTTAATGTCTAAACTTAAAGATAATGGAGGTGTGGCAGATATAAATATATTCACCATTCTTGGAATCCAACCAGCATAAAAATTGTTACAGCTTTTTGCGCACAACTTTTTACTAGTAAATATTTAAAAAGCACTCAGGACCTCGCAGAATTGAAGCCAATAAAGTATTGTTTAATTGCCTAAGAACTCAGCTACTCAAATAAATAAAACATTAATGTATTAAAGGGAAATAATATATAGAATAATGCTAGAAATGCAGTATTTTGTATACTTAACATAAACTTACTGCAACAGAAGCCTAATAAAACAAATGATTTATGCTTTCAAAGTTGGCCACAGGGAGTCAACATCTTGTTATTGTTAATCTTTGCAAGACCAAGACCATGCACATGCTCAGTGTGGTCTGGGCTGCTGTTAGGAGGCTAAATTTAGGGATCATATTAAATTATCAAAAAAGCACAAGTAAAATAATATCTGCCAGAAGCCGATACAAGTACCATTGTTTTCAAACATTTTATAGACATAATTTGAGCACTTGTGCTGGCACAGTTGTGAGATGAGGCAGGTATATTCCTTCAAATTCTCTAGTTCTGAGTCCCTATTTTGTCAAGGGTTCCATGGAATACTTGAGACAACACATTTTAATGAACCAGGTTAGTGCTCTAGCTGTGTTAGTAATTATGTCTCACACACAGGGTTTAATTTACATATATAATTAGTACTATTAAATGCACTTCTTTTGCTGCATTCACAACGTGTCTTAACTGAACACCACCATAATGTAAAACAATTTATAAAACAATACCTCGCTGTCTTGTGTGATCTGAACTTGCTCTCCTTGTGGCACCTGAGCGATGTGGAGATGCCCCTAAAGAGAAAAAATGGGGGGGGGTAAAAGAAACAAAATGAATAAGCTCACCGGTTGGAAATCAAAGTGGTATGAAATCAGAGTCTCTGCATTCCTGACATTTAGCTATGCAGGTATCACAGGAAGACTTTTCTTTGTCACTGGTGCAAAAGATATAATTAATAATTTTCAGATATAAATTCTTTTATGCCCAATAATATTCAAGTGTTAAAGGACCAGTAACATCAAAAAATGAAATTGTTTTAAAGTAATAAACATATAATGCAGTGTTGCCCTGCACTGCTAAAACTGTTGTTTATATAAATAAGCTGTTGTGTAGCCTTGGGGGCAACTAATCAAAGGAGAAATGGCTCAAGTTATACAGCAGATAGCAGATAAGCTCTGTAGAACATAATGTTATCTGTTTTCCATTACTTATCCTGTGACATATAGTCCTGCGCAGGTCCATTTTTTGGGACCTGTACCCGCAACCCGGACCCGCAATTTTACTCGCTTGGACCCGCGACTCGAACCGTACCCGCAACCCGCTGACCATCAAGAATCAGGAAGTGCTGTCATTGTAAACCGGAAGTGACATCATCGGAAGTAGCCACAGTCAGAAAAAAAAGGAGTAGAACAGGAAGTGCTGTCATTGTAAACCGGACGTGACATCATCAGTAGTAGACATGCTGAGAATAAGGGGTAAAAATCGCTATGGCGAGGATCCGCGACCCAACCCTCAACCCGCAGAACCACCGGCCCGCTTCTATACCCGCACCCAGAAATTTTACATGCAACCCGCAGGGTACCGCATGAATTTGCAGGTAACCCGGGGGTACCTGAAGGTACCCGACCCGCTGCAGGACTCTACCATATAGCTGTTTTTCAATTTCTGCCAGTGCTACTTAGCAGCTTGTATATATTAACTATAGTAGTGTTTCTGAAGCAAACACGTCAGTTTTAACAGTGCAGGGCAAAACTACATGATATTTTCTTTACTTTAAAACACTTTCATTTTTTTGGTGTTACTGTTCTTTTAACAGCAGATATAAGGAATAGCTGTAGCCCTATACATATTACAGAGTTATTATCGTTCAAAGTCACATAGCTGTTGTTTTGCCGAGCTTTCCTTTTTTTATTACGTGCAGGGATAGAAATAAAACACACACACACACAAAGATCAATATTAGTTAAGAATAATATATTGTAAGAAAATCAATACATCATCGACTGAACACAACGCAATGTCTAGTCAAGCTTCACTTGGCAGACTTTTGAGAAGAACATCAGCTGGGGGACCCCGGGCCTGATACAGCGAACTCTCAAAGCCAGATCAATCGGGCAAGGTTCTACACAAGACCTCTGCTTGTAGATAAAGTCCCGAAGCCCCCTCTACTGAGTTCCTCTTTATATTGATAGCATATCAAAGTAATAGATGGCTACATGCCCAGAACTGTGACCATAAGAATGACCACGACAATGAGAATAACCAAGTGCATGAGATACAATAAGGCATTATTATATTGAAATAATAAAGTAATAGATGGCTACACACCCAGAACTGTGACCACGAGAATGGCCATGTTCATATGTTTACGA
Organism: Xenopus borealis; assembly: GCA_024363595.1. NCBI lineage: Eukaryota > Metazoa > Chordata > Amphibia > Anura > Pipidae > Xenopus > Xenopus borealis. The sequence goes on from CM044438.1 coordinate 42,540,747, forward strand.
GTTAACTAACTCAACTCCTGCTGTTCCCTTGCCCTCGACTAATGCCAATACATCCATATAACAACTATGGAGCCATATTGGATACACTTGATCACACTCACATTCATACATGGCCTGCCATGTCACATTTGTATCACAGCTGTAAGTCTGAATCTCACTATAGGGTGCATTTCTCAAAAGGTAAATTAAAGCTTGCCACAGGGACTCTGTGTTCTCTATTCACTTTTATGGGATTTATCAAAGGGTAACCTCACACCCTTTAATTACTATGTTCCTATATATGTTAATAGAGAGGTGCAATTTCCCTCTAACAAACTGCAGCTGACTGTTTCACCTTCTGACTAATATACTCCTACCAACCTACATAATGCATTTACAATGGAGCTTTAGTAGCTTTTTATGCTCTTTGAAGATTACAATAATCAGACCATGACTATTGACTTCCTAACTGAATACTTAAAGCAGCATTAGAGAACTAGAGTTTTAGCAGGCTGCTTGTAGGGTGAGAGGGAATTCAAAAGAAGCTACTGTTATATCCATTCCTCCATAGTTGGCAGTTGTTCCAAAGAAGCAAAATCTTGGTTCTCACTGGCCTTGTTTTTACAGTTATTAAAAAAAAATCAGTGGAAGCAAGATTAAAGATGCTCAATTTGGAATTCAGTCAAAAAGCTCTCTCTTAGACCAGAATGGTTGTCTGTGAATTTCAAAGAGACACAGCTCCCTCTATATCACACAGTTTCATTTCCTTTGGAAGGATGTTGTCCTATTCATAAAAGAGAAAACAAAGCATACGGAACTTATCAAATGTACAACAGGGACTCAAAAACAGAATCTAAAAAGTTTGATGGGAGACACAATGGCATTTTCCTCCTTGGGTCAAAGAAAGCATCTTGGAATTAACCCTTTCTTTGGCAAGGGAGCATCTACAATATACGGGTGGGAAGGACTTATTGCTGAATTTCTGAGAATTACTTTTATACAGCAGTGCTTTGTTGAAATACAAAAAAATATTTTGTACTTCCTAGAATCTGCATGATTTGCCAATATATAAAGGAATATAATGCTTTTAATTTGTCTTGCAGGTGGATCACTGAGACGTCTGTACACACTACATACACTAGGCCTGGAAGATTAAAATACAGGAGAAGGGAATTTTGCACTATTAAAAATAATTTTTTTAATTTTATCACTTGAGCTGGAGGAGATCTAGTGCAGGTGACAAAACGTCTGGCACTCAACACATACAGGTTTAAGAGAGTTGTATGACTATGAAGATTTTCATTCATCCAGGTCATGGTATATCTAATATAAGTAATTCTAAAACAACTGGACTTGCCAAGTAATTATTGAAGACGTTTCACTACTCATCCGAGCAGTTTCTTCAGTTCAACTGACTGGTATGGGAAGTTCTTGGCATATAAACTCTTCCACTAATCCAATCACAATGGCACATTGTAACTCTTCAAAGAGGTGACATCTGAATTTGATTCTGTGCAGTTACTGTGGATTACTGGATTACCAATGTGTCATTCAACTCCTAGACACAGGTGTTACTTGTGAGAGTTGCATGAATGGATGTGTGAAGTCTTCTGAACCGCTTGGGTACCGATGTGAGAACATCATTGTATGTAGCAGAAAATGAAAACTTAATATAAGCTTCCATATACTGAAGTAAGAAACTTTCTAAATACAATCAATTAAACATTCTGCATTGTTTCTGAAATAATCAAGTTAATATTCATTATCCCTCTCTCAGGATATGTTTCTCTTCATTCTGTCATCATGCAGCAGTTGGGTGTCAGATAAATGATCCAATATATCTTATAGGAGGGGCTTCCTTTCCTAGCAGATGTATTAGAGCTCACTCAAATAACTGATTCCAGTACAAACAAAATAACGACCGTTTGCACAAATTATGCATGTAGAGAGACAGGATTTCTGTTGAGATCTAATAAATCTTCTAGACAAAAGGAGCACCCCTATGAGATAGACTGGATCTGTCAGTGACCATCTGACACCCAACTGCTATATACAGAGAGAATGAAGAGAAATAGATGCTGAGAGAGGAATAGTGAAGATAAAATTGATTGATTATTTCATAAACAGTACCAAATTTCTAATTGATTGTATTTAGAAAGTTTCTTATTTCAGTATGTTGAGGCCGATATTACATTTCCATGATAGCTCCCCTTTCAGATCAAAAAAGTCATGGAAAATTGTACCATTGAGTTACCAATAAATGTGTGGTGAGCACCTACCACTTGGACTTGTCCATCCTCTCCAATCTGGTGGATCTGAACCTGCTGAGCATTGGCTAGTGCATAGTGCAGAGCCTGAGGTGATGCTTGCTGCAAATCACTGGATGAAGACACTGTGTTCTGTACACCTTCTAGAAAACAAATAATTCCACATTAATGATATTTTATATTAAATATGACAGTTGACAAATTTTCTTATTGGACACTTAAGACCTTGCTGGTAGATTTCTTATGAGATTTGTCTTTTGTTTAAGTATGCACCCAAGCATTCAGCTGTGTTCCTGACAGAGGGTACTGTGCATTTTAGTTGTGTTCAAACAGTTTGCAGCACACATAAAGAAAAGCATTTTATTTAAGTTTATGGCTGAAGGGATGCCTTGTGGCTAAACAAGGCATGTATTCTATAATATTCTGTAATCTGTATTCACTCATGAAAGATATTATGTAAATAGATAATTAATAGATAATATTCAACAAATACTGAGATATTGGCTAGATATCGGTTAGTAAGTGGAAAAACTCTTTAGCAAAATGACCTCAACAAATTAATTGGTCATTTTTGCAAAATATTTCCTATTTACAATTATACAACTTTTCCCCTCCCTTTAAAATGTGTAATCAATTGGTCAGAAGCATCTAATATAATTATATATATATATATATATATATACATTATATATATCATAAAAATATCACATCATTTCATTAACAGAACACAATCTACAGAGTAATTTGTAAGCACTAGTGATCTGTAAATCAATTGTAGGTGTGGTTGTTATACAGCAGCATAGAGAATGTGCTACAGATATACAGAGCTCAATGGAGCATACAATGGGAAGTTTTTACTTCAGACTACTCTGAAGTAATATGTATATTTTCCATTAAAAATAATAAAAACAAAACACAAACATGAAGATAGCACAGCTATTCCGTATCCTTGTCAAGCAGTATAAAATTGTCTTTCACATGCTGCACAACAGGTTAAACATTAACACGTATACTAGGGCTTATTTACAAGCACTGGGCAAATGTAAGCCTTCAAATTTTTGCTTTTACTGTTCCAACTGCTGAACAAAGTTAATTACCGAATTGTTGCTCTGGGTTTAGCCCATTCAAATTATTAGAACTCCTGGGCTCAAATAAAAACATAGCAGTTATATCAAGCTGTATATAAACAGAAACTGCAAAAATTATCACAGAGGCATAAAAAATGTATTGACAATGCAAGTTATGACTTAAACAGACATTGAGGGGGCAAACCTTTATTGCTTATATATTTTGTAGGACACATAGATAAAACATTTTGGGGGGAGTTACCAATATCTGTTATATAGGAAGGGAGTAATCAGGCCATTCATTATTTATTTATACAATGCCAGTAAGTAATACATCACTTTACATGCATTTTTTTTATCAGACAGGGACATTACAATAATGTAACAAAAAAGGGTCAGTGAATAAAAAAAAATTGGGAACAGAGGTAGGGTTGCCATATACTTTGAAAATTTAAGCATGCACCTTGAATATCCAAGCTAAAAAGGGTACACGGATTGCCAAAGGGCCTCGCTAACAAGAGCTTTAAAGCGGAAAAAGTAATGCTGCTTCATCCAATATTGCACAACATTTTTACATCATCACCGTCGTTCATTACATTTGTCTCCTGCTCTCCCTCTTGTTTATTCCTTGTTGTTAAATTAATTTAACCTTAAAAGAAAAGAATAAGCTAAATCGTAGAAAAGCATATATCTCTACTAAAAAAAAACATAATGAGCTGTTCCTTTTAGGGCTGGGACAGACAGGGAGATTCGGGGAGATTCTGTCGCCTGGCATTTAATCGCAGGCGACAATCTCCCCGAACTCCCTTCTCCCTGTCCGCCTCTTGTTTAAATGAAAAAGTGCCAGTGCCGATACATACGCGGCGCGACGATTTCCGGAATTGCCCTAAGTTACTTTGTGAGGAAACTACGGGCGATTCCGGAAATCGCTGCGCCGTGTGTGCACAGCGCTGGCGCTTTTTCATTTAAACAAGCGGCGGACAGGGAGAAGGGAGTTCGGGGGGAGATTGTCGCCTGTGATTAAACTCCAGGCGACAGAATCTCCCCGAATCTCCCTGTCTGTCCCAGCCCTTACACATACCTCTCAGAATTGGAGGAGAACCAGGATGGTTTAGAACAGCGATCTGGTTACACCATGTTATCCCCATAAAGCCCCATTCTTCCCAGAAGTGCTTACTAAATATGTACATTACATTGAAGTAACGGTTTTTATGGGATTTAGTTCTAAAGCTATAAATTTAAAACTGATATCCATCTACATCGTAGTTAGATCATGTTGAAAAAAGACCAAAGTGCATCAAGTTCAACTTCTCCAAATGAAAACCCAGCATCCATACATACACACACACTGACCCCTCAATACACTCACATAAACTATATATACTCACTATAGATTTTAGTATCACAATAACCGTGGATATTATGCTTATCCTAGAAATGATTAAGCCACTCCTAAAGGAATCAGCCATCACAACATCACCCAGCAGTGCATTCCACAACCTCACTGTCCTAAATGTGAAGCACCACCTATGCTGCTTCAAGTGAACTTTCTTTTCCTCTAGTCTGAAGGGGTGGCCTCTGGTGTGGTGACACTCTTTACAGGTAAAAAGGTCCCCTGATATTTGTCTATATTGTCCTCTAATGTACTTGTAAAGTGTCATCATGTCCCCTTGGGGAAAAACAGAGAAAACAACCCCAACCTTGACAGTCTACCCTCATAATTTAGGTCTTCCATCCCTTTTAGTTTCCCATCTCTGCACTCTCTCCAGCTCATTTATATCACTTTGAAGGACTGGAGCCCAAAAGTGCACCACATACTCCAGGTGAGGCCTTACCAGGTACCTATAAGGGCTAGTCCACATGGGAAGATTCAGGGAGATTATTCACCAGGCGACTAATCACTGCTTCTTTCCCATGTGGACTAGCTCTAAAGAGGCAAAATTATATTTTCATCCCTGGAGTTTATGCCCTTTTTTATGCAAGACAGTATTTGCTTTAGTCGCCACATAATGACACCCAGAATTAGACAACTTGTTATCCACAAAACTCTTAGATCCTTCTTAGTGAAGGAAACTCCCAACACACTGCCATTTACTGTATAACTTGCATTTATATTATTTTGGCCAAAGTGCCTAACCTTGCATTTATCAAAATGGAACCTCATTTTCCAGTTTGCTGCCCAGTTTTCCAATTTAGTCAAATAACTCTGCAAAGTGGCAGCATCCTTAATGAAACCTATAGTTCTGCAGAATTTAGTATCATCAGCAAAATTAGAAAGAGTACTTTCAATGCTCACCTTGAAAAATAAAGGAACAAGTACAGAGACCAGTGTTACTCCACTAACAACAATGGCTCAAGTAGAAAATGTTCCATTTACCACCACTCTTCTATAATCTATATTTGAGCCAGTTCTCTGACCAAGTACAAATACTATGTTCCAACATTCCTTAATTTAACATTCCTTGATTTAACCAGTAATCTTCTGTGTAGTACTGTATCAAATTCTTTAGTAAAGTCTAAGTAGATTACAGCCACTGCCTTCCCAGACTTGAGGTCCCTGTTTACCTTCCCATAAAAGGAAATTAAATTAAGTCTGGCTAATTTAATAAAGCATTTGGTTCATGTTAAATTTCCTAGTCCACTTTTATGGTCTACTCTAGAGACTGCCATATGGGTGGCAAAAAGCTTCAAATTAGTACAGGTATGAGACCTACTAATTGTGTCTTATACGGTTATACAGTGTGAGGTGAATAAATGCACTACATTAACATTAGAATCTTTTATTTCTATGGATACCATCACATTTTTGTAGAGATCCAACAATGTCTAATGAACACAGATAGCCCAAGGGAAAACATTAACGGTGCTTTCATATTGGTTCCACTGAAACACACCAATAGAAAATGAAATCCTACTGAATTCCTTTGATTCACAAGCATTGCCAAATATTATTTAATCACTGCACTTATGGATGAACAATCCATAAACATTGTCCCTTTCATATAATAGGGCCACCGCTTCTGTTGCCTTGAGCAGGAAACAGCATTTTGAAGCAATTTGCTATATAAATTGGAATAAAGCTTTGGCACAAAAGTGTTCATATCTCATTTCTTGGCTTGGATTTTTTTAAAAAGTGTTAGGCAAAATGTTGTTTCACAATAGATGCACACAGACATTTACTGCTAGTGCTACTCAATTTTAGAAGAGATGAACATTTAACTTATACTGACAAGCCCAGACGAACAGCCCTTGAGAAGAGGGAAGGAAAACAGAAAGCATATGCTGTGAAGATTAAAATCTGGCTGACTGAAAACAGCAGACTGTGGAGTTAAAATACATTGCACAATCAAGTTGTGTGTTTCCAGCTCAATGTGCCAAAGGAAATTCTGCAATGCAACTTCTTTGTGATCTCAACAGTATGGTCCAATGGCTCTGTGCGAGAAGCATATCACTTTGTGATATATTTTGATTTTCTTCCCACCTATCCTGTGAAGGCATCCAGTAAATTTAAAGGAGTGCTCTAGAAATAATCACCACTATTGAAATGGAAATATGGATTAGCAACCTACTTAATCTTCCTAGTTAATGTTACATGTGCCATTGATTTATGTGTTGATCATTTACCTCTAAATAATCCTCAATATGAGTTTATTATAAGTGTTTAATTTGCAAAAGCTTTGGTTTGTTTTTACAGTGAGAAGTTAAAACCACCTCCAAAACTGGCCCAACAAAACAGCACGGTAACATTACATAGAAAATAACTTTCTTTTTTTGAGTAAATGGAACTGTAACTCTTATGTGGTTTGACAGGTCAAATGTGTATAACAAAATATTACAAACTCTTGCCAATCAAAAGCTGAAAACATATTGTACCAATATTTTCTAACTAATAGCCAGTATTTGTACATGCCAATTCTGCTTTCATCTGTTGCTTTTTATTCATCTCTAAATGGAGCTGAAAGGTAATAAAATTCTCTAATGAATGGTAAGACAAGCATTAACCTTTCTAAGTAGAAAATAGCCTTGACCTCGAGATCATAAATAAGACAGTAGATTAACACAAGATGCCATGAGGCAGTCATCAGGGCATATGATAAACATCTTTTATTTATTATCCAGCCACCATACTGAGTGAAATACAATTGGTCACCTTGGCCTTTTTCAGTTGATATATGTAGTGCATCATTGGCCAGCTTGTGCAATGAAATACTTTTGAGCTATTTTATTAGAAATCATATTTCTTGCCATATTTAGATAATCAAAACTTGTTGAGATGCCATAGAAGTAAGATAAGGATTTCTTAAAGCATTCAAGTGTAATAAAAATCATATTAAACTCTCTCTTTTTTTTTTTAAATGCACCCAAGGGCAATGTCACATAATAGGTTTTCTCCTCCATTTTCTGACTGAAATCTCAGCAATTCTTAATTACCACTGCAAATCATAGACAGTGACAAAAAATTGACAACGGTTATCCAAGCTAAAACATAAATAAATGATTTATAAAGCTTTACTGACCAATACTGAAAATGTATGAATTTTCCTTTGATGGACATGTTCATCTATATATGCTAAAATGTAGCACTTTACATTGAAAGTAAAAGTTCTGCTTGCTTTACCAACTCAAAATGGTGCAGCTGTGAAACCAATTTGCAGTTAAATATGGCTTTCCCATTCTGCATAGTACAAGTGGCGCTTAATGCACAGACAAGCACTTGGCAAGGATATTTGCTATATGCAGCACTACAGTACCTTGGGGCAAGTGCTATATTCAGTGAGAAAAAACACATGAAACTGTCTCGGAAATGCTGTTTTGCTATGGTATCTCAGACATTGGACAGGGAATAAAGCTACTGATGCTGCAAATAACCCATGGGGAAGCATAAAGATGAAGTCCAACCACCATGGAACAGTGAGTTAGTTCTCAGCCTGATCCAAAACATCCCAGAGATAACACAACATATATTCTTGTGACTTGAATTAAGTGAGCTCTAACACATCTTCTAGGCAAAAGGAGCCCCCCTATAAGATATATTGGATCTAACTGTCAATGATGATCTGACACCCAACTCCTGCATGCAGAGAGAATGAAGTGAAACAGATGCTGAGAGAGGGATATTGAAGATAAATTGACTATTCCAGAAACAATGCAGAATATTTAATTGACTGTATTTAGAAATGTTCTTATTTCAGTATGATGAAGCTTCTATTACATTTTCAATTTTCACGATAGTTCCCCTTTAATATGTAGCAACAAAATATAGTGGGATTAAAAAATGCATTATTGCCAATCAGTTGCCCAAAAAAAATATTCAAAATCATATTTTATCACATTAGTAAAGCAAAATGAACATTAATTACACTATATAAATAATTCTAATCTTGTTTTCTTCAGTCTGGGAATTCATAATTATAACAAGCAGGCAGGAGCCATTTTGTGGACACTGTTATTAAGACAAGTCTTGTATCATCTCAGAATCTTGTTTGTGCACCAGAATGTGGGACCCGATGTCCATCCCCATGTCCTGGCTACACAATTAAATGGTTAAGAGAACTGGGGGAATGTGTGGGGAGCAGTGGCATCTAGGAAGTGCTGAATGGAAAGTGAAAGTAATTATCTGCCCCTGTGCCTAAGGCATAGAGGAGTGGCAGACAATATTTGATTGACAGCTGAGATTTTTAAATGAGCTTAAAATAGCTATGAATGCTTTAATAAAAATTTGAAATTGGATTTTATGTTTAATTTGAAAAGGACTTTTATTATACAAATTTTTGTGTCAGGGTGACGGGTCCAGTTTAATGTCATCACCTCAGTTTGTTGTTTGTTAAACCACTAGCTATAGAAATGCTGTTTTTATTCTTGTGCAGTTCGTTTTTGATAGGACTTGCGTTTAAAATAATAATATATGAAGACATGGGTTATAATTATAAATGTAGCACAACATGCACAAAGGGGATCTGTATTTCTCAAAAATTTTGAGCTACAGTTGAAAGAAAAGGTTTGGGTGATCCCTGCCAAATTAAATTTTTTAGTTAATTTAGTAAGTGAAAAATAGCAATCAACTATTGCAGGAATCAGTGTGTTAAAGCATATTTGCAAGTGTAAATGCACAAAAAATAGATCCAATGACACACCAGTGATTTTTATTAAGGTAGTATTTATTCTACAGACTAATCCTAAGAAGACTTGCTTCTTGATTGCTAGTTACCACAATATACCTGTATTCTAGCCTTAAGTTCCAAAACTGTGGAACTGTGTCACAAATATAGGTTTAAAATTGAAAGTTATTGACAATATACTATAACTTTATATTCCACACTGGTAGGAAAGTACTTTACTACATACATAGACAAAGGTTAAAGTCTATCATTTCAGTACAAGATAGAACTGCTTACAAGTGTACATAGCATTCCTTTTTTCCTCAACTAAAAAAACTATATAAAAAAGAGAAGATGGTTATAATTACTATACTTAACTTATTACTTTTTATTTGAGACACTTGGAATTGATTCATACTTGGAGAACTGAAAATTTCCATTGAAATCAGATTTTAGCGTTCTCCATAGAAGATACCATGATTACTTTTAGCAAGCAGCCAAAAGTCCAGTGGAAGCAAATTCTGCTTCCCCTTTATCCAGGCTACAATCCAAAACACTGCTTTTAATATAAACTGTACAGTTATTTAACAATACAATTTTTTAAGAGCAAATGAGACATCTTCTTTTTGCTCAACCTGCTTTAAAGTTCCTTTTAAATATTTTAATGCATATAATTATATAAGGTGCCCCCATTGTGTTCTTGGGGACAGGAAGATTAGGATAAATAATGGCTGGATATTTATTAGATTTACTAAATTAAAACATGATCCATAAGAATTTTTAATTTTGTCATTAATTATGGACAGTTATGCATTTAATTGAGCTACATTGAAATTCTGACAAACAGGTTTACTTTTAAATTTTAATATTTTGAAATAGCATATTGCACTGTACCTCTTACTTTGAAGTTAAAAAGATTGGGTCATGATTTTTATTGTGTAGTTTCTATTTTTAAATTACACTGTTTACACTGCAAATAATTTAATCTACCGTGTAAAATTGCATTACTAACCGAACAAGTGTATTTTGTTTTATTTGTAATATTGGTGTGTGGGAAGCCATCTCCGGTCTTTTTGCCTGGCCATGTGCTATCAGAAAGAGCCAGTGCTGCACTATGGAGCTGCTTTCAAGCAGGTTATTGTTTCTCCTACTCAACTGAAGGGGTTGCAGTGGCACATGAATTTTTACTATTAAGTGCTGTTCTTATATCTACCAGGGAGCTGTTATCTGGTTACCTTCCCATTGCTCTGCTGATGGGCTGCTTGGGGGGGGGGGGGGGGGGGGGGGGGGGCTGGAGTTTATAAGAGCACAAGTCAAATGACTGTGGGCACCTGGGAAACTGACAATATGTCTAGCCCCATGTCAGATTTCAAAATTAAATTGTTTGCTCTTTTGAAAAACGGATTTCAGTGCAGAAATCTGCTAGAGCAGCACTATTTACTGATACATTTTGGGGAAAATGTTTTTTTCCCATGACAGTATGCCTTTAACGGGCAAAAAATAAGGTGCATGCTAATAGTAGTTTTTTCTTTTAAATTTCCCCCTGCCAGTGCTAGGCTGCCAGCACTGGCAGGGAGCTCCCACTATGAGCGGCCATGTTGGGGGACATGGACTTGGTGGATTGCATACTCTCATTGGTGAGATAGACAATGTGTTAATAGCACATCAGGCCAATTTTTATTCCATAATTTTTTATTGGGGATACCTTGATTGAATTCCATACAGTTTAATAAATGCACAGCATTATAATACCAACTAATGACAAAGTGCGGCATACCGAAACACTTTTTTTTAAACTCAATTACCTTGTCTGCTACTAGTGATGCAGCCCCCTTTTGACCCACTCCAACACTGAGGGGCACATTTACTAAGGGTCAAAGTGAATATTCTAATAAAATTTGAATTTCAAAGTAATTTTGGGCTACTTCGACTATCGAATAGGCCAAAATTCGATTTGAATAGAAAAAATTTAAAAATTTCGACAAGTCGAATTTTCAAAGTACTGGCCCTTGCCATTGTAGCCTATGGTCGACCTCATAGAACGTATCCTGAACTTTTTGAAGTCCTAGGAATTCGAAGGATTTTGCGCAAAATAATTAAATTCGAACAATGCGATCAAACGATTCTTATTCGATCCAAAACGGACCTGTTCGATCAAAATAGGTTAATTTTCTATCGAAAAAGCCATTGATGGTCGAATTTCGAAGTTTTTTTAACTTCAAAATTTGACCATTAGTAAATCTGACCATGAATTTATGAGCAGGGAGGTGGAGAGCAGATTTCTTGTTATCTTTGTGCTTTCAAAGCAATGCATAAAAAAATTATTTTGTAAGGTTTTATTATTGATTAATGAAATGCCTGCAAAATCTGCACTGGAAGATTCTATAGCTCAGTGAGAAAAAAAATTACCTGCGGTGGTATATGATGAGGAAGATGGTGTTCTTCGTGAAAAGCTTTTCACTGTAAGACTTTGACCCCTCTGTTTTCTACGCCAGGCAGTCCGACATTTTGAATCAATGCTCTGCTTGATTCTATACCAGTCAGATTCTGTAATTCTAAACTTATGGAAAAGATGACCTACAGTGAAAAAAGAATAAGAAACTATGATATTAAACAATGTATCTTAATAAAGGAACCTGAAAATATTTAGTTATCTAGTGTGTATGTAAAACTTCCTTGACAACAAAAGTGTATAAAAAAAATTTTTTTTAAAGAAATTATTTTAGCTTTCCAGAATCCAATTAATTGATTTTAGCACCAACTATACATCAAATTTATTCCGGTATTAAAAACCATACATAAAGCAGTAAAAATGATCTGTAGCATAGACCATGTTGTAAAGCACAGAGAAAATGTACCTACAATTTATTCCATTAAAACTAAGCTTTTAGAACGACAACATTCTTGACATTGCAGACAAACATACATTAATAGATTAATAAAGATTAAATATTAGGTATAGGAGTCCTTATGCAGTAATCCATAATCCCAAAATGTCTTAATTATAGGAAAGCTCCCATAAAGTCCATTTTAAGCACATAATGCAATTTTATTTATTCCCTTTTCTGTAATATACATGTATAGGATATATTTTTCTGAAGCCTGTTATTCAGAAAGCTCCAGTTAATGTTCCTGCTCTTTGTTTTGTGTGTTAGTAAAGAGGTTTGAACTGGGTATGAAGTCCAAGAGGTATGAGTTTTTTATCTTAAACTTTGCTTGTTTACTTGGGTCATATAAATATGTGTGCTTTTTTCCATGCATAATACGTTTATTGCCAAAAAAACAAGTGCTTGCATTTACCGTCCTTTTAACTTCTTTTTGGAACCCATATTTGTGATTTTATTTTATTCCATAAAAACGAACATAAAATTAATAACTTTCTGCGATAAAGTTTATTAAAATGTTGATTTTCTGGACTTGCCACTTAATAATAACAATAAAACTTTTTAAAATAAAAAGTTTCCACCACTTTGCTCACCAGTCAACCATATATGAACGTTTTATAACTCACTATATGGCAACACATCCAACTAAAAACTAAAATGTGTGAATCCTAGAAAAAAATTTGATACAATTGTGTTAGATGAGGTAAAACTTTTGAAGTTTATTAATTCAAGTTGGATAATGTCAAGGTAACTTTCTGCCAAATATTTTAGAACCACAGGCCCATTACTAAAAGGTAAAGTAACTAAGTTACCCCAAATCCCTTTAGGGTTATAAATAAATGGGAAGAACTTAAGCAGCTGTAACGTAGATCACAACAATGGACCATAACTTTTCAGGATTAGCTGTGCATGTTTCAGCTCTTAACTGTTAATTTTTGCCATAGATAATGGATCAAACATTTAATTTGCACACCACATCACCTTTTGTTACAATTCCATAAGAGACAAGCTTTCTACAATATGATTTTACACACTCTACAACAGAGATACCCAACCTTTTGAACCCATGAGCAACATTCAGAAGTAAAAGGAATTGGGGAGCAACACAAGCATGAAAATGTTCTTGTGGTGCCATATAAGTGCTGTGCTTGGGCATTTGGTAGTTCCTATATGGATTGTCAATACCGGGTTGTAGTACACCTGGCAGTACACCTGGTTTATATGAACCAAAACTTGCCTCTAAGCATGTAATTAAAAAATAAGAACCTGCTTTGAGACCACTGGGAGCAACAGCCAAGGAGTTGGAGAGCGACATGTTGCTCACGAGCTACTGGTTGAGGATCACTGCTCTACAAGCATGACAGCTGAAATGTAAGTCAACAGTCAAATGCCCAACCCCTGAAAACAAAACAAATACAGTCATCTAATCAAGATATAGGTCCAGCCAATCCAATCTGTGGGCCAACAGTTACTTTCTTGAAAATTAAGGCACGCTCTGTTTTTATTAAGCCTTTTATTATACTTTTAGCTATCTAAGCATGCTGAATGTTAACATATGCTTATATTTTAATGGAGTACAGAACAGACTGATTTTGTTTTTCTGTGCATTATATCATCTTTGGAAACTAGCAGCTACACATCACAAAACAGAGCTGGTCTTTCAATCCCATCCCAAAACTTGAAGGCCAATCCAAAATCTATATTCCTTTGTACTGACAGACATAGTCTAATGTTGTTCTTCCTAAGTTACCCTGGATCGAATCCAAGACACAATGAGAAAAGCCACTCGAGCCTGGGAAAGGAACAGATCATATTTAAATAAACGCAAGTGTTAGAATACAAGGCTCATACATGGAAAAAGCTCCTCTGTTATGTTAAGGACAGTTACTATAGGCAGTGAAAAGATTAAATGGAACAGCATTCATAAGAAGGAAGTCTATATAACATTACAAACCTTGTAAGGCCTCATTAGGTGATAAAAACTGTAAATTTTGCATCACCTACATTATATAGAATATGCAATATTTTGCAGAAGGTTAAAGGGCTGTCACAAGTTCATAACAACATTTTTTCTGGTAGCAATAAAAAAAATCAGTGAACAAAAGTCTGCAGGTGCAACACATTTTTTTTTTGCACACCATTTATTTCAAAAGAACAAATTTGTGTTAGAAGCCTAAAAAACCTGCAGCAGTTTCTAAACCATGTACAAACAGGAAACCAAGTTATAATCTTGCCCCTAAAGGGACTTGAGTTCTTAACCATTGCCCTTTCCACTGTTCCATCCTCTCTCAATTTCTATGGCAAACTGGTCATGAATAATGATGCACTGGCTGTGCCCAATGAGAGTGAACATTTTGAAAATGTTCACGTTCAGTTACAAAATTAAACAAAAGATTAATATTTAAATCAGTTTTGCTAAAATATGAGACCCTTCTATTGTATAAATGTGCAGAGAAAGAAAAAGTCACAAAAGGAATACATTAATGGTGCTTGCAAAATACATAAGTTTGTTTTTATTTCAACTTTATAACCAGATATGTTAAAATGAAAAAACATATTGTGTTGAAGATGGTTCTTGACAAAAGTGTCTTGTTTCTATGCTTCACTGTGGTATGAAATTGTTCATAACATGATTAGAAAGCAAACAAAAAGATAAAAATAATTTTACAGCTGAGTTACATCTCTCATACAAACAGAATATAAATGTCTACTGGTTATAAAGGAATACGAAATACAGATATTAATGTAAAATCTAACTTGTGCTGCTTTTGGCTCTGGTACTGTTTGGCAAAACATCTACCATGCATGCTTTGTGGATGTCATACTTAAAGGAGAACTAAAGCCTAACTAGAAATGTTGTATATGTACCAGCCTAAGGCAACCACAACCCTTTAGGAGTAAAGATCTGCGTCTCCAAAAATGCCCCAGTAGCTTCCCATCTTTTCTGCTGATTCACTGCACATGCTCTGTGCTGCTGTCACTTACTGAGCTTAGGGGCCCGACTCACAATATACAGTACACATAGAATAGAAATGTCTCAATATAAGGCTGATTAGTAACACAGATAATTTCTACATGGCAGCACAGAAACCAGTGCAACTAGCATCAAAATTTATATTACAGACCAACCTCATTTTCTGCTTGAGAATTTGCAACAACCCCTAAGCTTAGCATCTCAACAGGTGCTCAGAGCTCACTGAGCATGTGAGTGTCACAGACACTTTCCAAGATGGTGACCCCCTGAGACAAGTTTGAAGTCCAGGATCTTTGCTGCTATTGACAAGCGGAAACTTTAGGCTGGTGCAATAATTTCAGTACATAAAATATGCCATTTTTAGCCACATTAATTTTTAGGGTTTAGTTCTCCGTTAAGGGTCATGCTTCACAGAATCACTAACTTATGTCAAGGCATTTTGCTCAATGATTTTTAAAATGTTTGGGGAAACCAAAGTCATTCCCCCAATATATACATACAGTTAGGTCAATAAATATTCGGACAGACAACTATTTCTTTTTCCAATTTTGGTTCTGTACATTACCACAATGAATTTTAAATAAAACAACTCAGATGCAGTTGAACTGCAGCCTTTCAGCTTTAATTCAGTGGGCTAAACAAAAATATTGCATAAAAACGTGAGGAACTAAAGCCTTTTAACACAATTACTTCATTTCAGGGTCTCAAAAGTAATTGGACTATTGACTCAAAGTCTATATCATGGGCAGGTGTGGGCAATTTTATCAATGAAGCAGATAAAAGCCCTGGAGTTGATTTAAGGGGGGGGTGGCTTGTATGTGGAAGATTTTGCTGTCATCAGACAACATGTGGTCAAAGGATCTCTCCATGCAGGTGAAACAAGCCATCCTTAAGCTGCAAAAAACGAAAAAACCCAGAAATTGCTACAATTTTAGGAGTGGCAAAATCTACAGTTTGGTACATCCTGAGAAAGAAAGAAAGCACTGGTGAACTCGGCAAAGCAAAAAAGACCTGGAAGTCCACAGAAGACAACAGTGGAGGATTATCGCAGAATCATTTCCATGGTTTAGTGAAACCCCTTCACAACAAGTGAACACCACTCTCCAGGAGGTAGGAAAATTAATATCCAGATCTACCATACAGAGAAGACTGCATGAAAGTAAATACAGAGGGTGCACTGCAAGGTGCAAGTCACTCATATGCATCAATAATAGAAAGGCTAGATTGGACTTTGCTAAAAAAAAATCTAAAAAAAGTCAGCACAGTTCAGGAAAAATGTGTAAAACATTTGGGAGGCAGTGTGATAGCTTGGGTGTTCTTGGCTGCCAGTGGCACTGGGACACTAGTGTTTATCCATGATGCTGTCTGCTCAAATCCAGCTAAATGCAGTCAAACTGCAGATGAACATTGACCCAACTTTGTCCAATTAAATTGGTCCAGTCTTTAGTTCCTCACATTTTATTACCTAAATTAGAAAAAAAAAAGTTGTCTGTCCAAATATTTATCGACCTAACTGCGTATGTATGTTGGCTGTGTTAGGCCATGCACTAAAAAAAAACTTCTGCAGGGGAACTCAGGACATAATGTTCATGTGTAAGAGCCCCTAAAGTTGAATAGGGCAAAATGCAGGCCAAGCAGACTCCTCAGGAGAGAAACACACAAATTCATCACCAAAGAGTTGTTTTCTAACTTTTGAGCAGACCTCTATAGGTCAGATGGGCAGGAAGCCCATTTTCAGTCTCAGATTCAGCTAAATGGGCAGCTTAATTTGGACTATGTACAGCAAGCTTTAAACAGTAAGATGAATAGGGGGTAAAAGGGACATATACCAGTATGGTTATACTTCGTAAATAAATGGCATTTAATCTAAAATAAAAGCCATCACTTTTCTTTCATACCTTTTGGGGTAAATTTCTTTTTAAAAAATAGAAAACTTTTATTGTTCTGCCTCTTTCCCTTTTTCCAGCCTGAGTCCTGATCTATTGGCTCTGAAGCTGCCATCAAGGGCTCATACCCGCACTGTGGATGGGGCGGCAGATGTAGGAGGGTCTTATGTCTATCCGGCACTCAACTCTCCCTCTATTATGCCTACCCACAGTGTTTTCCAAACTCCCTTCTGCCTGCTCACAGTGCTTGCCACAGTCCTTACTGTCTGCCCACAATGTTCGGCACCCTTCCTTCTGTCTTCCCACAGTGCTCAGCTCCCATTCCAACCCTTGCACATATTAATCCGCATTTAGAGAATATCATTTTTCTGTTTTACAGTAATAGATGCAGGAATTACATACAATATTAAATTGGATAAAGATAATAATGTATATCAGAATAACAGTATATCTTTATTAATATAAATAATAATGGCAGGGAATTATGACAGATATGGGCAAGTTGTGAAAAGATACACACGGGGGGGGGGATGTGGGAGGGGTTTTTCTGTCTAATGCAGAGTTCTGCATGTCAGTTAAAAACTATGACCACTTCCTGTGGGAGAATGAAGAAACACTCCTATTCATCATTTTAGGCTGGACTTCAAAGAAAAAGGATCATCTCCGCAGGTCTGATATAATTATAGATTTCAAGGAGTTTCCAGCATTAACATTCACCAAAAAATACCCTAGAGGTGCCAACTCCACAGGAAGCTCTGCTTTAGAGATTATACAAAATCAGTGATCAATATTTCAGCTAAAGGAACAGAAATGGCCAAATTCTCTGATTTATCTGGCCCTGAAGAAGGGGTTTCCAAACATCTGTTGCATTAGTTGCACTAGAAAACACAGACTGCCTACCCCTGTCATGGGATACTGCATTTTAGGCATTTTATGTAGGGAAAAAAAATAAAAAGTTAAAGCTGTTAAGCTGTAGTAACCCCTAATATTTATAGTTGTTGTTCTTTGTATATTTTACAAATATAATGTTGAAAAACATTATGAATTTTGAAAAGATGCTACATGGAAGCCAACAACAGTTGACGCATTAGTAAGATTAATGGAGATATATTTTATAAGAAATAGGTTTCTCACATGAATATATTGGTATGTACTTGACATTAAAACTGAGGAAAATCCAGTATAAATAAAAGTTTTATTGTCAATTAGATAAGCAGATCCAACCTGTAACATGAACCATATTATTCTGTTGACTCTAGCAATGAGTCCAATCCTTAATTTGGTTGAGAATCAAGTCTCTGAGTTTATACATATGTTTGTCACAAATAAGTCATGCAGTAACATATCAAGTAACTAAGGACATCTGCAAATCCTCACCATAAACAATTAAATTTTTAGGCAAACTTGAGATGTTTTTCATGGTTTACTGATTTGCCACCAACTAAGAAATTCACGTTGCTGTAGGTGACTTTTTGAGCAGACAAATGAATACGTTGTTCCTATTTAGGTCTATTTAGCGATCTCTAGGTCAAATATAAATATGACATCTTAACACCTGTAATAATTTACATTCATTAGGTTCAAAAATTATCTTTCTCAATTTAAAATCAACCTGTTCAAGAGAGGTGTTATCCAAATTGAGGTACACGGGTCAGAAGGGGTTTCTCTGAAGGAAATTCTTTTTTCAATCCCCCCCCAAGACGGCCTGATCGTTTTGTAGTACAGAAACTCATTCATAGACTTTAGCCACAAAAATTTTTTTTGACTGATATTTGGCCTACTCTGTAGCCAAAGCAAAAGGACAAAAATTTCCTGCTCTAAAAGTACAAGTGTCCGGATCAGCTTTATAGTAGATCCTTAAATTCCAGTTCTCAAATCACACTTATATAAAAAAAAAAGTGCTTTCTTCAAAAGATAAAATCTATCTTTTTGACGTGAAAAAAATTGGTAGCACAAACCTGACCTGTAGGTATGGTGAAGTTCCGACTGTCATAAAGCCTCAATGCTCCTATATTTCAGATAACTGCTAAGATTGTACTGTGGCTCCAAAGTGTGGGGCTGAGAGTGCATTGTTCTGAACGAAAGAATAGGGTTATATTTTCCCGACTATAAATTGCCTTTCCAGAGTAGTCCATCTTCGTAATAGTTACACATTTTAACCCAAAAACAATGTAGAGTATAACAACGCTAAAAAGACAGCCCAAGCTTTAAAAACTAGAGACTTGTCTTATAATAAAAAAAAAGCAAAATATGCCTTGTTTGATATATGTTGCTTGTGAACTAAAAACTACAGCACAATCTATAGCTGCCAAGAAAAAAGTGTAGAAACACAAAGCATAATCCACATCACCCGTCTTGTGCAGTTCATTATTTCCGTCTATATAAAGCAATCCAAATAGAGCCAATTCCAAGTCTCTGCAGATGCCAAAGTGCATAGACTCTTACTGAAGCCATAAAACGGGGTGTGGCCCTAATGAATTGTTAAGCCACTGGCAGAATTACCAAATGTGCTGTTTTCTTAAAATATGGAGTAGTATGCCTTAAGGTATCATTTCTGCCTGGAGGCAAATGTGTCATGCTAAGCAGTTATTACTGTAGGTGACCTAATGTTTCTAAAGAAAAAAACAAACAAACAAATAGCTATGAAACTAAAAACCACATGGATGTTGAATGATTCTAGGGTTCCATTTATTTTAGCATTAGCTGATGTCAAAAGCTGGAGTGCTAATTTAAACAGTTGTGCCAAATTGCACATTATTTTTTATCAGTCTACTACCAAAAAAATTACAATAGATAGCATTGCACTGGTGCACTTCTTAGTCCTCATGTGCCCTGCAAATATACTGTAGGGGATCAGTTATCCAGAAAGATCCAAATTACAGAAAGCCCATCTCCTATAGACTCCATTTTAGTCATATAATCCAAATTTTAAAAAAATTATTTCCCTTTTCTCTGTAATAATAAAACAGTACCTTATACATGATCCCAATGAAGATATTATCAATACGTTTTGGAAGCAAAACCAGCCTATTGGGTATATTTAATATTTACATGATTTTCTAGTAGATCATGAATCTAAATTACTATTATCTGGAAAACCCTAGGTCCCGAGCATTCTGGATGAAAAGTATCATACCTGTACTTTCAGTTTAATTTACAGTTAGGGTTACCACCTTTTCTGGTAAAAAAATACCGGCCTTCCTAAAGATTTATCTTTTTTCCGTATTAATAACATTGGGATCAACCATAATTTTTACCGGCCAGGTGGCAACACTATTTAAAGTTTAAGTTAGTCCGTATGTCTCATCATATTCTACTACTGTTTTACACAAGCACATGTTTCAGCAGATTTCCCTCTACTGAAGTATGGGTCCTGTCCAGGTACATTTGGCAGGTAGTGAATAATTTATGTTGTGAAATGTTAAATAATTTCTGTGCTGTATGCATCTCTTACTGAGCAAAAAGGTAAAAAAGTAAATATGTCTACAATAATGATTTGTCCACAGCCTGGTTAAAATAAAAATACAACATATGTTTTAAATTTTAAACACCTATATATGTGCAAATTAAAGAAGTCTATGAAGTCTTTTAAAGGTACAATTAAGTACCAAAAGATTTGAATTCTGGTGCTATCCAACTTTTTCCATGTGGAGGGCTTATTATATGCTAAACCAAGATATTTACTTGCCAAATCCTTTTGAAATGATTGTGTGATACAAAAAGTCTACAGATTTCTGTAGGTCTGTGTTCTGCCAACTGGTCATCTGTTTTGCAGAATTTAATACTAATGTTTGCAGTCAAGGTACAGGTATGAGATCCCTTATCCAGAATGCTTGGGACCAGAGGTTTTCCAGATAATGAATCTTTCTGTAATTTTGACCATCATACCTTAAGTCTACTACAAAATCATATAAACATTTAATAATAAATAATATATGCGGTTTTATTACAGCAAAAAAGGACTTTTTTTTTTTTTTTTTTTTTGGATAAAATCTGGGGGGGTGTCTTTAGGACATGGCCTTTACAAGCTTTCTGGATAACGTGTTTACTATTGTGCTGCTCTCATGTAGATTCCCACTCTTCAGAGAATGCTTAAAAAACATTCATATGGAATAATGAAGGATTACACTATGGTAATTAACCATAACTCTTAACTTACCTCTCTTTGCAGATTCAGCGCAGCAGAGCTCACAGGTGCCATCTTCTGACGTTTCTGCGGTTTCCGTCAGGTTTGGTGCATGCATAGCTGTCAAAAAATTAAATACTGCTCCAGCTGCGCATGCGCGGATACTGCACTTCACGAAGAAGGGAACAGATGGCGCCTGAGAGCTCCGCTTCATGTGCAAAGAGAGGTAAGTGAAGAGTTATGGTTAATTATCGGAGTGTAGACCTAGGCTGGGGGGAGCAGGGGTGGTCTATGTAAGGTAGGGGTAGAGGTTTTTAAGGTTTTGTTCTCCTTTAAACGCTGTATCCATTATCCATTTTTTTGTAGTATGTAATGTCTTTGCTGTTTTTCCCTTTGCACAGATTTAAGCACTTACTAAGCAAAACTTATTTTCATTTGCAATTATTATTTGCACACTGTTATGGAGGTGTTGTTGTAACCATCTCTCCGTTTTCTAAATGTCTTACAAATGACATGGATGACCTCTTTTCTTAAGTACAATCAAATCTAAAAAGTATCACAGAGAAACATACATATGTATATCTAACAAAGACCCTCCCTGTGGATGGCAAAATATTTTTCTCCAAAAAAAAATTTTTTTTTCACTTTCCCTCTGTCCATGTTAAATGAGTTTAAACCTAGACAAAGCAGTGGTGTTTCTGGAACATATACGGATTCTGTTTTGCATGGTAGAGTTTTACCCTTGCATTTTTTGATGCAGCAACAAACTGCATACACGTTTTTGAAAGTGTTCCTGAGCCCATGTAGTGATTTCTACTACACAATTGTGTGTTTTAAAGGGGTTGTTCACCTTTGAGTAAACTTTTGTTATAATGTAGATAGTGATATTCTGAGACAAATTGCAATTGGTTTTCATTTTTTATGGTTTGTGGTGTCATAGTTATTTAGCTTTTTATTCAGCAGCTCTCTATTTTGCAGTGTCAGCAATTTGGTTTCTAGGGTACAAATTACCCTAGCAACCCTGCATTGATTTGAATTAGAGACTGGAATATGAATAGGAGATGGACTGAATAGAATGATAAGTAATAAAAAGTGGCAATAGCAATACATTTTTAGCCTTACAGAGCATTTGTTTTTAGATGGTGTCAGTGACCCCCATTTGAAAGCTGCAAAGAAACAGAATAAAATTGCAAATCATTAAAAAACTATGAAAAATAAATAATGAAGACCAATTGAAAGGTTTCTTAGAATTGGCTCTTCTACAATATACTAAAAGTTAACTTGATGGTGAACCACCCCTTTAATGCAGCAGTGCCTAAGGGACTAGGGATTGCGGCCAACTACAACTGGCTTTCAAACTTGTCCCTTGTGTACAAAGATTTCTCTGGATTCTCTGAACGGTAACATGAACTGTAGATAATGAAATTTCCAAATTCTTTGCAATTTTACATTGAGGAATGTTACTGAATTGTTGCAATGTTTAATAAAGTGGTGTACCCACTTACCTTTGAAACCCCTAGTCTATCTGGGATGCTCTTTTTTTTTTTTTTTTTGCATTACATAGCTTTTATTTACTTTTGTTGCCCCATGCCAACTTTTATGAAATATATTGTGCTTCTGGCATCAAACTCAAAACAAGAATATTTTTTCCAGGTAAGAAAATTCTCAGTTTCAACAATTGATAGGGTTTTAAATGAGTTGAAAATCATCCCATTCTCTTTTTATTTATAATTTTATGCAGAGTCCAACCTTTTTTTGAAATGGAGTTGTATTACTTCAAGGGATTATTGGATTGCTACTTGGTTACACAGGTGACAAAACTATTTTCAGGGATGCTCTGTGTATGATCATTTCCTCCATACTAAAATTTCACTAAAAGGGTGCACATTTCATCACACCTAAGATAAAGAACATGTAAGTAAAACTACTTTTGCTAGCAATTCTAAAGCAAAGAGGTTTAAAATTGCAGAAACCTGCTTAAATTTCTTTAACACTATTAGTCAAAATAGCTATCTGCCTTCCGCAGTCACATGTACGTTTCCAATGTATCCCTTTTTGGCCTCTTCCTGGCAGCCTTTTGCTTTTGGCCAGTCAAGTTTTGGAGCAGCATCTGCATGGTGGAACATAACAAAAGACACCCAGCTATAATAACTACTCCTAAAAAAAATGGTGGGACAAAATGGTAACAACATATGAGACACGTATGAGGCCCAGAAAGCAAAGCCAGGGTGTCATATCTGGCATCATTTCTAAAGAGCTAAACGTTGAAAAAAGGGGCTCACTATATAGTGACACATGATTCTAAGTATTTTGACAAGACATAGTGATTTTTAAATTATGTTTATTAAAGAAATAATAGCTGTCAAACAACCCTAAACTGCTTAACATTAATTAAACTGTAACGCACTGCTGGCAAGAGACAGGATGCCCTACAGAAAAAATACTTTATTTCTTGGTGTGTTATGACCAGTTGCTGATTTATTATTCCTATAGCTTAGCATTTGGGAAATTGTTCCTATTAGCTAAACACCACAGACTTCCATCCCAGAAACAGATTGATTTTGCAGGTTGATTACATTTTGTAGGAGAGTCACTATAAAGTACTGTGTGAACTTTTCTCCATATGTTCTAATTAATGAGTTTTCAAGGTTGCATTATTCCTTAGTTATCAATGGTGTAAATGCTCCTTGGATTTCCTACACAGAGAGATCTTACACTCTACAGATGGCCAGGTCTGTTATCCTATTTTAATACGTGTACACTACACAATGGCCTTATAGAAGAAAACAACAGAAAAAGTTTTTTTTGCCTTTGAGAGATAGCTTTGATTCGCATAAATACAATGGCCTTATAGAAGAAAACAACAGAAAAAGTTTTTTTTGCCTTTGAGAGATAGCTTTGATTCGCATAAATACAATGGTGCTTGAAAGTTTGTGAACCCTTTACAATTTGCTATATTTTTATATGAATGTGATCTCTTACATCATATGATTTTCACTACCGGGAAACCATAGTTAAACAAATGAAACAAAATTACTTTTGTCATGTATTTATTGGGGGAAAATGATCCAATGACATATCAGCGTGCAGCAAACTTCCATACCATTTTGACTCTAAAGGAGTGGTAATTTGTAATGTCTGACAGACAATTCTGGGTTTAGGATTTGCCAACAGAACACATTCTGTCTGTATTCATTATGCTTGGTAAAGCCCTTGGTCTCAGTGATTAGAGGACCTAACAGATGGGGTGTTTCATCATCTGGGAGGAAAATCTCTTCTCCTGTGGGTGAGCAAGCATCTACTAACTGCCCCTTTGCATTCATTTGAATTGCCCCATATAAAAAAACAGTACATGCAGCAATCATGAGTAATTGCATGAAAATGCTGAAGAAAACATTTTTGCTTACCCAGGATACTTGAAGAGTAAAGTGTTTTACATGCAGCAAGTTAAATACATGATGATCTTTCACCCACTGGAGCCTTTCCATTGGACAGTTAGGCGCCCCATCTTTAAAAAGAGAATTCAACCCCTGCATGCAAAGTAGCTCCGTAACGGCAAATACCTCCTATTGCACATACACCCGAAATACACAAACTTTCCGTTTTTCTTTTTTCCAGAAAGTTAGTGAATTTCGGGCGCATGCGCAGTAGGAGGCACTTGCCGGTATGGAGCTACTGTGCATGTGCCCGGAAGTCACAATACGTCCAAATTCTTTTTTAGGAAACTTTGTGACTTTTGGCACATGTGCAGTAGATCCAAACCAGCAAATGCATCCTACTGCGCATGCACCACCAAACGCTATTACTAGAGGAAGAAGAGCGCTCGGGAGAAGATGGCTGCCGTGAACTACGCTGGAGAGGACTAGAAGGAGGGGTGAGTAACAAGTTGGGGGCATTTGCCTTGGGGGAAAGATAGGCCAGGGGGAGGAGGGAGGGGGACTTACTCAGGGGAGGGGTGGATTTTTGTACCTAGGGGGTTGAATTCTCCTTTAAGGGCCCTAAGGAAAAAGTACTTATGGAAAGGGCTTTATGAGGTGTAGGTAGTAGAACTTGACTGGTATGCACAGAACCCAGAACCCCACCCAACTGGACACATATCAAATGTTATGAGGGATGTGAGCCAGGATTGATTATCAACTTCATTTATACTCTTCCCAGAAGCCATCCATGAAGAGTAAAGATGCTCATAGCAGCAAAGGGAAAACAAGTCCATATTTTAATGAAAATTCATTTTAGGAATAGGAACTAAGCTTTTAACTAATTAATTTGACTGCATTTAGCTGTGTTTGACCCAACAGTATGTCTCTAAACACCTCAGAATTAATTTGGCTGCTTCTGTCCTGTGTCACATCATGGATAAACACTGGTGTCCCAGTTCCAATGGCAGCCATACACGCCCAAGCCATCACACTGCCTCCCAAATGTTTTACACATTATGTGGTATGCTTTGGATCATGAGCTATTCCACACCTTTTCCATACTTTTCTCCTGCCATCATTCTGGTAGAGGTTGATCTTGATCTTAAACTAAAGAAAAATACAGCATATTGCAGATATAAAAATGTTTGCTTAAACCGTCTCTATATGGTAGAAAAAATTTTACCACTAGTTCTTTATTTACGCTATTTTTATAGTACCATTACAAGTAAAATAACTGGAAAAGGCCTAAAACAAACATAAAAAGCTGAGCCTATTTTTTCCCTCTGCATTTCCTTTTGCCTGATATGATTCTATTGATTATATCACCGTTCAGACATTTATCCACGGTTGCTTGTGTGGTTTGTGTTGGTTGGGTTATTGACTGATAGAGATTCCATTTCATGCAGTTCATGTCTGTTTCCATTCAGCATTTACTTTTTTGCCTACTCTGTATTTTCTTGCCACCACAGAACACCAAAGTAAACTTAAAGCTAAGTGGTTTTTATTAGCCTCGGAGACTATGCACAGCCTGAAAGCAAATGGAATCCTGCTGACAAGGCATTCAACTTTATATACACTAAGCTTAACTTGTGGAAACACTGTTTTTACAAGACACAATACATGAAAGGCACCACACAAATAAAATGCCATAAAAGTGAGTTAGTTTTAGGTGTTGCATTTTCTCCCTCTGTGAAATGGTTAAATTAAAAAAAATATATATAACCATATTGCCTCATATTCAAAAATCTCATAAGGTTTACCACAAAGTATGAATTTGTCTATGCTATGAATATGTAAGACTCAGGACATCACATCTTGTACAATCTGTGCTAGGGTTATTGCCATATGTTTATGGAACAGAAGTGGTACAATATGGAAGTTGACCTGTGCATTTTGGGAGAGGAAAGCATATGCAACAGTGGTGCTCATAAGTTTACATACCCTGGCAGAATTTATGATTTTTTAACCATTTTTGAGAGAATATGAATGATAACACAAAAACTTTTCTTTCACTCATGGTTAGTGGTTGGCTAAAGCCATTTATTGTCAAACAACTGTTTTTACTCTTTTTAGATCATAATCACTACACAAACTACCCAAATGACCCTGATCAAAAGTTAACATACCCCAGTCTTAATATTGTGTATTAACATCAATGACAGCTTGAATTATTTTGTGGTAGTTGATAGTAGTAAGATGAGGCTTGTTATCTTCTCATACAGTAAAGCTGCCCATTCTACCTGGCAAAAAGCCTCCAGTCCCTGTAAATTCTTGTGCTGTCTTGCATAAACTGCATGTCTGAGGTCTCCCCAAAGTGGCTCAAAGATATTGAGGTCAGGAGGCTGAGATGGCCACTCCAGAACCTTCACTTTATTTTGCTGTAGCCAATGACAGGTAGACTTGGGCTTTAGTTTTTGATCATTATCATGTTGGAATGTCCAAGTACGTCCCATGCGCAGCTCTCAGGCTGATGAGCGCAAATTTTACTCCAGTATTTTTTGTATTTCACCTTAAGTTATTTGTGGGGTTTTCCTTGCATCCAGAGCAATTTTTCTGGCAGTTGTGGCTGACATTTTAGCTGGTCTACCCGACTGTGGTTTGGTTTCAACAGAACCCCTAATTGTCCACTTCTCAAAGGGGAATTCAACCCCTCCAGCACTTTTCTGTAGGACCGATTTTCTCTAATCCTTTCATATACACACTACAGGCATGGCTACAGTCTCTGATGGGTAGTGTAAACTCATTAGCACCTCACTGCCCTTCAGAACCTTTAATACGCCAAATGGCCATAGCTTGTAGAAAGTGATTACTATTGAGAAGGGAACTATGATGGGGGAGGTGTTTTCCTTTTTCAATCATGATAATTTAATTATTTACCTCTCAAGTACAAAACAGAGAGTACCTTCAGTTTCCCTGTTTCTCCTGTTTAGCTCAGGGAATAAAATGCATACATTTTTGAACGATTAAAATAAAATAACAGGCAAAAAGTATGTTCAGCACAAGCCCTTTTCAAGTGCAGTTGTGTTAATCGGGGGTGGGGGGGTGGGTATACCCAATTAGTATACTCAATAATTATATTAAATTATATTCTATTTCTGGAGGCTTTAATTGGAGCAACAAAAAGCATTAAGGACTGTAGGAAATCAAAGATTTCCAAGTATGCTTTTTTTATAATTAATGGGGATTTTCACCCATTGCAAAACAAGTGCAGAAAGTGGCTGAATTTAAAAAAAAAAAATTAGCACCTTAACCAGTAAGCGCCTTTAGATGAACCTTCGAGAAAAGGGGGTCAGCAACTCCCTCTTCCACTACATAAATGTATGCACGGTCCCTACTTCACTTATTTGCATATCATAAAGTTACTTACTATTGATTTCTGCATCTGCACTTCATTGGGAGATGAAAAGTGAAAAGAAGTATTGAACACATCAAGGCAAAGGTCTTCAGAGAGCTCTTTAATGTGAAGGTATTGAGAGAACTCTTTGCTTCTTGTGTGATACCTTGGTAATAAGAAACCTTTTATAGGCCATTGATTAGGACTAAACCAGCTGATACTAATTTACACAGATAGGGGACAGGACTTCTTTCTAAATATTGACAGATTTTAGTATGTTTCTTGGCTTGCCATGCCTTTTTGCATCTCTTTTTTCCTGTTTTCAATACTTATTCCATGTGTCCACTTTACTGCGCATAACTTAATTTTTGGATTTCTTTGTATGCGTGGATTATTTGGGTTGTTACCGACATCTGGTGTAAATTTCATGTCAATAGTCCCATTAGAAATATATTTACTGAGAAAAATGTTGACATGTTCAATACTTATTTCCCCTGCTGTAAAATAAAAACTAAGATAATACCTGTTTCACCTGTGAATTCAATAAACAGCCCTGTGGCATTCTTTGGCAGGCAAAAAAACCCCACTATGCTTAGTTTCCTAGAGCACACTGAGCACTGACACTCTTCACAAGATTGGTGAGTTACTATGCAAAGCTTTGAAAGACTGGTTCATTACCACGGTAGGACTGCTGAACCTACAGGCTGGTGCAGTGTGTAAAAAAATTTAAATACTGCATTTTGCATTTTAGGGTTTAGTTCTACTTCTGGGTAATATATCATAAATAGCACATAGGGGGACCACAATGCCATATGATCCCAGGCACACATGGTCATGGTGCCAAGACAAAGGTCATGAAAACGCAAGTAACATAAAAAAGAAGTAGAATCTAGCTGATGTTACACTCCAGATAAAGCTAATGGCACACAAGACATTTTGTTACCCCTACAGTAAATCTGTAGTGGGGAAAACATCATTGTGGAGTAAATTCTTCTTAAAGCAACTTCAGGCTGCAGAAGGTGGAAACACGTATGCTTTCCCAATGGCACATTACTGCCAGACTATTTTTGCCCATGGTAGTACAGATTTCATTCGGGTGACAAAACTTTCCTTTTGCTATTGCCTTAAAGATCCACAAATATAGTCATACATAG
>CM044438.1:42569945-42620911 GCA_024363595.1 Xenopus borealis
ATGTATGCAGTCACTTGAAAAATGAAAAAATCAATTAATAGTATTGGGGTCTTATTTGTGGTTATATGTTGGTTATTTTTTACTGCATACAAAGTAACCTGAGTGACTGGTATTTTCTGCTTGACTCTATTAAACAAATAGTTATTTTTTGGTTACAATTATGTGTTTATATGTGCATTTCATCTAAAGTAGATAACATATAATGACCTTACCCACCAGTGTGTGTTTTTAAGGAAGTGGTCAAGTTATGTGTCCTAGTTTTGATAAAGGCAATGGTTTTAGCCACATCTCTAAGCAGTAGGAGTGAATACCTATGCTTGTGTATTGTATACATTCACAAACACATGCATACATTCTATGAAAAACAAAAGGAAATTTCACTTACATCTTATTCCGTAGATCATTAATGGATCCAGTTGCTTTTTGCCATGTTTCCCCTGGCCTGACAAGTTGGAGACAGCCTGGATTTCTCGATGGAAAAGATAATCAAGTAATGTAAGTGCCATCTTTTCTGCTGTTCGACAGTTGGTACTGATGTGCAGCATGTCAGCTGCCGTTATAGGACATCTAACTCTCATCTCTGCATTATGTTCATCCCCCAACCAGGTACCATTAGGATAATCCTCTAAAAGAAAAATGTGCACAAATTATTGTAAAACACTTTACCATTTATACTAAATGCATACTTTCCAATTAATACAAAGGGTAGGATGGGTGTGTGGTTTCACCTAAATAATCATAAACAGGATGGACTGGGGAGTCGAAATGAATATACAGGTACATATCTGGTGCAATGTTGTGTAAAAAACCATTTTGTCAAAAGTGATACAGTGAATATCTGATCATGGTCATGTTACTATATATGTAGATTTGTTTCTGCGCCACTTACAAAACAGGTTACAGTAAGCAATTTCAAAATGCATTACAGACAATATGGTTGCATTAGGAAAATAAACTATGAATTATAAACTAAATTATTTATTTCTTTAAAAAGAAAACAAAAAATTAAACCCATTTGTGAAAAAGAAATAGCAAGTACCCACTAAAATTTGGAAACATGTTCATAACAGAAGTAGTGCCCCCCCCGCCCACACTCTCCTTTAAGGCCCAGAAGAGGGTAGCGGACAGTCTTGAACTGGGTCACAGAGTCTACCCCGCAATTAACAAAGCACATTGAATTAGACACCAACTCTCTACCGACCCCACCTCGAGCCCACTCCGGTCCTTGAAAAAAATTTTGCCTTGACATCGGTCCCAGGGCCAAAGAAGGAAATAAACAGCATCTGCCCACATTTAGCAAAGTAGATTTCAGTCAGAAAATACTTGTGCCTTAGATATAAAATGCAGTCAGCCAATGACCTCACTGAGCAAGTGCAGAATCATTGGTCAGTCAGGAAGTGATAGGAACACCAAAGCCCTCCCATATCCTTTCAAGTTAACTTTAAGTATATTGTAGAAGGGCCAATTCTAAGAAACTTTTCAATTGGTCTTCATTATTTATTTTTCATGGTTTTTCAATGATTTGCCATTTTCATCTGTTTCTTTGCAGCTTTCAAATGGGGGTCACTGACACCAACTAAAAACAAATGCCCTGTAAGCCTACAAATGTATTGTTATTCTATTCAGTCCCTCTCCTATTCATATTCCAGTCTCTTATTAAAATCATTGCAGGGTTGCTAGGGTAATTTGTACAGTAGAAACCAAATTGCTTCCACTGCAAACTAGAGAGGTGCTGAATAAAAAGCTAAATAACTATAAAACCACAAACAATAAAAAATGAAAACCAATTGCAAATTGTCTCAGAATATCTCTACAGTATACTAAAAGTTAACTCAAAGGAGAACAACCCCTTTAAAGAAATGATTTACTTTAAAAATAAAAACTGGGTAAATAGATAGGCTGTTCAAAATAAAAAAAGTGTTTCTAATATAGTTAGTTAGCCAAAAGTGTAATCTATAAAGGCTGGAGTGACTGGATGTCTAGCATAATAGCCAAAAACACTACTTCCTGCTTTTCAGCTCTCTTGGTTTCCAGTGATTGGTTGACAGGCAGTAACCAATCAATGACTTGAGGGGGGGGGGCACATGGGCCATAACTTTTGCTTTTGTATCTGAGCTGAATGCTAAGGATGAATTGCAAACTCACTGAACAGTTATGTCCCATGTGGCCCCCTTCAAGTTGCTGACTAACTCAGAGTTAGAGAGCTGAAAAGTAGGAAGTTCTCTTCGACACCCAGTCACTCCAGCCTTTATACATTACATTACATTTTTGCTTATTAACTATTATTAGAAACTTTTTTTATTTTGCAAAGCCTATTATTTTTACTCTGAACGGTTTCTTTAAGGTCTACTTGTTATTTAAAGAAAAATATGTGTAGATTTTCAAAAAACTGACCAGTGAGTAGTTACCTCTAGATTAACATAAATGCAAGAAAGCAGATATGTACCATGAAAAATGAATACTTGAGAAAAAGATAGTTTATATCAAATTAAGTGACAATATTAAATAATCTTACCAAACTGGTATATATATATATTTAAGTAAATATTGCCCTTTTACATCTCTTGGCCTGAATCACCATTTTGTGATGGTCTGTGTGCTGCCTCAGAGATCACCTGACCAGAAATATTTCAACTCTAACTGTAACAGGAAGAAGTGTGGAAGCAAAAGACACAACTCTGTCTGTTAATTGGCTCATGTGACCTAACTTTATAGTTTGTTTGGTATGTTTGTGTGCACCGTTGAATCATATGATCCCAGGAGGCTGTCCTAATTTTTTAAAATGGCTATTTTCTATTTATGATTACCCAATGGCACATGCTACTAAAAAAGTATATTATTATGAAAATGGTTTATTTACATGAAGCAGGGTTTTACATGCAAATTTTTTCTATGCGATATCTTTTTATAGAGACCTACATTGTTTGGGGGTATCGGTTTCCTGTAAGGTGTCTTGAAAACTTACTGCACTCTGATTAACCAGCAAAACAGTGCTGACCAAGACATCTACGAAGTTGCTACAATACTTGTAGAAACAGCTATTTATGTAAACACACCATGTGAACAAAAGTGGCAGCGGGTGGAGAGTCCAACTAACACGTTTCGTGTCCTCTATACCAGCACTTCAGAGTGCATGAGCAGCGACGGACTATGAGCTGCTGCATAAACTAAGGGTGAGCTTTGCTTCTTCTTTCACACATCCTTATTCCGGATATTACAAAGCCTTGAAAACTTGTGACAAACTTTCACTAAGTTGGTCACAGAGGATTATGTATGGGTTTATAACACAGTCCTACATGACATTTTTAAAACACTCTCCTTTTTTACCCCGTCCCCCCCTTATTAAGGAAGCCTTATATGAATATTTGTGGTCAGAAATCCCATTCTGCTTTATACACTAATTATTAGATGAGTGATCCCCAACCAGTGACAACATGTTGCTCATCAACACCCTAGATCAGAAATAAAATGATTTGAGGAGAAACACAAGCATGAAAAATGTTGTTAGGGTGCCAAATAAGAGCTGAGATTGGAAATTAGGAAGCCCCTGTGTGGATTATCAACCTACATTTAGGCTCTGTTTGGCAGTACATTTGGTTGTATGAAACCAAAACTTTCCTCCAAGCCTGGAATTCAAAAATAAGCTCCTGCTTTGAGGCAACTGAGAGCAACATCCAAGGTGTTGGAGAGCAACATGTTGCTCACGAGTTACTGGTTGGGGATCACTGCCCTAGATGTTGCTCCCAATGGCCTCAAAGCAGGAGCATATTTTTAGTTCCTGGCTTGGAGGCAAGTTTTGGTGTACCGCCAAACAAAACCTCATGTAGGCTGCCAGTCACATAAGGGCTAATAAATGGCCACTCACAGCACTTATTTTGAACCACCCAGAAACATTTTTTATGCTTGTATTGCTTCTCAACTCTTTTTACAGCTAAACGAGACTCACACATTTAAAAAAAACATGTTGGGCACCCCTGCCTTAGACTGATAATGTGAATTTCAAATACTATGTATCTGTTGAAGTTTTATCCCATTTTCCTTTTTTTTTACATTTTTATATGCCAGCTACAATCCAATGTATTTTAGAACAGGTAACAGTTATAATGTAGTAGGTACACAGTGGTAGTTTGCTTCCGTACATAAGATCATTCAAATACATTTTTACACCATTGACATTGCTAATAGGTGTCCTATAGTATCTCCACTGTTTGCAATTGGAACTATGTTTGTAATTGGAACTATCATGTCCACTGTATGCTATGTAAAATGTAGGGATAAACGGGGAAGGTAAATTGGGGGAGGGGTCTGAGGGTTAATTATCGAGGGTACCATCTTAAAAATCATGTTGTTTCTGTTTGGGTCTCTTTAAATTCCACCCAGGATAACAATAACACAGTGGTCCTCAAACTTGGCCCTCCAGCTGTTAAGGAACTACAAGTCCCACAATGCATTTGCCTGACTGTGGCTGTCAGACTCCATCATTGCATTGTGGGACTTGTAGTTCCTTAACAGCTGGAGGGCCAAGTTTGAGGACCACTGCGCATGTTTTCATATCCCATGCCCTGCAAATATGCTCTAACAGTTTCCATTGTTTAAAGAACACTATACTATAAGATCAAAGACTAGATAATGTTCTATTAAGGCATTGTTCTATTAAGTTGTCAATCATTGCTCAAAATGGAGAAATTAAAAATGAAACACCTGCCCAAAGAAAAATATTCAAGGAATCTAATCTTTTATTATTGAAGTCTGCCTGTTTATTTTTATTGCAAATCTGGGTGATATTCAGGCTCAGTGGATAATATGAAAACTTCTGGTAGCTGTGTTACCAGGACACAGAGTTGCATTTTTATTATAAAAACAACCCGTTCCTAACTTACAAAAATAAACCTGGTCTCTGGAGCAATTAAATAATATCTTTGGCTGATGTGTCAGTGAATCAAGCATTTGCTTAATAAAAAAAAGGCTTCTATTAGTTTTGAAAACCTTTTTTACAGTTACAAAAGTTCAAAAAGGCCAAACTTTCTCTGTGAGAATCCAGACTTAATGAATTTGAGAACTTAAAGTAGTATATTAAAAATGTATTAATATCTAAACAGGCTCTGTGTCAACGTTTCTGTTGGTCACTAGAAGTATAGAATTCCCAGTATTAGAGGAGTTTCTAGCTTGAAAGATTAACCTCATGCTGGCATTGAAATTTGGATCTGCATCCTTTGCCCTTCTTCCAAAGGTTCTGTGTTTGATTCAACAACATCCCTTCTCATGCATTTATTTCTGCTCTTTAACTAGGAATAACACTAAACAAAAGAAGACATTGTTATAGAAACGTATTAATATTCCAATTATTAATATCCCCTAAGCTTGCTTAGGGATGCTACATTTTGAGTCAGTGTGGCATTGTGACTTATACATACTTCCTAAAAGATTGTTATTCCTACTTGCCACATTCCTGGGGACCAGTGACAATCCATTGTTAAGCTTTCGATGCTGCAGAATAGACATCTAAAATGCATGCAAAATTCAGAATAATGATTTACAGGCGATAACTGATATGCAAGCAGGGAGCTCCAAATAATGAGTAATACAGCACTGACTACTGTGCAAATACCCGGGTCACAATAGATTACTGGTGCCAATGGTCTCAGTGGTCCCAGTGTGGGTGGGAGATGTGACTGCATGAGCACTCGCGATGCTTCAGAGCTTGAAGCTCACCACAGCTGGTCTTTCAGATATTTCATAACAACTCATTTACATAATGAAAGCACCATGCAAAAGGACTGCATGGCACTCATCAGATCTGAATGAAGGCCGATCTATGTTCAAAAGTGGCCACGGAGCACAGAACAATCAAATCTTTGATCATAAGCTTAGCTGTTCGTAAGTTATAAGCTTTTCATAACAAATTTCAATGAAAACGAGAGCAGGAAACAAAAGAACTTGTGGTTGCACTTATTGACCTTAAATCTGAAAGAGGATCCCATTAGCACACTCGCATATTAAAGTATAACAATTCTCCAAGTCTACACAATCCTATCCACTCAAACGCATTGCTTCCAAATATGCAAAAAATCATTATTTTTCAATTAACTAAAAATGGGTATTATATGTATGATAAGGGGTCACATAAATATAGTTTTATGTGACAGTAACACTTGCAGTAACACTTGCAAGCAACACTTATTTATAAAAGACAGATGCAACTTCTTTCATTGCCTAAGTTTGCCTTACTTGTGGACTTAAACAATTTTCAGGATAGAAAAAAAAAATCTCTACTAGTTGGAAATGTGGTGAAAGATAAATATAAAATAAAATCTAAACCATGAAAATCAATCAAACCAGTAAACAGTTTCTTTCTTCCTGCAGACTATACACTGACTTCATCGTGAGCTCAAGAGAGTAATAGCTGGACCAGTAAAAGCAATGCAGGAATCTTTTTTTTTTTTCTAAATATTAACAAAAAAGTTGTGTTCTTCATGTAGACTATACACTGACTTCCTTTTGGAGTTAGGTACGTCTTAATTTAAAACAGATAAGGCTCCTTATGATCAGTCTTTTGTACAAGAACATCATTATGTTTAGCTAGGTAGCACAAGTAGTCAGTAAAAAAACTTTGAATAATAATATATTATTAGAACTGGATTATGTGAGGCGCAAGTGACTGCCTTCTTCAATTATCGCATCAAACACTTTAAAAAAGTAAGAAAAATGGCAACTTGGATAAAACCTGGATTCCTTACTAAGAAATCTAACAACTGCATTTAAAAAGAAGACTGCTGCTAGAAGCAAAGCCAGTTTTTAGATGCTTTAGTTGCAAAGCAACAGCAGGAGACACATTTTTCAAGGTTTAAAACAAGGCATAAAAAAAAAAAAAGAAAAAGGTTTAATTTCTTTTCTTCCCATACAAAATGTTTCACTAAAGCATAAAAACACTATTTACCAACACATAGAGGACAAATACAGTAAATATAATCATACTTGCAGACTATATGCAATCATAGAAGCAATTCATACCACAGCAGTTAAAAGGAAATTATACCCATATACAATGCATGTCTCTATAAATAAAAATCCCATAAACCCATGTTTAAAACACTTTCATAATGGCTTTTCATGAGCAATGTATTTTTATATATGTGTGAGCTACTAGATAATGAAACACTGCCATATAAGTACTAACATCTATCTCTTTGGCATGTTTGAGGCTCTGTGGTCATCCATAAATATTAACTGAAACTTTGATCATTAGAAACATATGAAAAATGTGCACAAAGTAACAGATGACAGAAACACTATATTGGTTTTACCATTGTGCAGCACAATGACATCTCAAAAAAAAAATCCCTAGGATACACATTCCTGGCTGCATCTATTTCATCCTTGGATCTTCAAAGTTTTGGCTTGAGAATAATGCAAACAGATGAAAAGTATCGGGAACAAATCTTTCCATAACTGGTACTGTCACAAGTTTCAGTTTTATCTAAAACATAAAAAAATTGTCACGGATGACTGAAGTGCAGCCAGGCCTTTCTTCCCCTATGTCAGGAGCCAGAATTACATCAGACTAGATGTTAGCGGTCCACATCGGTCCACAAGTGCAAAATTATTTTGCCGGAATTCCAAAATAAAAAATATATACACAGATTATAGAGTAATTGTTTGCCTCACTTAGGACAAGCCACTGTAATCAGAATGAATCAAACACAAGCTATCTATTGAAAAATATTACACTACAGTAAGTAGCACAAAAAACCTTCTGCTTTACATTTTCTTAATGGCAATGGCACACTAAGGTTATCTTGGGTGTTACACTATAGGGTGGTGTCAGACAGGAAGATTAGTTGCCTGGCTAAAAAACCATCCCAACCGGCTACAGGTGGATTTTGTTAAAGGGATCCTGTCAAAAATATATCAGTTAATAGTGCTGTTCCAGAAGAATTCTGCACTGAAATCCATTTCTCAAAAGAGCAAACAGATTTTTTTATATTTCATTTTGAAATCTGACATGGGGCTAGACATTTTGTAAATTTCCAAGCTGCCCCATGTCACGTGACTTGTGCTCTGATAAACTTCAATCTCTCTTTACTGCTGTACTGCAAGTTGGAGTGAAATCACCCCCTCCCTTTCTCCCCCCAGCAGCCTAACAAAAGAACAATGGGAAGGTAACCAGATAACAGCTCCCTAACACAAGATAACAGCTGCCTGGTAGATCTAAGAACAGCACTGAATAGTAAAACCCATGTCCCACTGCGTACTATTCAGTTACATTGAGAAGGAAAAACAACAGCCTGCCAGAAAGCAGTTCCCTCCTAAAGTGCTGACACAAGTCACATGACCAGGGGCAGCTGGGGAAGACAAAATGGCTAGCCCCATGTCAGATTTCAAAACTGAATATAAAAAAATCTGTTTGCTCTTTTGAGAAATGGATTTCAGTGCAGAAGTCTACTGGAGCAGCACTATTAACTGATGCATTAAATGAGTGCATAGCACTGGTAGGTTGAACTAAAATAGAATAAGATGAAGCCCTCTGGCTCATAATCTGGGATAACCAACACACATTGCAGACTAGATAATTGAGAGGCAAACCTTAAAGCTTTCCAGAAGTTACCATCAACATTGTTGCTCATTACTTCAGCTTGCTTCATGTTATGTCTCATGGCTCAGGAACCAAGACTTATAAATCATCACAAGCAAGTAACCATCTCATAATCATCATTTTAAACTTTTCGTTCATCATAACATTAAAATCTAAATCTCCAGTTCTCTAGAAGGCCGACAAATTAATTCCTATTAACCCTGTCCCTTCCAAGATAAGCCAAATAATTAAGTCCTCATGCAACCACCTTGAATCAAATCCCAGCCAATACAAAGGATAGCTCTCCAGTTCAACTGATACAAAAAAGCAGTCGTGTTGCCAGACCCTAATTCTAGCCAACAATATCCAAAAGCCGCGTGTTTGTAATATTGGCCAGGGAGATACCTGAAAAAAAACATCTCGTGTATGTATACAAAAAACACTCCATAACCACCATCACATTATCATTCTCTCTTGAGAGGGAGATCTGTTGAAAAGTTTTGAAATAATTATATGTGCAGAACTGGATAATTAAATCTTTTACAAGAGAGCACCCTAGGAAACTAGACAGATGTTCTAGAAAATAAAGAAGACATGAATACCATCATCACTGTTCTAGTCAGCCAAGATTCAGATCTGAACAAACTAAAATCCAATTTTACAAAATGAACTAGAGGCTCTGTAGTGTACAGTATGTCAAGAAGATCTGTATCTTTCAGGCCAACCTGAATACTAAAAAATCATAGAAAAAAAGGTGACCAATATAGTCCATTGTGTTCTAGGCAAACCTTTAGAACCAACTATGCTCAGAGACAATATTTCATTCGAAATTCAATTATTACCAATTCTAAGTAGTAAAACTAAGATCTTTACTTGAGAAAAGTTGGCCTACCTTGGCCCTCAGACAATTAACTTTTCAACTAGCATTCAAAATCCTCCAGCAACATAAAATGCTTGGTGTAGGCTTACCTACACCTACTATTCTAATGTATAAAAGCAAACAACTCTCACCTTTTGTTGTCTTTTGTTCTAGACTTTGTTTTTTGGTGATAACCCCTGAGACCACTCAACAGTTTGGTTAAAGTAACAGTAACACCTAACAATGAAAGTGTTTTAAAGGAATAACAATATAATGTACTGTTGCTCTGCACTGGTAATATTGATGTGATTGCTTCAGAAACTCTACTATAATTTATAAAATCAAGCTGCTGTGTAGCCATGGGGGCAGCCATTCAAGCACAGGATACACAATAGATAACATAAAAGTTCTGAAGAA
The DNA here is from genome assembly GCA_024363595.1 of Xenopus borealis. Taxonomy (NCBI): domain Eukaryota; kingdom Metazoa; phylum Chordata; class Amphibia; order Anura; family Pipidae; genus Xenopus; species Xenopus borealis. The sequence goes on from CM044438.1 coordinate 42,579,794, forward strand.
TCCGATTGTATACTATATAGCTTATGGTATCAGTTGTGTATCCTGTGCCTTTTCTTCTGTTTTAGCTTTGAATGCCTGCCCCCATTGCCCCATTGCTACACAACAGCCTGTTTACATAAACTATAGTAGGATTTGTGAACACCAGTTGTACCAGTGCAGTGCAACAGTATGTTATATTTGTATTATAAACACTGTAATTTTTTTTGGCAGTATTGTTTCTTTAAAGGTATATGGAGACATCAAGCTCTTGTTAAATGTGTCTTACAGGAAGAAAAGTTGTATAAATCATTTTTATACCACAAAGAAATTGACACATAGCAAAACATAGGGGCAGATTTACTAAATTCGTGTGAATGGTTCAAAATTCGATCGAATTTTTTTTTTAAAAAATATAATTTTATAAGTTTTTGTGGCCACTTCGACCATCGAATTTTAAAAATTCAATCGAATTGAATGATTTGAATAGATTGAATAAAAATCTATTCAATAATTCTATCATTCGATGGTCGAATTACTTGCCTTCAAAATTTTTATTCGATTGCCTAGTTCGCCAGATTAAACCTACAGAATTGCTGTATAACCCTATGGGAAGCTCCCATAGGGTTTTTCCAGATTTTTAAGATCGAATAAAAAAAATTTGATTGAATGGTTAAAATAGTTTGAATTGTTCGATTTGAACGATTTTATCGATCAAATTTTTTTAATTCGATCGTTCGATTATTCAAATTTCATTAAAACCCTTTGAATTCAAATATATCGAATTTGAAGGGTTAAAATTCGGTAAAAATTCGATGGTCGAATTCGAGGGTTTTTTAACCCTCTAAATCGACCCTTCGTAAATCTGCCCCATAATGTTAAGGTAAAAATAAGGATGCTGCTAGCTAGTTAGTATAGAAAGTCATTGAAACTAGTTGAAATATTATTACGCAGTTATTTCAGAAAAATCAAGAAAATCCTCTTTTGTATTTCAGTATGTTTTTGATATATCACAAATCTGTTGACTTTCCTGAATGAAAAATTTACAATGCTTAAACTAAGTTTTCCTAAAAAAAAAGGAATTCAAAACATTAACATAACAGCAAGTGAGATAACCAAAGAATACAGCATGTATTATAGAAAGGCAGGCAGTTAGAAAGAACTTGCACGCTAGATAATTTAGAAGTTTCCCTGAAGCATCCATCTGGAAATGCAGCTGTATTAAGTCACAAAACAGGATGTTAGCGTACAGTTAGCATTATAAAATAATAAATCTTTTGATAAATTTCCTATTCTGATACACAAAGTTGGCCACAGACATGCCTGAGCAATTATTTCAGGTAAGCATTTCTAAGTGATATGCAACCATCTCTTAGCTACACTTAAATCATGTCTAAATAGACTTGCCTGATAGCACATCTTGATCATAAGTGGCACACCATTCAAAGGACACTGACATTCATTTTCATCAATAATCTTTCTTTCTATATTAACCTTATGCATAGGACAGCAATTCAAGGTACAGACTTCCTGGGTGAATTAATTGTGTGCTGTAGCAAAGTAGAAGTTAAATGTAGGTTGGACAGGGTAAATACAAAGCGGACTATGTACATAATTACAAAAGAGAGGCCTATTAGAAGTTTAATTTTCCCTAAAAAAAAAAAAAACACTTGCTGTGGATATGTGCTCTTTTACTGGTAGAAAATTGAAACTGTAAAGCCTAAAATATGTTTATCACTGGGCAATTACTCTAAATTCAGTATAATTTAACCATGTTTAATTGCCATATGAATTTAGTTCTCATGCAGCACCTATGAAGCTATGAAGTATGCATGGATGAATTTTTACTAACTCATAGAGAAAGACAAATTAATTTGTCTTTTTGTACATGGAGGAAGTGGAAAGGCCTAACTTAGATTCCAGTTGACTACACTGATTCACTGGTTCAGGTATGTGGATGACACTTGGGTTAAAATCAAATCCAATGAACTGTCGGCCTTTACAGAACACATTAACTCAGTGGACAATCACAGGGGAAGATGCCCACAAGAACAAACTTGCCTTTTTGAACTGTTTGATATCCATCCAAAAGGGAGGTAACTTGAAAACGGTATAAAGTATACAGGAAACCCACTCATAAGGATCAATATCTGTTGTTTGTTCCCACCATGCACTGGAACACAAACTTGGGTGTCATTAGAACTCTGCACCACAGGGCAGAAAGTGTGGCAACTGATAGAGTCCAAGGACAAGGAGCATACACATCTCAGAGGGGCTTTGAAAATGACTACCCAGACTGGGCATTTGTGAAAATAACAGCAACCAAGCCCAACAGAACCACCAAAAGAAATAACTGCCCAGAGACACATAGTAAATGGAACCCAGTCATCCCATATGTAGCTGGAGTGTCCAAGAAACTTAAGAGGATTTTCAACAAACACCAAATACCTGCATTTTTCAAATTTAGCAACACACAGACAAAAAGTGGTACACCCAAAGGATCCAACACCTAAAGAAAAAAAAGCAATGTGGTATACGCAGTCCAGTGTAGTGAGGAGTGCACTGACCTATACATTGGGGAGACAAAACAACTGCTCACCAAGCGAATGGCTCAGCATAGGAGGGTGAACTCTACAGGGCAAGACTCTTTCTGTCTTTCTATACCTAAAAGACAAAGGCGACGCCTATGAAAATAGCAATGTCCAAATCTTGGATAAAGAAGACCGCTGGATTGAACAAGGCATGAAAGAGTTAATTCATATCAAGGTGGAGAAACCATCTCTGAACAGAGTAGGTGACCATCAACACTAGCTGTCTGCAACATACAATGCTATCTAACATCTGAACCCCGGCGGTTTCAGAACACTTCACGCACCTAGGAACTACACATAATCAACACCTCAGTAATTTTAAGATGTCCCCTCTCTGAAGAGTTACAATGTGCCATTGTGATTGAATTAGTGGAAGAGTTTATATGCAGAGGACTTCCCACACCAATCACTTGAACTGAAGAAACTGCTTGAATGAGTAGTGAAATAGCTTCAATGATTACTCAGCAAGTCCAGTTGTTTTAGAATTACTTATATTAGCTATACCATGACCTGGATGAATGAAAAACTTCATAGTCATACTAAGATGATATAAAAAGCAACTAGAACCATCTTCGTCATCATAATAAGACTTTAGTGCCAGGCCAAATGGATGGCATTACAAAACTGCCGGACTGTAACCATTCTCTGAATCACAGAGCATATAGTATAGTTGTCCACACATGACCAGATCTGGTTGGATAAATTGGTTGATTTTAACCACGCTGAACAACCATCTGGACATGTTGGTCACCTTTCTTGTTTGCTTCTTTACCTTTTGTAAGATCTAACTGTTAAAGACATTGAAACTATAGCAACTGACCAATTTGTACAAAAACACAAAACTGCCTTTACATGAATTGCTGAGATAAACAAAAACACATTTTGAAGTGATGAGAATAAATGACATGTCCACAGACAAAGCAAAGGCATTCAAACACATTTACAGGCTTTGCAGAGAAGAAGATGCCTAGGATGACTGTAAATGACTGATTGCACAGTTAACCACCTAAAACGCAGGTATTGTCCAATATTTCTAACAAATTTTACAGGAGTTTGTGGCTTTACAAATGTCTTCTGTGACACTTTTACAAACTTGGCTAAAATGAAAAAGGTAGATATTTGAGCCAGAGGTGAATTACAAACAAAAGAAAATAAGTAAAATACTATCTAAGAATTCTGATCTACTTAGCGGTTTCTCAGAATAGTATACAAAACACAAACAGTGAAAATGTTTATTAGCTGTACTGTAGTTTTAAGTCTGAAATAATATTCTTACTACCCAAGTGTAAATTTGAGACAGATTGGTAATCTGCCATTATTTCTTTCCTACACAACATCTGCTCTTTCTAAATGATTTTTGTCAAGGGGAGGTATATGAAGTCAGATCTCTTAGTGGGTGCATCCTGAACTATAATTCTTCTTCTCTGGAGCTGACCGTCTATGAAGCTATTTTGGGAACAAAAACACAAGCATTTTTGATTCAGTTATACACTATAAATCAGCATGTGATGGAATTTCATGGCATGAATTACTTCTGCATTTTGTCTGTTCCAAGACATATCTAATTTATGATTTCTTAACCATTTTTCAGAGAATATGAATGATAAGAACCTACTAGGAATAACTCCCTTTTGGATCTTGTAATAACTAATAATATTGAACTCATCTCTACCATTTGTGTGGGTGAGCATTTAGGGAATAGTGTTCTCCTTTGAGATTATGGTCTCCATTGAGATTATGTTGCAGAAGCAATTCTATAAGGGAGTAAATAAAACACAATTTCAAGCGTGCAAACTTTGACAGTATAAGGGAATTTCTGCAACATATTAAGTGGGAAATGCTTTTCACAGGGTTAAACACAGAACAAAAATGGGAAGTCTTTTAAATGCTGCTTAATAAATATACATGCCAGTATATTCACCTTGTAAGCAAGGAACATTGTTGCAAAGCAAAACCTTTTTGGTTCACTAGAAACGTTGGTGTTGAGGTGGGTAATAAAATACGTGATTTTAAGGGTTTCAAGTTAGTTGGGACAGCCATATCATTTATTGGTACAATGAGGCCTATAAATCATGCAAAAAAGTGATCGATATGGAAAAGGATATTGCAGTAAGCAGTAAAAAGAATCCAAACTTATTTTTTAAATATGTTAATAGTAAAAAAAAAAAAAAATGAGTCAGGAAGGGGTAGGACCTTTAATATCAGAGGGGGGTTAGCTAGTCGATGAGAACAAGCAGAAAACTCAAGATTCTAAATGCATATTTTTCTACACAAATGAGGAACCAACTAATGAAGAAGGTTGGCACAAAATGGATCACTCTCCACGATGTAGTTAAAAAATGTATATATTTAGAACAGCAACATCCCAAATGCCTTACGCGTTTCGTGCCTTTTGGGCACTTAATCATAGCTATGTTACAGTGCCTTCCTGAGCTGAAGGCTTATGGTGTGAGCACCTGGATCCACCAATTTATTGGGTAAGTTAAACCCTCAAAAAATTACAATTTGGAGCTTGAAGCACTATACAAATTATTTATGTATACCAGCTAATGAAGGTTTCCTTATTAATAGTCCCAATTCTAGTATTACATCTAATGATGCATGGTTCACACATGATAACATTCAAAAGAGACTAGAACATGTTACGATAAACAAAGCTCTGAGGCCAGATGGTATTCATCCCAGGGTACTTTGTGATCTTCGCTCTGTGATTGCCTAACCTCTTTACTTAATTTTTCAGGATGCATTGAGGTCTGGCATGGTGCAGAGAGACTGGCGAATTGCTGATGTGGTGCTGCTATTCAAAAAGGGATCCCGTTCTTAGCCTTAAAACTTTAGGCCAGTTAGTCTGATGTTGGTGGTATGAAAGCTTTTCGAAGGGTTAATAAAGGATAAGATACTGGACGTCATAGCAAATAATACTAGCATGGTTATATGCGTAATAGATATTGCTGGACTAACTTAATTTCTTTTTATGAGAAGGTAAGCAGGAACCTCGATTCTGGGATGGTAGTGGATGTGATTTAATTAAAGGGGTTGTTCACCTTCCAAACACTTTTTTCTGTTCAGTTGTTTTCAAATTGTTCCTCAGAAATAAAGACTTTTTTCAATTACTTTCCATTATTTATCTTTTACTGTTTTTCCAACATTCAACTTAGTTTAAAGTTGAATGTTGGTGTCTGTGGTGTTTGAATTCAGGTGCAGACTCTAAACTAATACAATTTTGCAACATTTAATTGATACATTTCATAGCAACATCTCTGAAGTATTGGAAACTATTGTATCAATTCTAACAGCTGCCTGTAATGAAACCCAGAGATTCTGCTCAGCAGGGACAAAGATAACAAAAGTATCCATTAAATGTATCATAAATGTGTATAAATGTTTCGAACAGTTGGGATAGATAGAATAGAAAGAGTGGTGGTAAATGGAACATTTCCTAATTGGATCAGTGTTGTTAGTGGAGTACCACAGGGCTCTATACGGAGTCCCTTGCTTTTCAACTTGTTTATTAATGACCTGGAGGCGGGCATTGAAAGTACGATTTCTGTTTTTGCAGATGATACTAAATGGTTGCATAACTATAGGTTGCATGCAGGATGCTGCCACTCTGCAAAGTGATTTGTCTAAGTTGGGAAACTGAGCAGCAAACTGGAGGATGAGGTTCAATGTTGATGAATAACAAAAATAACAAATGCAAGTTATACACTAAATGGCAGTGTTTTGGGAGTTTCCTTAAAAGAGAACGATTCTGGGGTTTTAATAGATAAGTTGTCTAATTCTATGCAGTGTCATTATGTACTGTCCTACTAAAGCAAATAAAGTTCTGTCTTGTATAAAAAAAAGGGCATAAACTCAAGGGATGAAAACATAAGTATGCCTAGATCCCTAGTAAGGCCTCATTTGCAGTATGCAGTGCAGTTTTGGACTCAAGTCCTTAAGAAGCATATAAATGAAGTGGAGAGAGTGCAGAGACGTGCAACTAAGCTGGTTAGAGGGATGGACGACTACGGGGTCGAGGTGAATATTCAAATGCAAAAAGTTCAAATTTCGAAGTAAATTTTTGAAAAAATTCGACCACCGAATAGGCTACTTCAACCATTTGATTCAAATGGTCGAATAGTAAAATCGTTCAACTTTGAAGTACTGTCTTTTTAAAAAAAACTTTGATTTTATTTTTTTTTTACTTCACCAAATAAAAGCTGCTGAAGTGCCATGTTATCCTATGGGGACCTTCTAGACCATTATTCTAATTTTTGTTTTTTAATCGAAGAAAAGTCGTTTGATCGTACACTAAAATCGTTTGAAGGAATGATTTTTCTTCGATCGCAAGGATAATTAATTCGGTGAAAAATCCTTCAACTTCGATATTCAAAGTCGAAGTATTTTAATTAGATGGTCAAATTTCGAAGTATTTTCCACTTCGAAATTCGACCTTTAGTAAATCAGCCCCTTAAATTATGAGGGTAGACTGTCTAGGTTGGGGTAGTTTTCTCTGGAAAAAAGGTGCTTGCAAGGGGACATGATTACACTTTATTAATACATTAGAGAACATTATAGACAAATAGCTGGGGACCTTTATACCCATAAAAAGGATCACAGAACCAGAGGCCACCCCTTCAGACTAGAAGAAAAGGACTACCATTTGAAGCAACATTGGTGGTTCTTCACAGTGAGGTTGTGGAATGCACTGCTGGGTGATGTTGTGATGGCTGATCCTGTTAATGCTTTTAAGAGGGGCTTGGATGATTTCTTGGACAGACATAATATCAAAGGCAATTGAGATAGTAAACTCTTTATTTAGTATATGCCCATATATAATTTATGTGAAAGTATGGAGGGGTGTGTGTGTATTGATGATGGGTTTTCATTTGGAGGGGGTGAATTTGATGGACTTTTTCCTTGATGGACTTTTTCATAAATACAATTTAACTATGTCACACAAAAACATTTCTTTTACTCATGGTTAGTGGTTGGCTGAAGCCATTTATTGTCAAACAACTGTGTTTACTCATCATAATCACTACACAAACTATCCAAATGACCGTGATCAATAGTTAACATACCCGGGTGATTTGGCCTGATAACATGCACACAACTTGACACAAAAGCATTAGAATGGCTATTAAAGGTAACCATCTTCATCTGATCTGTTTGTAATTAGTTGATGTGTATAAAAGGTCAATGACTTTCTGGACTCCTGATAGACCCTTGCATCTTTCATCCAGTGCTGCACTGATGTTTTTTGGATTCTAAGTCATGGGGAAAGCAAAAGAATTGTCAAAGGATCTGCAGTAAAATGTAGGTTAACTCTATAAAACAGGAAAGGGATATAAGAAAATATCAAAGGGATTTGAGAATGCCAATCAGCAGTGTTTAAACTCTAATTAGTAAGTGGAAAATAAGGGGTTCTGTTGAAACCAAACCGTGGTCAGGTAGACCAACTAAAATTTCAGCCACAACTGCCAGAAAAATTGTTTGGGATGCAAGGAAACCCCCACAAATAACTTCAGGTGAAATACAAAAAATACTGAAGGAAAATTTACACTCATCAGCCCAGAAGCTGTGCATAGGAACGTACTTGGACATTCCAACATGACAATGATCAAAAACTAAAGGCCAAGTTGACCTGTCATTGGCTACAGCAAAATAAGTGAAACAAGGAAATATATATAGGTAGCACCTTCCATTGTATGAGAAATGCAAAATTGGGTTAGTGGTGTGCAGAATCAAGAGATATGTAAGTATATGTAGGAGAGAAAGTATGATCCACAAATTGCACCTTCCCACTTAATCAGTACTAGAAGTCCCAACAAAATAAATCTAAGACTTAACTTTTATTTAGAATAGTAAATACAATAAGAAATCAACCGAAAAAAAGTTTTAAAATATGTATATAGGAGAGAAAAGCTGTTAAGACTCTAGGTCATCATGAGTGATAGAAAAGTTTTTGTGTTATTCAAATTCTCTGAAAAATGGTTAATAAATCGTAAACTCTGCCAGGGTATGTAAACTTATAAGCACAACTGTAGTTATGAAATAAAATGTGTCTGACAAAAGACATGCAGAAAGAAAACAACTGCTTCTCCATTGACACATTCATGTCTCTTTTGAAATGCTCTTCTTTAGCCCTCACTGGGGCAATCTCAAAATTATGCTTGCTCGTGGCAAGATGTAAGATGGTTATCTATCTCTATGGAGATATGTAGACTCTCATTCATACAGGTCATGATATATAATGTTGTGTAGTGTTAAGTCTAAAGCAACTGAACTTTGAGTATCCTTGAAAACATTTCACCACTCATCTTGTGGCTTCTTGAGTTTAACTGGGTGGTAGAGAATCAGCATTTAAACACTTTAGGGTAGTAGGGTAGACACTGATTTACAGTGGTTACATTGAACTGATTCAGTTGGTGTTTGCTGAAACTAGATGTGTGAAAAGTGTAACCTGGTCACAATGGTACCATGATCCTCATAGAGTCAAGTGTTAATTTTAGAAAGTACATGACTGGAAGCGTGAATTGTTGTGAAATTGCTGGGGTGAGAATGTCAAAGCAGCATTATCTGTTGATGACCAGCTTTGTCGCATGTTTCACCCACATACGGGGTGACAATTTTGGTGTGCTCCACCTCTCTGCTCGATGGTGTTTTTCTATGATTTTCCAGTATGGGTATCCACAAGTTTTCAGAGTTCTTTTGAGATGCATATATTCTTTCTTTTTGGCCGCTGCACTGGTTGCCACAATCTCAGCCTGGCGGTTCAGAGATCTTATAGCCCCCCATTGATGTCCCAGAGGGTGGTGTAAATCAAGCAGCGAATACAGATCAGTATTGGTGGATTACCTGTATATTTCAATATCCAGCCCCCCCATCTTTGATAACGATTGTGCAATCCAGAAAAGCCAACTTGCAGTCTTTCACATCTACCCTTGTATATGCATGGATGCTGGGTTTCTTTTGGAGGGTTGAACCTGATGGACTCTGTCTTTTTTCAACCCAAATTAACTATGTAACTTGATGTGCCCACCGAGTTTATGTGGTTGGTAAAGGCTGGAAACTCATGTGCTTTTAAATTTACCCAGGTGTCAAATCTGAACCAATGACTTGGTGCTTATCACTTGAAGGTGTTCAGGGCTATGGCTATGGGAGACACAGGTGAACCCTTGGCACAACCATGTTTTTGTCTAGTAAAAAAAAAAAAAAAAAAACTTCCTTATGGCCAATTATTGTTGTGTTCTGCTACAGAGGGTAGTGTCTTGTTTATCTCACTATTTCAGTTGGTGTTTATGCATTTGAAAATGTCCCATTAGGATACCATTGCTTCATTGGGCTCCAGTTTTAACTCAGGTACTTTGTTGACAAAGTCCTTGGAGTTCTGAATGTGGTGTTCTGTGTTACCAACTAAAACTTTACTACCCTAAAGGATTTGTGGTCAATTTCCCTACCAGCCAGTTGAATTCAAGAACCTGCTCAGGTGAGTGGTAAAATTAATTCAGAAAACCCAGTTGCTTTAGACTTAACTCTAATAGATATACATGTTATTATTAACATGTTGTTATAAAAAGCTACATATTCCACAGAGTCTCCTGTAGGGTGCCTGTCCACACAGGGGATAACAAATAAACAATCATAGCTTTTATTTGGCACCCCCAGGAACTTTTTTCATGCTTGTGTTGCTCCTCAACTTTTTTCACTTTTGAATGTTGCTCACTGGGGAAAAAACTTGGGAACTCTGCCTTAAGCGATGGCAACATTGTGTCACACTGCGTAAAGCTTTGGCCTATTTATTTATATAGCACCTGTACACATTTCATTCTAATGCAATACAAAAGGCATCTGCTCTGCAAATTATCCACAAATTGCTTTGATGCTACTGCTTTGTGAATGTATGTCCAGAAACGAATCATATGTTAGACACACCAGCAAAACAAAAAGGTATCAATATAGGGTTTATTTAGACAGGTGGTACCAATTGCAGGAGCTTGCCCTATTCTCATTGATGTCACTATAATTCAACAGCATAATTTAATATCATGGCACTCTCACAGAAGTAGTCAGAGAAAATATTGGTAAACAAAATTCCATCCATGGGTAGCTATTATCATGTAATTACTACGTTGGTCATAATAAAACATATTTTCAACTAAGGTGCCAGCAACCAGCAGTAAGTCTACAGTTCTGGATTACCAGATCATTGCAATATGGACATTTATATAGCTTAATACAACCCATGTGTAAATAATTTATAGGGATAATCAACACTGGAAAAGCTGACCTATTGTGCTAAATAAAGCCAGCAACTTGTAGGGTTAAAGAAGGTCCTTTTGGCTCCTCATGGTACAAAACAGCTATAAACCAACAAGAAAAAATATGTTTATAGAAATTTTTTTTTTTCATTGAAAAAGAGGGGCAGAAATCAAGTTCAGCAAACTATGAGAAATAAACCATCTTATAGCCCCTGTTTAAATACGGTGTGTCTTCAATATAATTGTTCATGAAGCAATTTCTGTCTGTAGCATTTGCCAAACTTGCCACAGTTAAACTTGGCAAGAAAGCCTCATAAAGCAAGAAAATGGGGACACAGTAAATACAATTAAAATCAACATTATTCTTTTGATATAAATTTGCATTTGGGACCAAGTTTTGCTTAATCGTAGCCTACTAAAGCAGTCACATCAGGTTCATTTTAAGGATTTGGTTCATATTTCTGCCATGCAGAGGCACTGCCCCAATGAGGCGAGTTGAGGCAACTCCGGTGGTAGCACCCCACTAGATATTAGCAAAATGCCGCTCCTGTAACTTTAAAAGTCAAATGTCCAGTTTGCAAACAGGAAATTCTACTCTTCTAGATCAGAGAGCGGAATTGCGCTCACCTCCTGGACCCCCCATGGGAGGGTGCCTACCCTCCAGCAATTAAAAACACCTCCCTGATACCCAGGGCTGGTGTTTCTGTTTATCAAATACTGCACCCATAAAGTGTATGTCTGAGCTAGCACCACAGAGCAATATTCTTCTGTTTATTCATTCTTCATGCCAGGTGTGCTTGTGCATTAAAGTGAAAAGTCAGACTTAAAACAAATAGCCGACTTTTTCCCTCTACCGTGCATGTGCTGGGCCTTGCCATCAAAGAATGAAGAAGCTGAATAATATGATCACTCTGTGGGGCTTTTACAGAAGCTGGTGCACTTTCCAGCAAACAGGAGCACTGGCCAAGATAACAGGCACGTCGCTTTTCCTTTAACACCTACAATGATCTGCAGATGTTCACTGTAAATACTCCCATCATTCATCTGTGAGAACGCAACTAAACTTCTCCTTTGTGACAGTATGGTTATCTTCTTCGTTCAACAACCGTTCAATAAGAATTCTCTGCTCTGGCATAACCCAGATGCAATAAAATAGGAAAACCTTCTAAATTCTTAGTTCTTAAAACATCCTATACAGTTGGGCTACATAATGTAACTTAATGTATCTTTAAAGTCTGCCTGTAGCAATATGTGCTCATAATTTTGATGCTTTTATGTAAAACTATATTTATAACCTTACAGCACGCCAATCATTTAAGTTTCCCTGCTATTTTTGGGCCTATCTGCAGCTAAAATGCTTGTACACTTGCTCTTACATCACACACCATAATACTTTAGAAAGGATTTATCAAATTATTGTGTGGAATATAAGCAATAAACATTTCTGTACAAAAAAAAAAGCATTAGTTCTAGAACTCAAGAATGAGGTCAGGAAAAGGACATATAGACATATGTGAGAAGTGACAGATTAAGACATATTTCTCATTTCAAAAATCAAGCTCCTGCCCATTTCTGGAGATTATTTAGCAAGTATAAAGCCATTCCTTTTGTGTTTATACTGAGAAAGAAGACTAACACACACATTCATTACTTATAAACACAAAATTGAAACTGATCATTTTTGAAAATTCCTTCTTTGGCTTCAACAAAAGCCCTTCTTTTAGAGAGAAACACATTTTCACTTCAACATCACACAGCTGGGATTAGCGGCAACAATAGCAAAAGGGATTTTTTTTATATAGTTTTACATTATGGTGAGTTCAAGTTATATTATATTGATATACTGATTTTCTTACAATCAACAACCAGGTGTTCCTTTTTTAATTTATAAGTTTGCCATGTGACATTATTATGGGCCTGAAATATCGTTCACTAGCATGACATATGATGAGCAGAGACATATGTCTTTGGAGTGTTTAAGAATTTCCCAGCTGCTGCTACTTTTTATGCTACTTTCACTCGCTATAAGAACATATTTGTTAAAAAAATAAAATAAACATATATTCATAGAGAGAGAGAGATTACCTGCCAATGGAGACACAATAATGTCAGAAGGAAAGATAGGGAATAACGAGGATACCAGTCCCTATAGCGATTGCTATATTCACACAATCCAAACAGTACTGTGTATGTACGAATTGCCAAAGGGGGGTGGAAAGTCCTTTCCCAGTCAGGTGCCATTAGGCAACGGTACAGGCCTGTATATTCGAGATCTGCAGGTCGACTTTTTGCCCATGAGCACCCAGCCCTAACCCAACTGCTCCAGGCCCAGCATGTCTCTTTATTATTATTATTATTATTATTAAAATGCATTTATATAGTGCCAACATAATTTGTAGCACTTATATTTATAGACCCAAGCCTGATAATCCATGAACAGGTTTGGGGTTCAGGCATGCACCTATAAAACAGGCTGCTGAAGGCAGAATTTGGCAGAAGAAAAAAATTCACCCGGAAACCGCCTGCGACCTGCAAAACATATTTGGCTGATGGACAAAATCATGGGTTCTAGGCCAACATGCATATCACTATTTTTTGTGTGCGTGTGTGTATTGGCACTTAGCTTTCAATTTGATGCCTTTTTATATAGTCATTGAACTCCATACTACTTTTATAATTTCCTCATATTTTAACAGGGCATATGCGTATAAATATATATACGATCATAGGTCTTTTCAACTAATGTCAGCGTCTGTGTTGTAACACAGGTGAATGCAATATTTTTTATTTCACTTTATGTCTTGTTTCTCTTGCTTTCAAAGTATTGCTGGGCAGCATTCATTTTATTTCCTAACGTGCCAATAAGATATTCCATAGATTAATTGTACCAGTATCCAAAGCAAATCTTTTTCAAGAAATATTAATGGATTGGCAGTTCCTTCAAAATGTAAATGTGAAGCCTACAAATAAAAGTTCAGCAACATCTGTTTCAATCATAAAGGATTCCTAGTAACCGTGCAGATGGAAACAGAATATACCAAATATTTTCACTGCTATGAAAACCTCTTGTTAAAAAGGAACTAAAGACTAAAGATAAATATTGCTAAACATGCATTATTTTAATTATTGAATGAACAATAACCATTGCTTAGATCTTGTGAAGTCATGTTTTACATGCTCAGTGTGATGTAAGTGTTCCCTTCTCTGTTGAGAAGCTAAAATGAGGAGGTTATCAACAGCAGAAAGTGAGAGTTCAACTTGCTTAAAGAAACAGTTCAGTGTAAAAATAAAAACTGGATAAATAGATAGGCTGCACAAAATAAAAAATGTTTGTAATATAGTTGGTTAGCCAGAAATGTAATGTATAAAGGCTGGAGTGAATGATGTCTAATATAATAGCCAGAATCCAACTTCCTGCTTTTCAGCTCTCTAACTCTGAGTTAGAGAGCGACTTGAAGGGGAGTCACATGGGACATATCTGTTCAGTGAGTTTGTAATTGATCCTCAGCATTCAGCTCAGATTCAAAAGCAACAGTTATGACCCATGTGGCCTCCCCTCAAGTCACTGATTGGTTACTGTCTGGTCATCAGGGTAACCAGTAAGTGGAAAACAAGAGAGCTGAATAGCTGGTAGTGTTCGGTCATGTTACACATCCAGTTACTCCAAACTTTATACATTACATTTTTGGCTAACTAAATATATTATAAACATTTTTTATTTTGCACAGCCTATTTATCCAGTTTTTATTTTTATACTGAACAATTCCTTTAAAAGCTAATGCTACAGTTCTGATAATGAATCAATAATGTGATGCAGAAGGCACTAGTTTCTATACTACGATGCAATGTGAAATCAAATTAATTACTAATCAGCACTGTACTGTGAAGTGTATAGTGTATATAGGGTTGCCACCTTTTCTTGAAAAAAATACCGGCCTTCCTATATATTTATGTTTTTTTCCTATTAATAACATTGGGATCAACCACCAAAAATATCGGCCAGGCCGGTAAAATACCGGCCAGGTGGCAACCCTAAGTGTATAACAAATAAAAAATCTAAAAAGCAAATTTGTTTTAGGATACAGGTAACGGAGAACAGCCTAAAACATATGGTTAAAATCAGTATTTCCTCCAATTCCCTGTTAACCTTTAGTTATGTTTAAATAAAGGGATATGGATTAATGCACACAACAGATCTCATCAAGAGCATTACAACTGTTGTAAGTTACATTTTGTAAATGAGGGGTCTTCGAATGGAGCACACTAGAAATATCAGAAAAGTTAGATTATACAGAGAAAGATCATTGCTATAATTTGCATGAAAAGTAGAACAGCAGTTATATTATCATTAGCATGTATTTTTAGAGAGTCAACATATTTTACAGCGCTGCAAAAGAAACATGTTCGTATAAGGACCATTCAGAATTAAATAGAACATACAGAACCACATAAATAGACACCAGTAACAGATACAAAATCTGAAGAAGGCCCTGTGCAAATGAGCTCACAATTTAAAAGGGGAAGGAATTGAGACACAAGGTGTGGGAGTGGGCAAAAATAGAAATAAGCAAGGTGAGAGATGTAGCATATGGTATTGCAATTGGTAGCTTAACAGAAGGAGGGTAGCTTTCTCCAATAACTGTGTTTTAAGAGAACTTTTGGAAGCAGAATGTTTGGGGAAAGTTGGACAGACCGTGAGAGAGAATAACAGAGATGTGGTGCAGCCCTTGCAAAGTCTTAAGGGAGAGCATGTAAGGGGGCAATTAGAGAAGAGTTGAGGAACAGATCAGTAGAGGAGCAAAGAAAGCGGTTGGGTGAGTATCTAGAGCAGTGATCCCCAACCAGTAGCTCGCGAGCAACATGTTGCTCCCAGTGGCCTCAAAGCAGGTGCATATTTTTGAATTAATGGCTTGGAGGCAAGTTTTGGTAGCATAAAAAACAGATCTCCTGCCAAACATTCTCTCCTGTAGGCTGCCAGTCCTTATAGGGGTCACCAAAAAGCCAATCAGAGCTCTTATTTGACATCCACATGAACTTTTTAATGCTTATGTTGCTCTCCAACTCTTTTTTAAATTTAAATGTGGCTCACGAGCAAAAAAGGTTGGGGACCCCTGATCTAGAGATAAATTCAGAGATGTAGGGTGGAGCAGAGTTATGAATGTCAGGGTTATAAGTTTGAATTGAATTAAATTGAAATTAGTGAAAGCCAGTGCAGGGATTGGAAAAAGTGGCATTACAGAGGAGGAGGATGTTTACTATTAAATGAGAGACCAAATAATGCTACCTGCTAATTGGCTGCTAAAGGTAATTATAACCCCTATACAATTATTAACAGAACTAAAAGCCCTAGTTCATCATAGTTTAGCAGCAGGTTGCTAATGTGTGAGGTCTACAATTTAATCAGTAAACACATGTTCCTAGGCAGAGAGGGTAAAGTGAAAATGAAGGAAAGCATCTAAATATAGAAAAACAAGTTTAAGATGTTAATCTCCTATAATCAACAGCAAATTTATTATAAAAAATGTACACTTATGATGCTACAAATAAATGTTTTATTGTACTTGGAGAAGGCTGATGCACAGACTTTCTCACCATTTAGGTCATGATATTGCTGACTGAGGGACACCAGGGAATAGTAATGTCTTCCAGTTGTTGAAAATTTTGAAATAAGCTAATTGTTTGAGTCTGGATTTTGCTAGTCCAAGACACTTACTAAGCATTGAAATGTTTAATCCATGAGAGAGCTGAAGGATTTTAAAATTAAATATGTGCTTTTGCACTTGTTTAAGTCAATAAGATGCAGATATGTTCTCTTCTATGGAGAAAAATTGTGAATACACTTTGCAGTGGATTCTATCCAATAAATATGAGTGGAAAAATGAGAAAAGACCAGAGCCTTTAGAATTTCATTGCTAAAGAATGTTCTTACTTCTTCAAATTATGATATTGCACAAGTCATAATTTATAGTCCTGTCTCACACATTTTCCATAAAATGAATTAAAACCAGTAAGCAGCTGACATGGCAGTAAACAAGAATAAAGTTCTGATATGAATTTCCTGTTCTGAGAAACACAATCACTGCCAAAGCAAGTGTTTGTTTTCTCAGCAGCCGTGTGTGCCAATTTATTGGCGTTACTAGCTAGGCAACCAGCCGCTGGACTCCAAATTCAAGACTTTTACACCTACTTCCAATAGCTAACCACTGTACAAATTTCTCACTCCAAGCCAGCGGGTATCAGCTTCCAAGTAATCAAACGGAGACCACGAGTCTATATTCAACAAAAGTTCAATGAAAAAAATGATATCTCTGTACTGTTGCCATGATTACACTTTACTAGCTATTGACCATGACCACTTTCTCAAATACAAGTGTATTTAAATTTTCTGGGGGGAAAAATCAGTTCAGATCATATCAAAAAAATGTTGAATTGTGGTTGGAATGCTCCACATAACAGTATGCATGTGGGCCTTTCTATGTTTAGAGCCAGCTATCTGCAAACGTGAAGGGGTAATGGGGAAAGCAGAACATGAACATTCTGAGAAGGAAGAACATAGCAATATATCAGGCAAAGGTCAATTGGGAGGAACTTTTTAACCTGTACAATGGTAAGTGCAGAGGCTACTGCATGACAAATACACTTCAGAATTGAAAATACATTACCTGTAAAGAAAGTCACACAAAATAGCAAATTGAATATGTACCTTGTTAGACTTATAATTAAGTTTGCCATCTTCTGGAAATAAATAACAGACTTCCTATATTTTTAGAATGAGTTTCCACAAATAGCATAGGCATTAAATATTATAATTACCGGTAAAATGCCAGTAAAATGCCAACCAGGTCTCTAAAAAGTTATGAAAACTACCTTAAATAAGCATTTGTGCACAAGTATTGGGTCTTGATAATGTTATTTGCATAGTGAATAAACGGAAGCATCATTACATTAAACAAAAATTTTAAAAAATCATTTGCAGAATTGCAAAGCAAGTTTCTAAGAAACAGTGTATATCATCGTTTTTTTACTATCCTAAGAATCTGGGGAGAGAAAAAAAAAGCTAGAAAAATCAGATGTGGCCTCACATATTATGCCATGAGGACTAAGGGATAGGGGGGACCAAGGAACCTCTACATCATTCCCACCAGAATTAAAAAGATTATTAAAAAGCTTGTTATTAATTATCCAGGCATCTTTCTCTGAGGGAATCCCATTTTTCTTTCATGACTGTTGTGACAACTATTTTTATAGTTGCCATAAAAATAGCTAAGATTACTCAAGGAAATCTATTCTGTTTTCAGAAGATCATAACACTGGCCCACTGAGCTAGAGATCATAACGTACCAACACATATAAAGTGCAGAACTTTGTGGAAGGTCCAACAAATATGTATGTTGCTATGCATATTATGTAATAAATCAGTGAATGAGAAGTGCAGGTGTTTCTTCATACAGTTATAATTTAATACTGACCTTGCATTGACCTAGATGGAAAAAGCCTGAAATATCACTATTCTGGGCCCTCCAACTGCTAAATAAATTCATACATAATGCTCTGGTTGAAAATCCATCCTCTGTCTCTGATCTTTCTGCTATAATTCAAGTTGGGGCACAATACATCTGCAGCCACTATAGCTCAATGTTCTTCACTTGATTGAAGGCCTAATGTAGAATATTCTGAAATTGTTCGTTTTAAGAAACTTGTGTCTGGCAATGCAACTTTGGTATGGACTTCAGTCCAAATTTCCAAATTAAGGAGATATATTCCTGGTTATCGCTATCATTTTTCAATTGGACCCCAAATATGCGAGCTCAATATATAAACAAAAGATTATAAACTCACCATGGACAAAGAGGGGTTAATCTGGCCAGACACTGAAATGACTGCTTGTTTGGCGAGGCCTCCAAACAACTGGATCTTTTATCGATATACCCACCTTGAGGTGAGTGATATCAGACTGATCTGACTGGATAACAACAATGGGGGTTGTGAGAGCAAGGACTGCATTGGCTCATTGATGTGGTCCTTGCTTCAAATAAATATCAGTCTGGCAGGCCTGTGAGTGCCTCAAACATGGCCAGACAACCTGCCATATCAAACTGAAGGGGCCAAATGGCAACTAAAAACTGTCCATATTTGGCCACCTTAAATTTGCATTTTCCAGGTCATAAAGTTATGAATCAAAAATTGTAAGGTAGGGAGAACCTTCCACATAGACAAGAAGGATGGTGTGTGCAAGGTCAAGCAAACATATCGTGTAAAAAGGGATGAAAACAGAATGACCTATAATGACTGCACCACCATAAACCTTAACGATGACTAACCAGTGAGAACTAAATGGATAAATAAAAGATAATATTTATTGAATTCAACCAAGTATGTCCCACAAAGAAGACTGGTTAAAAATCAAGGACAATGTTATATAAGCCAGACACTGTCCATATAGAGTCCTGCACAGGTTCAGTCGGGCAAACCGGAGCCTGACCCAAACATTTTGACCTGCAACCTGATTCTGCAACCACCAACCAGTATCCTCCCATACCTAGATACATTACATGACCCAGCCCCCAAAATGTTCCCAGTATTGGTCCGTTAGACTGATTTGGCAAATTATCTGCCAAAACTGCAGGTACCCGACCCAATGCAGGACTCTACTACCATGGACAAAAACTTAGGATTTCCTAGGTAAGCCATTTTACATTATATAAATCCAAATTTGCAATTGTATCTTGCACAATAGACACAGAGCAATTTTCACTGGATGGGTCCTAAGCAGATCAAGTATTTTGGAAAAGAAACATCATGCATCAGGAATAATTCAATGAGTCACTGCTCTTAGCGTCCTTTCACAATCATTCACACTAGATACAATTCCATAAAGAGTTGAAGTCTCCAACTGAATTATTGAAGCAAAGGCTAGTATTTCCCTAAAAACTATTCACCTGTGTAGTATTTGTTTTCCCAAATGATAATTATTATTTATTTTTTTAAATACACTTGTAGCAGCACATCGCCAATCCTAAAGGTTTTTCTTTTTCCCCAGCCTAGCCGTTACTTCTGTCCCTTCCATTCAACTTCAGCTGCAGATCTTAAATACAATTGGCTGCCATGATTCAATCAATCAGCTCAGTGATGTTAAATTAAGCTGAAGTCATGCACAGTAACATTTCATTCCTGAACTTTGTTCATCACCTTCCTGTACAATCACACAGACAGGGGACTGGCATCCCTCAGCTTGAGGAGCAACAGGAGACATTTTAGGGGTTGTTAGTCTGCTGCTAAAAGCCCCTGGTTTTTAGTGATATGGGCTATTCATATTTAAAAACAAGTCTGAAGGTGAACATCTATTTTAATGATATTAAAACATACTTAATGACATACCTTCAGAATTTAAGGTGATCAGGGTGACATTGCTGCCCATATTTGAGCTTGAATTCCCACAGTTTGACAGTGTATCACTAGCCTCAGAACCACTGTCATTGTCATCATCATTATGACTGTCCTCAGGGGCAGGAACTTTCACTACAATTGTGTTGTGCCTTCTTCCAGGAACTGCACTGAAATGTAAATTTTTTTGTAAGAACAGATTCCTACATTATAGCGATACAATAAGCAGCCAAAATATATTGTACAATGCATTTTAAGAACTTAAAAATGTCAGAACTGTTCAATTCATTATATTTTTGTCATAGCGACATGCAGGATACTTATATGCACTTTTCAACTTTTTGTTGCTTGAAAAAGTTTCACAACTGACTGGAGTGGAGGGCTGCTTACAAATTCTCATCACAGATGGGATTACAGCCACCACCCTTTATGACTTATCAGTCATACACCAAAAAGCAAATATGTACATTTTAAATTAATGGGCTGCCGGAAAATGCCTTTCAATAACTGATCATGCAATCTAGCTCAGTAATGTCTCAGACACTGAACCTTAACATATAGTTAATAGATGTAGTACATAGAGTAGGTACATAAAATAATTTATTCCACTTTTTACCTAATCATTGTTGGGCTTTAGATCAGTTTGATTTACAGTATCTATTTGCACAAATAATCTAACTGCTAAATTAACCATAATCCATTTACAGGTATGGGACCGATTATCCAGAATGCTTTGGACCGGTTATCCAGAATGCTTGGGACCTGTTGTCCAGAATGCTCGGGACCTGTTGTCCAGAATGCTTAGGACCAGGTCTTTTCTGGATAACGGATCTTTTCATAATTTGGATTTTCATACCATAAGTCTACTTGAGAATCATGTAAACATAAATAAACCCAGTGAGGTGCTTTTGCTTCCAAAAATAATTTCTTATATCTCGGTTTGAATGAAGTACAAGGTACTGTTTTATTATTACAGAGAAAAGGGAAATTGATTTTAAAAATGTGGATTATTTTATTATAATGGAGGCCATGGGAGACAGCCTTTCCATAATTCGGCACTTTCTGGATAATGGGTTTCCAGATAACAGATCCCTGCCTGTACTACTAAAGGGCCACCATTCCTGTTGTTTGACATACATTATCTTCTAATATAAGAGATTCGGCACATTTGCATGTTAGAGATTAGCGCAAAGGCACCACAAATATTTCAAACAAATATTTTTAGCAGATATGGAATAATTGCCCCATTCATTTTAATTAGGGATGCACCAAATCCACTATTTTGGATTTGCCCGAACCCCTGAATCCATTGTGAAAGATTCAGCCGAATACCAAACTGAATCTGAACCTGAATTTGCACATGCAAATTAGTTAGAGGAAGGGTAAAAGTCAGGCGCGGCTAAAAGATTCCAACCAGTCTGACCACCAAGTAGTCAAGGAAGTTGTCAGGAGAAAGAAGGAGGCTGCTCCGATGTTCTTCTACTTAGGGAAGATGTGAAAAATGTCTCTAATGTATTTTATTCCTAAGTAGAAGAACATCAGAGTAGTCTCTTTCTTTCTCCTAACAACTTCGTTGACTAATTGGTGGTCAGACTGGTCAGAAACTGACCAGCCAGCGGTGCTGTTGTAACAAAATTAATTCATATTAACAGTACATGTATCCCTTAATATCTTGGAATTCAAAAAGAATAAATAATGAATGTACATTGCAAAAGTGCTTAGACTAGCCCCTCAAAGATTTTACATTCACTTATTTTCAAGGTTTACTTATCCATTAAATTTCCTTAAATGTTGCCCTATATATTGCCCTATTAAGTCGAACAAGTCTGTCTAATATTACATACTTCAGCTGAGGCAAAGGAGGTAAATTTGTTAGTAATATGTAATACAAACTTACAAACTCTTGATGTATCTAAACATGCCTTCAGTGTCGGATGGATATTGTTGAGAACTATGTATAAAGGATAACAAATGTAGAAAGGTGCGCTATATTGGAAAAAACATTTGAGTGTCATTCCAATATAGCGCACCTTTCTACATTTGTTATTTACTATTACGTTGGTGAAAACGTGGTTTCACGATTTACAAGGTGCTGCTCTAAATTTTAAGCTGCGCAGAGTTCATCCATTACTGAAAGGATTTCTCAAGTTTGCTTGGGGCCAATATATTTTTCAGACTTTGGGCTCTGTGAAAAGATAAATAATAATCTTTTACCTATTCAGCATATTTTCAAGTGTTTCTGTTGTCCTGTTTATAGATTCGTCATGACCCTCCAGTTTAGTTACACTCGTGCTCTGTCTTTCATTGTTCAGTATTACCGTAGTCTGTGGAACGACACTGTAAACAAAAATAAAGACATTTTCAGTGTTTCATATCACAGGGTCCAAATATCTTAAGATGTTTTTACTACAAATGCATAATATTTACAAAGACACGGAGGGACAAAGACTACAGTATATATATATAAATTGTTGCATACTTTAATACAATTTACAGGTGAATATATTTTTAATATGTTTTTTTTAAAAAAGTCTATTGGTGAGCCCTTCTCTGTTGGACCTGGGTTCAACCAACTACTGCTATTATTTAGCTTGATACCTTTAGTCTGTGTAGGCAAAAAAAGAAAATAAAAATTCAAATGGGAGTAGTATGACATCATGAGAGGTTTAAATAAAGACAAGACTGAAGAGAGACACCATAACTATGGAAGAAAAGTCTGATGCACTAAGGAAAGTTTAAGGGTATAGAAACTCTTAATAATGTCACCACTAGTTCCCTTAAACAAGCTGTCAACTAGAATGCTTTGCAGTAACAATTGGACAATGTTATTTTATATATACTGTTGAAATCATTCATCACAGATCTGAAATGTAGTAAATTAGATACTTTCCAAAAAACTTACAGAGGTTATATACATTTGGATGAGTAAAGCATTACTCACAAGAGGTAGGCTAAATAAAATGTGTTAAAATAATCAAAAACACTGATTCACGTTAGTAGATAGTGTATAATTAAATACTTACAAAGCTGCTAAGAACCTTAAGAGATAAGGACACCAGAAATTAAAACATTTTTTTCCATCGATCATAACATTGTTTTTGCATACTTTTTATAATTCTGACATAAAGGTATTGCCCAATGATTTTACATTACCTATGTGATTCCCAATGAGGGGGCGCCCATATTTGTTAGCATTAGGAACTATAACGGACAGGCTGAGAAGGGACAGTCAGGTTGACAGTTTAGGAACGTCAAGTAAACATTACTGACAAAAGCAGAACGGTCAGGAAAAAAATGGGCAACATGACCTTTTAATGTAGATTCATATTTTGAAAAGTTGTTTTTTAGTGTCAGTATCAGTGTTTATAATTGGTTAGGATATATATCAAATAACTATCATCAAACAACAAAATTGGTTTATTTTCAACAGAAAATATGCCGTAATTATTTTGTGCTTTCATGTAAATCTAGATCATGAATTCATGGAACCTGGTGCTACCACCCCATAACCACCTACAAAAAAAAAGTAGAATGAGTGTTTCCCAGCATCACTTGAGCGTAAATCTCCACAAAAGGCAAGCCAATTAAATTGTACCAAGTGCAATTATGCAGAAAAAGGTGCAACTTGCCCAACAACTGCATCAGTTTTTGTGCAAGCATTTTACACTGTAAAAAAGTTTAAGGAGTATTAAAGATTTATTGAACCTGTAGACATTAAGAAATGAAGGCCTCCTCTAAAGCCAGTGAAACCATTTGCAGGTAATGAAATCCATAAATATCAGACATGACAAGTGTACACAAAATAGGATTTAAATTTATTGGCTGGGGCTCGCGATTTTTACTAGCAATTACTTTGTCAGCAGCCATTTATATGTTGCTGGTATCAGATTGCAATGGAACCCCTTTCTGTAAATTCCATCAGTGGAATTACATTTTCTAAGAAAATTTCAAAAAAGCACTTTACTTTTCTCTTGGGAAACCAACAAGAGTGCGTTTTCAGGATATTGAACATTACAGATGAACACGGCATACTTTCCTTTAAATGTTTCTTTAATTTCATCACCCAAGGTGTTAAATCCATTTGTATAAAAGCTAATAAAATAAAATTTGCCTCAAACAGAAACATAACACTGAAAGAGAGAGAGTGTGTGTGTGTGTTTGATGCTCGTTTAAACAGGCTTATCACAAGCAAGAATTTACAGTTCTGAGAGCAAAAATAGCGGCTGGATACTTATCATGGATGCTGAAAGTGTAGAAATACAGGGAAACTTGGGTTCTGGAATGGACAGAAAAATAATTTAGACTATGAATTTATCTTTGACTAACAATCTAGCACAATATAAATTGAGCTATGCCCCTTCTGTTATTTTTAATTCTTATTTAAAACCATTAAATATTGCCACCTCAATATGTATTTTTCATAATACAACTCTTCCAAATTTTAGCCGTTTTCTGCAATTAAAACTCAAGCCAATATATAGTAAATTGTTGCATTTAGGGGACCAATTGCAGACCTAATTAAATACATATTAATAACGATATGATTTGGGCATTGTCCTTCAAACCCTCTGAATGTAAAAGTCTAGACCATCTAAAGCCATTGTCTCTGACCGGTCAGTCATGCCACACTCCAGTCTATCTCATTTTTTAATATGTGATTGAGGGCTGCCCCAAACAAAATCTTAAGAATTGTAAGGTACCAGTGCAATGGAGAAAAAGAATGCCACAAGTCTTCTGGCAATAAGAATGGATGAGCCCTATAAAGACACACAGAAATTAACTAACTCGATCAACCCAATAACTTTTGTCTGAATGAATAAGGTAGAAATCTTAAAAAACCATAAGGTATAAAGGTGGCTATACATACTATTGTTTGTACAAAAGGTCTTTCGTCTATTATAAGAGTTGAATAGTCAGATATGCAGGTAAAAACAAAAATAATTCTTAAGCTCTATGGGCATGGACACACATGCGGTTCTACGGCACGTTTTTACCAGCGTTTTTCTTTAAAAAGACAGATTACCACATAAATACACGCAATTCCAGCAGCGAGTTTTCAAGCTTAGGCAACAGCACACTTGGCTAGCGTATTTACGCGCCAGTCGGTATTTTTAAAAACCACTCATAAAAAACGCATGTGTGTCCATGCCCTATCTGATGATTCAGCATTAACATTATAATGTTTGTCTGTCAAAATTTTCAGCCCTGCCCAATCAATATCTAAGGCTTTTTATTAATATCGGTCGCCTTGTCCCCCACCACATGAAAGACCATTTCTGCATTAATATCGGTGTATACCTGGCCACGTTAAGTTTATACAAGGTTTTTAAAATAGGTTATTTGCTTAAAAAAAAAATTCATTTCAGTCAGTTTTTAGATTTTGAAACTTTGAGTGCTTTCGTGGACTGCTATTAACATTTATGGTTACCACCCGGCTATCTCCCTTGAATTGGTGAGCTCCGATTGAACAAATGTCTAGAGCTGTGCTGTTGGAGCTCACTGCAGGGATATCAATATCACTTATATATGAATATATGAGTTTAAGTCATGCTTTTAAATCCAAATGCCTCCTCTCTGTGGGGATAGCACAGCAATCCCCTGCGCATAATAATACACCTTGGGGACCCCCTTAAAAACTATTTTCAAATGCAAACAGGAGGCCAATCAAGACCACAACAAACCTGTATTGCACGGTGGCAGAATGCCTTTGTCTGAAGTGTGAACGATTAAACAATGTAGAGGCTTAGAGTCTATACAAGGTAGGACCACCAGATGGACAGTCAAGAATACTATTCTTACTAAGCTAAATATTAAATAACAATTAAAAAAAAAATCATTTTAACTGACTATCTCTGACTGTGATGCAAGGCATTGTGCAAAGATAAGCAAAAAAAAAAAAAATAATTAATATAAATTTATATTTGAATACAGATATAAAATTAAATATTTTATACAAATGTACAGAATTAATTACCAGCCAGTGGCAGCCAGGGCCTTTCAACTTTTGTATCACAATTGTAATATACCAAACCAATCAATTAAATTATGGCAAAGTTCTGCAATTAAAAAATAAATGAGAACCCAATAATAATAATAATAATAATAATAATATAATTAGGCTGTTTTTAGCTTTGTACCTTGGGGTGCCAAAACCCCACCCTAGATTTTTCACAGTTCTGTAATATTTATAAAACTGGAAATAGTATAGATTTAAAGTACAGAGCTAAATTCTCAGTTCATATATGTAGCACATTTCTTTTGGTACAAAAGACATCTATATACAGTCTAGCACGAAGGACAGTGACTTTAAAGGAAAACTATACCCCCCAAACAATGTAGGTCTCTATAAACAGATACTGCATAAAACAACTCATATGTAAAAACCCTGCTTCATGTAAATAAACCATTTTCATAATAATATACTTTTATAGTAGCATGTGCCATTGGGTAATCATAAATAGAAAATAGCCATTTTAAAAAATAAGGACAGCCTCCTGGGATCCTAGGATCCAACGGTGCACACAAACATAACTAAAAAACTATAAAGTTAGGTCACACGAGCCAATTAACAGACAGAGTTCTGTCTTTTGCTTCAACACTTCTTCCTGTTACAGTTAGAGTTGAAATATTTCTGGTCAGGTGATCTCTGAGGCAGCACACAGACCATCACCCAATGGGGGTTCAAGGCAAGAGATGTAAAAGGGCAATATTTACTTAAATATGTATTCCAGTTTGATAAGATTATTTAATATGTCACTTGATTTGATATAAACTATCTGTTGCTCAAAAATTCATTTTCGGGGTATAGTTTTCCTTTAAATGTTGGACCTGTACACAAAGAGGCATTGCTCCACAAACTTTACCAACCAATAAGGACACTGTTTAAACTAAATCTGTTGTGGCTTATTCTACTTTGACGAAAGCTGTTTTAATGCTGGCATGGTCACAGTGGACATTTATAAAATGACATTTCAAACTGTACAGTCATTTTTGTGCCCAATCAATCGACATTAAGGACCTGACCCTGTGTGAACCCGCATGCATTTTTCAATCCTCCAGCCAATGCCCATCAAGTCAACAGAGACTTATAATTTTTCCGTACAGTTTGAAATGCAACTACATTCACAGCCAGTTTTAACTTATAATTATTGCTTGTGTCTCAGAGGAGGCAATAAAGCATGAAGAATGTGTGAATCAGAAGTTGTAATACCTATGCGAGAAAGGCTTAAAACAGTAATTTCCTGAACAGGAGAAAACATCGACCCTTTAAGCTCCTGCACAAGGAGAGCAGAGGAATCTTTAGTCTCTAAACTTTTCACTTGTTTTAAACTTTAAAATAAAGCATTTGTCACTCTGTGCGTAGGCTTGGGGGTGAATTTCTGAATAAAAAGGCACACCTGGACAGGTTCAAGAGGCATATACAACTAATTTTTCTTGACAATTGGAATGCAGCTAAAATTAAGCTTTTTGTTAAAAGAAAACTATACCACCCCCCAAACAATGTAGGTCTCTACAAAAATATATTGCATAAACCAACTCATATGTAAAACCTTGCTTCATGTAAATAAACCATTTTCATAATAATACACTTTTTATTAGTAACATGTGCCATTGGGTAATCATAAATAGAAAATAGCCATTTTAAAAAATAAGGACAGCCTCCTGAGATCGTATGATTCAATGTTGCACACAAACATACCAAACAAACTATAAAGTTAGACCAATTAACAGACAGAGTTGTGTCTTTTGCTTCCACACTTCTTCCTGTTACAGTTAGAGTTAAAATATTTCTGGTCAGGTGATCTCTGAGGCAGCACACAGACCATCACAAAATGGTGGTTCATCTAACTACCTCACAATGTCCCTGTTTAGCTCAAGAAATAACAACAAAATGCATTTCCATGATCAAAACATGTTACATATGTAACAACAAAAAATTTTTTCCGTTTTGCATCACCTGCACTTCTGTGAGGTGCCATGTGTCAAGTTGTAGTAAGGTAGATACAATGAATTATGGGGGGAAATTATTTACACAATATATACATAATACACAAAAGCTGTGAATATCTTCTGATGTCATCCGTTATAAACAGTGAGTTCTGATGTCATTTCTGTGACATGACTCACTGAAACTTGTGTATTATAATAAATAAAGTATCCCAGTTGCAAAATATTAGGATATTAGAAGTTACCTCAGAGTTCCATGGCCTCGTGTTTTTATATGGTCGTGAAACTCCTCGGTAACATATAATATCCTTATATTTTACAAGAGGGGGTACTTTATTCACTATATATATATATATATATATATACCAAAAATTATGAATTCATTGTCCTCAAGCATTTCTTACCTCTCATTCGAAGCTGAAATGCAACAAGCAATGTGTTCAGCTGAAACCAGACTAAAACAGACAAAAATCAATAAACAAAAAATTAACCATGCCAAACTTTTAGAAGAGGGGTCTCCAACCTTTTTCGGTTCGAGGCAAAAAATTCAAGGACCTGGGGTGGAGGCTCACGAGGGGGGTCGGTGTGCCGTGTTAATTGCGGCCTAGGCTCGGCGGCCCAGTTCAGGACTCTAGAACATTCATGTCTTAAACCACAGCTTGTGGTTTAATATACTAAACAGTGAAAATACTAAAAGACCTTAAAAGTGTATACGGTTACTGTAAGATCTACAGTTAGTTTTGCATAGGTTTATATATGTGAGTAGTATACATGTATGTAGGCTGGTGAAAATTTGGAAAGAGGTGACCTTTATGGACTTTTGTCTTTTTTTCAACTAAAGTTAACTATTTGCAATTCAAATATACATTTTTACAAAACGTTATACATATAAAACGCTAATAAAGAAGATAACATGCTAGCAGACTGCAACAGCGTTGCAACTTGAACTTAAAGGTCATATAATATTTCAAATAACAAATGGATTATGTGTGTATATTTCCTATATGAGCTGAAACAAAGACCTTATGTTATCAATGGACCACTGCATCCTATATCAATAATGTTGAACTAGATCTAGGGGTTCCATCTGTAGAATGAGCAAAGTGATTCACTTTGGTGGGTAAGTAGTTAACTCTGAGTTATGGTAAAACGAGGGCCATCAGGATGAGGTAAATCATTGAACTCATGCTGATTAAAATACATGCCAGACAAATTAAAAACATATTTTCTAAGTCCTGTAGCATATTACAAATGTGTGGCTGGCACAAAAAAGCATGAGATGTGTAAAAGGCATACATAAAGCAAAGCTTATCCAGCTTCTCCATAGAGAATGAGATAGAAGGGAAGAGCTTGCAACACAAATACCTCATGCTCACACCACATTTTGCTTCTGGCAACTTTATGGTTCCTGACCAGTTCACTACAAAATATGAATACATCAAAAGCATTGCATCAGGTCGAATAAATTTGCTTTGAATTGCATTCTGATGTATGCTGCATACTGCTGAATACATCAGTATATTCATTTATCTTACTCTAGAAAGCATCATTGTTCTGTGTAAGCAAAAGGGCTTTCTGATGATAACACAATCTTCTACATCTTGCCCTGTATAAAAACACAATAGTCTGGCCTTGTTCCACTGCCTAGCTGCTATATTAAACTGTTTTGAGTTGTTTGGTATACACCTGTAATATATGTACAAAAAATAAGTTTTTTTGCTCTTTGAAATTTGGGTGAAATAACACTGTAATGTAAAACTCAGGGTAGAAAAAAAGGGCGTCCAAAGGGTAGATGGGATCTACAAGTAGACCTTTAGCTGGTGATCAGTAACAACAAACAGCTTGTCTAAATCTAAAGGGATCCTGTCATGGGAAAAAAAAATATTTAAAATGCATCAGTTAATAGTGCTGTTCCAGAATAATTCTGCACTGAAATCCATTTCTCAAAAGAGCAAACAGTATATATATTTATAGTTCATTTTTAAATCTGACATGGGGCTAGACATTTTGTCAATTTCCCAGCTGCCCCAAGTCATGTGACATCTGCTCTGATAAACTTCAGTCACTCTTTACTGCTGTGAGAAAGTGGCCGGAGGGCTACGAAACGCGTCAAGCGTAAGGTTCTTATTGTTATTATGATCATTTTTGTTTGATTCCCATTTATTGGATACCTTTTTGAAAATTGTTTTAATCACAGAATAAACTCCATGTTTTAACTCCACGTGGTGCTCCATATACTTTTTACACTCTTTACTGCTGTACTATAAGTTGGAGTGATATCAACCCCTCCCTTACCCCCACTAAGAAGAAAAAAAGAACAATGGGGAGGTAACCAGATAACCACTCCCTAACACAAGATAACAGCTGTCTGGTAGATGTAAGAACATCACTCAATAGTAAAAACCCATGTCCCACTGCGTACTATTCAGTTACATTGAGAAGGGAAAAACAACAGCCTGCCAGAAAGCAGTTCTCTCCTAAAGTGCTGGCACAAGTCACATGACCAGGGGCAGCTGGGAAATTGACAAAATGGCTAGCCCCATGTCAGATTTCAAAACTGAATATAAAAAAATCTGTTTGCTCTTTTGAGAAATGGATTTCAGTGCAGAAGTCTACTGAAGCAGCACTATTAACTGATGTGTTTCCCTTTAAGGTACATAAGAAATAGTTCTTTGTTAAATATAGAAATATACATTCTTATAAATCAATACTTTAAAAATTTCCATTGAATAGAATGCCAACGTTTTTATGGATGTAGATCATAATGGATCAACTCTAAAAGTAGATCTTGCATTAGCAAAGCATGGCACTCCTGATCTAATGCAATACAAGAATGTGGTCATAAACCCAGCTTATGATTGATCTCTCTGTACAACCAAGCTATGCTTCAGTTGCATTCCTCATATTCAAAATGAAGGGCTCTTGTTTAAATTAGATTGGGTTACACCTATTACTTAACTTCCCATGGGCATAGATACTGTAACAATGTACTCACAAATGCTTATTTTTATTGGTTTTGAGTACACCAAGCTACACGAAAGTCTCTGAAGTCACATCTTTTGGACCAGACTTTCCACCCTCCCAGCATTTACAGCCTGAAAGTTTCTGGAGAAACTGTTCAAATTATAAGTATCATTATTTAGTGACCTAGTTTAAACCTACATATTTTACATTGTAGACATAGACCTTGGGTTCTGTTCAGCTAACAAAGTATATCCAAACAGTTCCATCTGCCTATACTTAAGTTCATTTTTTTATTTCAAATACAAAAGTACTTAAAAAGATGAGCCAATACTTAGGATTCGCTAAATTAAGACCACTGGCACATACTCCATATTGTGCTGAGTAGTACATTTTACCTTGCGATAGGCAAATAAAAAACCTCATTAGTAATGCAAATAAATGAAAATGCTTAAATATGTGCAACCATCAAAAAAAGTAATTCCTTCCTAAGCCAAAGAACTGTAACTGCTTAAGAGAATTTAACTGAGCAAGCAAAAACAAAACATTTTGCAAAAACGACTTAAGGCTAATTAAAACCTGTTGATACTGAATTGATGGGTAAAGAAAAGAAGTATGTGACAATGGAGCTACATTGAGTTTACCAGTTTTTTCTGTATTTCAGTTTTCCCACAATATTTACTAATAAACAAGTTTTTTCATAGGGATTAGAAATAACACAAACCAATTAATAAGAAGCTTATACCTTGTGTGAACCAATGGCTGACTGGGTGAGTAACCCACCCATAAGAGTTTCTCTTACTTTCCCAACAACATAGCAAGTGACCCTAAAATAACTACTACAATGGAAGCACACCATCATTAAACATTTATCAGAGGTTTGCTTTTAAAAAAAGATTCATTATACTTCTTGTGTACTGTACCTTAAGGGGCAAGGAAAATGAAAAGAAATAAAATCTAATTTTTACTTTTCTTTAATGAAAAAGAAATCTATCTCCATTATACTTTAATTAAAAAATGTGTACCGTTTTTATAAGGTCCCTAACTTCTGACAGGGAATCAATCATACTTATGAACAGCAGGGGGAACCCCTGCCTTACTTACCAGCCATGCAGAACTCAAGCAGCTTTGTTTTTTGATCATTTATGACGATCCCTAAGCAGCACAGATCACACTGAGCATGTGCAGGGCCAGAGGCAGACAAATATTTTTAACAAAGTTACAAGATGACAGCCCCCTGTGGCCAACTTTGAAAGGCTTGTGGTGCAGTAAGTTCATGTTTATGTTTAGTATACTAAATACAGCATTTCTAGCCTTCTTCTATTTTACACTTTCCTTGCCCTTTAAAGAAATAATGGTATAGAACTGAAATAAAAAGGAAACATCAATAAATTATTTAAGATGCCAGTCTATTGTGAACTATAAGGGATGAACGAAGAAGGATTTCTGGGTTTTATGCAAAACTGTTCCTGCAGCAAAGGGTAGGAAATAGTCTAAGTGGAATTTTCGCCACGAAAAAGTGCAAAGTTACGTTAAGGTCGGCGAACAGTAGCGTAGTTGCACTGGTGTTACT
Organism: Xenopus borealis; assembly: GCA_024363595.1. Lineage (NCBI taxonomy): Eukaryota > Metazoa > Chordata > Amphibia > Anura > Pipidae > Xenopus > Xenopus borealis. The sequence goes on from CM044438.1 coordinate 42,612,472, forward strand.
TCGCCAGGCAAAGCGCATTTACGCTAGCAATGCCTAATTTGCATATGGCGCGAATTTCAAAGTATAATAGAAGTATATGTTACAGCCACTACATTGCACTACACAAGCCCAGTAATATATAGTTAGGACCACAAACAACAATGTAAAATGAGGTAAAAACTTTAAATTAGGGAATGTAAAATGGAGGTTTCACTGTAAATATCGTTATCTACTTTATATGGGAAATGGTCAAACAATTTTGATGGAGAACAAACATGCTTTATTGCTGTAAAATTATGTGCATGATTCTGTCTGCACCACTGCAATCCTACAGAACATTTGGGATGTGCATAACATTTTTCATAGTTGAGTGAAATGTATAAAAGGCACTTATTGGCTCATAGACCAGGTTTCCATACCCCACCCACAAAAAAAATGATAACTCTAAAAAACTTGGATCTGAACTGGCAATAAAAAATATGGAATGCTAATAAATCAGATATTAGGAAAATAATGCACAAAAGGGGGTTAAACATTCAGATGGTGGTGGTCACTGCAAATGCAAGTGTTGGCTCCAAAATGATGCGTGTTGTTTTATAATCCAGGTTCATCAATTATAGCCATCTGCTACCCCAACACTCTTCATGGAATATAGGATGATGCAGGGCAGATTCATTCATATGCAAATGAAAATTTATATCTATAGCAAAAGTATCGGACTACGGGCGTCAGCTAGTATGGATGATTATTTTTAGGCAGGGAATAATTATTTACCTTCCATTTATTTTGCTTTTATTCAGTCACGTTAAATCAGAACAATTCTATGAACTGTTAAAGTACTCATTAAGCCATGTCTACATGGTATTCATGGTATAGATGGATAATTGGCATTTAGCTGCGATAAAATGGGAAGTTCAGCCGTAAATGTATTCTGCAGACAGTGATATTCCGTAACAATCTGCCATTGCTCTTCATTTTTATGCAGGAATTTCAGCAGCCCAATTCTCCCTAGGAACCAGGCAGAGGTTTGAATTGCAGACAGAGAAAATGAAAGGGCCTGAACAGCAAGATTAGTGATAAAAAATAAAATTTGTAGCATCACACACCAATTATTTTTTTTGCCTGTTGGGTTTGTAACTCCCCACTAAGATGAAAAAAGGCAGAACCGGAGAAACCTTCTAAAAAATAATAATAGACTATTCAAAACATTTGTAAAAAATTTAAATTACATAACCCTGACAAAAAGGCTTACATTCTGCATTATACTTATTTGCAGTATAAAGCTCAATGAAAAAATATTTTAAAGGGATACCGTCATGGGAAAACATGTTTTTTTCAAAACACATCAGTTAATAGTGCTGCTCCAGTAGACTTCTGCACTGAAATCCATTTCTCAAAAGAGCAAACAGATTTTTTTTTATATTCACTTTTGAAATCTGACATGGGGCTAGACATTTTGTCAATTTCCCAGCTGCCCCTGGTCATGTGACTTGTGCCAGCACATTAGGAGGGAACTGCTTTCTGGCAGGCTGTTGTTTTTCCTTTTCAATGTAACTGAATAGAACACAGTGGGACATGGGTTTTACTATTGACTGCTGTTCTTACGCTCCCCATAGACACAACAATCTTTCCCTGCCGAACGACCGATCTTAGGGAAGACTGACCAATATGTCAAATTATCGTGCAGTTAGTGGGATACAAACGATCGTACATTTTATGATTTTTCGTCCGACATTGGTCTGAAAATTGATCAGCCAGGTTAGAAAATCTTTATCGGTCCCCATGCAATCTACCTATGTTTGCAGGGCCAAGCAGGCAACGACCCTTCAGTTTTACTGACAATATCGCCTGAAATGGTCTTTTTAGTTGATGGACACATGGGACATTTAAACTATCATTTTGAGACAATCGTGGCCTCACGATAACCATTGGATCTTTCAAAAATCTTTACATCTATGGCCAGCTTTAGATCTACCAGGCAGCTGTTATCTTGTGTTAGGGAGCAGTTATCTGGTTACCTTCCCATTGTTCTGTTAGGCTTGCGGTGGGGTGGGTTATACGACTCCAACTTGCAGTACAGCAGTAAAGAGTGAATTAAGTTTATCAGAGCACAAGTCACATGACTTGGGGCAGCTGGGAAATTGGCAATATGTCTAGCCCCATGTCAGATTTCAAAATTAAATATAAAAAAAATCTGTTTGCTCTTTTGAGAAATTGATTTCAATGCAGAATTCTGCTGGAGTGGCGCTATTAACTGATGCATTTTGAAAAAATAGTTTTTTCCCATGACAGTTTCCCTTTAAAATAAACATTTATAGACAGATTGTACTGAAACTTACTCTAAGATATAAGTGAATTTGCCGGTATTATAAGCATGCCTTGCCTTTACTTATTCATTTAATGGCACGTGACACATTCAACCAAAATTATGTTTACAGGGGAGGATACAGGAACAAGTAATTGAAATAGGTGGTTCATATTATTATCTTGAAGGTTTGCTAACAAGAAAATGCAAGGACACATTTTGCTAAGTAGATGGTTATTAAAACATTGTTGCTTGACAATGCTTTAAGTCAGTGATCCCCAACCAGTAGCTCCTGAGCAACATGTTGCTCTCCAACCCCTTGGATGTTGCTCTCAGTATCCTCAAAGCAGGTGCCTATTTTTGAATTTCAGGCTTGCAAGCAAGTTTTAATTGCATAAAAACTAAGTATAGAGCCAAGTAGAGACTCCTGGTTGCTAGTCCACATAGGGGCTACCAAATAGCCAATCACAGCCCTTATTTGGCACCCCAAGGAACTTTTTCATGCTTGTGTTGCTCTCCCATCTCTTTTTAACGAGTTGTGGCTCACAGGTAAAAAAGGTTGGGGACCCCTGCTTTAAGTGAATATTTTACGTATATATAATTGAACTAGTCACATCAAGAGAATACAAACTAAAGTGTTACTTCAGCAATTACTTTTCAAACCTTTTTGAACCTCATTTCTTTAAGCATTAATATCCATTGTGGACAACATAACTCTTGGTTCAAAGAAAATGTCATGTTGCAAAGGATATAGGAGTAGGCAGGAGGGGGGACTCTGCCCATTGCCCAGTTAGTAGTAAGAATAATATAATAAGTCTATTTAATATCTAGGTGTCCCATATTCCAGTGTATTACTCCATCTGGGTATCCAAATGGTATTGTAGTTCTTTTGTGCATTTTCTTTACTTTTACAAATCAAAAGTGTTTGAGTATTTCATGTGTGGCCCCAGACAATTTTTCTTTTTCCAATGTGGCCCAGCGAAGCCAAAAGACTGGACACCCCTACTCTACAATTTGTCTCAGAGGGGGGTAAAATTCCTTCCTGACTCCAAGATGACAATCTGACCACTATCTGGATCAACTTCTACTAGGAGCTATAACCCTGTATCCCTTCAATTGCTAAAGAGCCATTCACCCCTTTCTTAATTCTATCAAATCAGCTAACACACCCAAAATTCAGAGAGAGAAATCCACATCTTCACAGCTAACTATTCTCCTTCCAAGGCCCTCCTGTCAATGTGTGAAAGGGATACGCAAATATAAAAAATGAGGTGTGTCAAAGGCCTATGGTAAGTACTAGGAAATTGATTCAACTAAATAACTCTCCCAATGACCTGTAGTAAAGTAAAATATTTATTTGCAAACCTATACTACTTACAATATTTCACTTAATTTTCATGTTAAAGCAAGAACTAGATACTTTTATACTTGTGTCTGCCATTCAGCAGTATCTTAAAATGAGAGCAAGCTAGAAACACGTAGTTATGTTTGGTTTACTTCTATTCAGCTATCATTCAAAGTCAGACCTAAGATACTCATACTTCCACCATATGACCACTAGACAATGAATTAGGGATGCATCCCTACAATGAATTCACAAAATACCTGTGGAAAGATCACACACCAAGACAGGTTATAAGCCACAAAGGACCCTTTCTCAAATAGAAATATGTTCATAATTGCAGTACTAAATACTACAAGATAACTCCTATTACATATTCATATGGAGTAAATTACATATTACGAATCCTACACTTTTCCAGTATTGTATAGTAGAAGCCAAACCCATTTCTAAAACCCAGGTACACAGGGCATTTTCCCTCAAATGGAAAACATGGCAATTCAGCCACCTAATACCCAATGTGTGCACACACATTGGCAGAACTGGAATTTGTTGTGTACGTGCAGTGACATGTAAAACTGTGAAACATAAGAGGCTGAAAACAATATAAACTCATTCTTAAAATATAGCTTTTAGAAAAACTGCTCAGAAAATTAACAAGGGTAAAGTCATAATTTATATTGTGCTATTTGTGAAGGTAAAAATACCTAAAGGCTAAAAGCATATATTAACACAGATTCTTCGAAATGTGGTTATTCAGAAATGTACTAGATAAAAACTACTGCTATTTACTCTATTTTCTGCGGTATTCACGAGGTAATAAAGGAAATATTTTGACCGTAAAATTGTCGAGTTGGGGGAATTAATGACTTTTAAGCTCCATTGGACAATCTCTTTGGAATGATAAACATATTTGACAGTAGATAAGAACCTCTACCCTGTGCATTCTTAAAACTTTCTCTGGCCCAAATTTTGGCTTTGCACAGAGTATTTTCCAAATATTCTTAGATCTGTACAAAGCCCATTGTGGGATTGTCAAACTCCATGGCCATCCATATGAGTGAAAAATACAAGCCATCAGGTCCTTGCCCAATATATCCTAATAAATATTTTATATTTTTTTAACTTACTGATTCATTATTATTTTTGGAGGGGGCTTGCATATTTTTTGGAATGTTGCAATGAGCAAAGATCCTCTGTAAACATTTAAAGAGATACTGACAACTGAAATTAAACTCTTTTTTACACCTATTATAATATTGGCTTTGAAAGCTACTTCTGACTGTGCCATAAAGTATTTGCATGATGCTTTACATTACCTGTCTGATCCCCCATGTTCCTGTATGAATGGGCTGCCATATTTCTGCAGCAGAGTCCATTAGCATTAGAAACTGTAACTAACAGGTTGAGATGGCACAGCCAGGTTGGCAAAGTCAGAGTGTCAGAGACTAAGGCTTAGGAACTTCAACTAACAATTATGTACAAAAACAAAGCTCTCAGCAAAAAAATTATCAACATGACCTATAGGTTACATTTACTGTACATTCATATGTTAAAATTAGTTTTTTAGTGTCAGTATCACTTTAAGTAAAATGGCAGTAACATCTCTCAAACTTTACCATTCACTATGAAGAAAAGCTTAACGTAAATAAGTGAGCTAATATATTCCCCAGAAAACCTTCCAATGATTCTTTTTTGCTCATAAAAAGTTATGTTGTCTGGCACTCAGACATAAAACCTATAAAACTGCAGAACAACTAAGAGCAGAGCCTGCACCCTTTTTAGTTGCTGAACTTCCAATGTGTTTGTAAAATATCAACGGATGACAACAGCAATTAAAACACTTGCAAAGTGAGAGAAAAATAAGCTGGTTTCTAAGTCAAATAGTAATGGGGGATTAAAAAGAAAAACAACAAAACAGGCAAAATGAGAATTGAAGTTAAAGTGTCAGTTCAGAGCCAAAAAGCATTTTTGTTGACTACAGAGAAAGAATTTTATCTCCAAGCAACATGGCAGGTTTCCCCTTTGCAATATCATTATGCAGGTCAAATGCAAAAACATGTAAGATCATTGTTCTATAAATGGTTTACCTCAGAGAATATGAATCATTCAGACACCAGTCAAAATTAAACAAGAAAATAATTGCACATCTGTGGCCGGGATACAATGTGATAGAAGTTAGAATTTTACCAAAAACAATTTTTTTCTAATTAAAAAACGAAACAAAAAAACAGCTGATTCAAAATACACCACTTAAGAATTATTTTAAATTTATGGGATAGGATCCAAAGTAGAATCCCCATGTTTATGGTGGGTATCTATAACCCTTTAGTAAAGTGAAATATAACCGGTTGATCAATGTGTGTGGGAAATTATTTGTAGAATCGAAAAATGAACCAATACTGAGCATGTGCTAATACTGCTAAAAGTAATGTTCTCAATAAGTGTATTAATCTTCTTACCATCGTACTTTATTCCAGGTCTGTGTGGCTCCAAGTGGTGAACCAGCAACCATTGGGACTTGGATTGGATTCTGTTGTTTGTTCATTATGAGGTCCAATTTTTCTTCTAATGACTTGCATGTTGCTTCAAGTACCTGCAATTTGGACTCAATGCTGTCTAGTCTTAAGCAAATTGTCTGGTTGATTGAAAACAGAAATGACTGTGAAGAAAGAACAGAGACAGGACAATAATTAAAACATTTGTGAATTTTAGGTATTTAACGAAGAACTTACAAATTTTAACGCACTCACAACTGGAATGGGAGGTTATTTATGAAAAAACTCGAATGTCTAATATGATTGAATAGTGCCGAACCGAAAATTTTTATCAAATTTGAATCACGTTTTCCTCCAAAGAAAAACCCTCAAATGTCAGGAAGGCAATTAATATATCCAAAAGTTTCAGTGGACCTGTGCCATTGACTTGTAAATGAACTCTGCAGGTTGTAGGTAGTAAATATTTAAATTAGAACCGTTTCCAGGATCAGGGTGAGATCAATCTCTTATTCTAATTTACATTTGAGCTGGTGCTTTTACATCTGAATTTGACACACAAAAAAAATAAGAAATTCTATATAATAATTCTGCCCAATAGAGTTTGAATTATTTGCTTTATTAAAACATTTGTATCTAAAGATCTTGATTGAAACCAGATGGGTCTACAAACTCACAAAGAGTTTGAAATACACAAATATTTTGGGAAGACAACCCACATTGACTTCTTGAACACACATGCTGAAATTTTACTTACAAAATTTTTATAGGTAACTTTTTATTGGTATTTAATAACATACATTTAGCCGAGACCATTACAGTTCAGTATGTATAGAAAGTAAAAGCAACAGTAAGTTATGCATCAGCAACAAACAGGTGTGTTTCCATACAATATGTAGTTAACAGAGCTAATGTGAATTTTAGCTTAAATCGGCCTCGCACCATGGTATCCAGATTTTTTCGTATTTGGTCTGTGTACCTCTAGCTTCATAGGTCAATTTTATTAGAGGCATAGCCTTCTTTTTACTTCCAAATTTATTGATTTTTTTTTGTGCTTAAAGGAGAAGCAAACCCAAAAGTTAAAAATAACCCTACCCTACATAGACCCCCCTCCCTCCTCCATCCAGCCTAAGTTAAGTGTTGCCCCAGTAAAATGCCCCTAACTTTTTACTTACCCCTCCATGCAGATTTATGCATCGGAGTTCACAGGCGCCATCTTCAGCCGCTTCAGTAATCTTTAGAAAGAGACAGGCGCTTCGGCAATTTTCGGGAGTTTAGCCCCATGCAGAGTTGTCGTGAAATAGAAAATTGCTACAATTGAGCATGCCGCAACGCCGGTAACACTTAGGCTGGGGGGAGATGGGTCTATGTAGGTTGGGGGGTAGGGGGTTTTAACTTTTTGGGTTGCTTCTCCTTTAAAACATATTGAGCATTTGAGTTTTTGAAACTCTAATAAGAATTTGTAAATTTTAGTACAAAGAAAAAGGTAAAATTTGAAATTCAACTTTGAAAATCAGCTCCATGGTGTTGTTTATTTTCCTATAGGAGGCAGTTATACCCATTTACAGTGAGAGCTGAAATTCAGCCCAGGTATGGAACCTATGGTGTAGTAGCTGGGATGTCAATACTTTTAAGCCCCACTTCAACTTTATAAAAAATACACCAAATAATTGTTTCTATTACTGCAGCACTAAGTATTTCTCTCTATTTATGGTCCGGCCGTAATATAAAAGACTAGAATCGCTTGCAAACACTGCTAAGTCAATTGAGTTTTTGGTTTTTCAGTAAAAGTGAGATCCAATTTTTTAAATATAGCAAAGGAATTTATTTGTATGGTGAATGCTTCATTCGTTAAGCTGTTGCACATTAAAGGGGAGGTTTGCCTTTAAGTTAACTATCTGTATGTTATAGAATGGCTAAGCAACTTTTCAGTTGGTCTTCATTTATTTTGTTTCGTTTTTGAATTATTTGTCTTCTTCTTCTTCTGACTCTTTCCGTCCTTCAGATAGGGGTCACGGACCCCATTAAAAAAATGCTCTTTTAGGCTCCAAGTGTCAAATGCATGGTTATTACTAGTTTTTATTACTAGTTTTTCTGTTCAGGCCTCTCATTCTATTCATATTGCAGTCACTCGTTCAAATCAATGTATGGTTTGGACTGTGCAAACTGCAGATTTGACACCGTTATTTTACATAGCTTCAAGCTGAAGTCACTCTATGGAAAAAACGCATAAAATGTACTCTGTTTTTTACTGCATTTTTTACACAGCGAACCATGTCAATATGTGGTGTATTATCCCACTGTGTTTTTGTGTTTTTT
>CM044438.1:42626312-42650231 GCA_024363595.1 Xenopus borealis
ATTTCATCCCTGTTGGAGTGCTGGCATTGTGGGACTTATATATATATATATATATATATACACACACATATACATTGGGGCATGTGTTTGTTCTCCGAGTTTGCCTATGACTAAGTGCTAGGTAAGCATGAATGTGTTCGGCTCCATGTGGGGTTAATTGAGATGTATTTTAATGTTATAATATATATACATTTTATAAAAGCATGAATACATGAATATAGAGAATTTTTTGGACTATAACGTGCTACCTTTGTTTGGTCACTAGAGGTCTCGATCATGCTTATCCTTTGTATTTGATTCTTTATAAAGCCAAAATATTTATTATGATTTTGAGAGGCCACACATGATATGGTTGCCTTTGTATTAGAAGTGGCTGCAGATCCTCTTCAATTCACCATCATCCAATCCAAAATGAACTGACCAGCATGTTGTCGACAGCTGAAATTTTACTACCTTCTCATTTCCAGAATTGACCAATACCCATAGTACAAAGATATTTTCCAGACTCGTAAAATTGTACAAAACTTTTGTGTATGGATATTTTTCAAATGTGTGTATGCCCAGCTTAATTGTGACTTCACAACCTATCAATGTAGCTACACAATGCTGATACCAGTGAGGAAACAAACACATACATTTTATTGCAGATATCCAATTAGTTTAACTACAAATTGGCCACGCCCAGGCCTGTCAATGGAGCTCCTGGGGTGGGCGCATTACAGTGTATCCTCTTTCCTCTGCCTCTAATTACCAAGTTGAACAACACTTATAATGCACATTTTAGTGAATATTTAATGTTTAAAATGGATTTAAAATTTTTTGAATTACCTTATTGATGGCAAAGTTTCTTGGAGAACTGGAAAATACCATTTATGTATAAGATTATGTAAGATTTTGTGGGGGCAAATTTACAAAAGGGCGAAAAGACTAACGCTAGAGGAAATTCCCCGGTGTGACATCATTTTGTTACTTTGCCGATTTACTAACGAGCGTAGGCGCCCCTTCGCTAGTTAAGGAGATGTATGCTACAGTTGCTTCGCACTCTAACACCAGCCAAATTTTCTCTCTTGCGAATATACATAACGCCACAAATTCATTGATTTTATTGAATGTTCCCTCTTTCAGCAGACTTGCCTTTGCCAGCTCTGACCTGGCAAAGTGCATTGGAGTACATAGAACATCCTCAATCTTCAGTTGCTTACATCATAATTTTTGAGTGGAATATCTTCTAAGTAAAAAAAACGCTGGTGTCTTTTAAATTTTTCAGGGTGTTAGGCTGCAAAAGGCATAACTATTTTTCTCGGCCTTCCGGTTTACCCCATACATTTTCTACCATATGGCACATTATTTAACTGTAAGCTTATGTGTAGGACATTAAAACAACTCCATTGATTTTAATAGAGTTCCCTTGGCATGTCTAGTTATCAGTGTAAATGTAATGGATTGATGCACCATGTATTATAAATAGCTCCATTCCACTTTAAATTTACTGCCAAATTAGCCGGAGCGCAAGATCTCTAGCAGCATCACTTTAAGTGCATCTTACCAACAACCATTTTTGGTTGCGTAATCCAGTTTTGCTGCATTCCATGGAACAGGCACCATTGTTCACACTAAATTCAGTTAAATAAAGTTCAGTTCTATATTTTAGGGTTATTGTTGGGGAAATTCAGTTACCAAGACCACTTGAAGGGAAAGAAAAACATTTATTAACATGAGCTATATGATTTTGAATTCACCAGGATTTGGAACCCAAAACAAATAGGTGCAGATTCACTAAGATCTGAAAATTCACCAGCACTTTGCCAGGCGAATGTTCGCCAGTAGTACGCAAATCCACTAAACTGCGAATTTACGCTCAGGTCGGCGAATGGTAGAGTAGTTGCGCTAGTTTTACTTCGCTAGGCAGAGCGCTGTTCCGCTAGCGAAGCCTAATTTGCATAAGGCGGGAACTTTAACTTATAATAAAGTATATGTTATAGCCACTACATTCCACTACACAAGCCCAGGAAACCTTTAATAAATTATATAAAGTTGTGCTATTTCCCTACATGTGCCCCCTGTATAGTTGAGTTGCCATATGTTAGGAAATGTAGGGGTGAAGAAGGGTAACCCCCCCAAAAAAATGATCGATCTTTTTCAGACTATCACCCTCCTATGCTATGGGACTTAGAAAAAAATGTAAAAAAATTTTTTCAACCTTCTATCTATTGTATTGAACTTGGCCTGGTCTGACCAGGCGAAGTAACATCTAGCATAAGTGCTAACATTGAGCAAAATGTTCATCTTAGTGAATTCGTGAAGTTACCATCCTTCGCCAGTGCGCAACTTCGCCTGGCGTAAGGGTGCGAAGTTCCGCAAGTCTATCTACTTCGCTAGCGAAAATTCGCCAGAGCCGGTGTTAGTGAATTTGCAAAGTTCCGATTTGACACCACGCTGGCGAATTAGCGCTAGCGTTAGACGCTTAGCATTTTAGTAAATCTGCCCCATAGAGTTTAGTGTCTTTTGGAAGTGCAAGCAATGAAAAGTTGGTTTAGAATGCCTTGGAATACAACTTCCCTTCTCAGTACACACAACAAACTTAGACAAAAGAAACTGCTTTCACAGTTGGATTTGTGCTCAAGGCCAGGGTAGGAGTAAACAAGGATAAATACCAAGGAGAATCCAGGCATGTCAGGAGGCAAGATGCTGCTGAAGGGGATTCTGCATACACAGAACTTTGTTCTATGTCATCAAATAAAACAAGCAATAAGCTTTTCTTATATGGTGCATGACAATATATGCAATGTGCAGAAAGGCTTGTTAGAATATATGCTTGTCTGCAACAAATCTTCTAGCTATGGCAAGTTTAAGCCCCTTAAATGGAATGACCACCTTCATTTAAATAACTCAATAACCCCAGTCTTTTCACATACATTTTTCATCAAAATCCATTAGAATTTATTTTTTATTTCATGTGATATGCACCTCTTCGTACGGTGGCGGGGAGGTTGCGGACTCCTTGGCTTCTTATGGGCAAAGCAAAAGTGCATCTATGCAAATAAAATAAAAACTGCATCTAAGCTTACCTTTGCACTAGTCCTGTCCTTATGGATGAATTGAGCCATTTTATGCATAATTAACTGAAGAACATTATTTAATACATTTCTCGGCAGCATCAGCTGAAGTTTCATATTGAGTAGGGTTGAAGAAATTAATTAAATAACAACGTGCAGGTCAGGAACTTTGAGACCACACCCAAAAATGAAAAGCGGCTGGAAAAGTCTATAATGTAAATCACCAACAGGATGGCACTCGAAGCGCCTTGTTTTCTGAAACTGGCCAAAGTTTCTTAGTGAACGCTCCAAGTGCCATCCCATCGGGGATTTACATTATAGTCGGCGGGAACGCATTGTGATGAGATTAGTTGCCCGTAGAAGAGGCAATTTGTCGCTGGGCAACGAATCTCCCCTGAATTCCCTCATGAGGAAACTTCAAGCAACTTCAGAATTCGAAGCGCCGCAAATGCATTGCGCTGAAGTTTTCTCATTATAGCAAGTGGAAGGCAGTTCGGGGAGATTGTCGGCCAGAAGAAAAAAATCTTCCCGAATCTGCCCGTGTGACCTTACCATAATGCAATGACACATGGAACTACTTGTAGCAACTACAAAATAGACAGGACTGATAACCGAGACAAATCTCAGTATTGTCTATGGCAGGGTATTTTCTGGCATTTTGTAGCCACAAGTAGTACCTGGCTACAAGTAGCCCTGTGTGTCATAGCCCTTACCTACTACGAAAATTTTTGAACATAGCACATGGCTGAGATTATACATACCATGGGGGCAATTATGCCTTTATGTACCAAATCAGATGTCAATTCCCTTTATAAAACAAAAAAATTCCACCATTTCCTTCCAGATTTTTTTGGAATTACACGCTTTGACTTTTTTACAAATGATTTTTACAAGAACGCATGGTCACTTAGTGCAAGTTTCCTCCCCTTAAAGTGATACGAACACGTAAAAAACTACTTTTCAAAATATTAATGTATTAAAGGTTACCAATATAACCATGTTAAACATAAATCACTAAAAATTCGAAGTTGCGCTCAGGGAAGCGAGCAGTAGCGAAGTTGTGCTACCGTTACTTCGCCAGGCAAAGCGCATTTACGCTAGCGATGCCTAATTTGCATACGGCGTGAAGTTAAACATATAATACAAGTATATGTTACAGCCACTACATTACACTACACAAGCCCAGGAAACCTTTAATAAATAAAATAAAGTTGTCCTATTGCCCTAAACATGTGCCCACTGTATAGTTGAGTTGCTATATGTTAGGAAATATAGGGGGGAAGGAGAGTAAGCCCCAAAAAATTATGCTATTTTTTCAGATTATTACCCTAAAAAAAGTAAAAGACGCCAGTGTATTTTTGGGACTTTTTTCAAACGCCTATCTATTGAACGTCACCAGGTCTGACCTGGCGAAGTAAAGTCTAGCGCAAGAGGTAACGTTCAGTAAAATGGTCATCTTAGTGAATTTGCGTTGTTGCATCCCTTCGTCAGTGCGCGACTTCGCCTGGCGTAAGGGTGCGAAGTTGCACTAGTCTATCTAGTTCAATAGCGAATTTTCACCAGGGACACCGTTAGTAAATTGGCGACATTGTGAAATGACGTCACTCTGGCGAATAAGCGCTAGTATTAGACACTTCGCGTTTTAGTGAATTAGCCCCCAAGAGAGCAGCAAAGCAGGAAATAGACTGGATATCAAATATAATAGCCAGAGCGCTAACAAGCTACTAGTAGAACAAGCCAACCACACTGCTCACATGAGCCTCATTCCAATAAAAATGGATATTTCCCAGTATGTTAAAATTGTAATTTGAATACGGCAACAAGATCAATTAACAAATGAAAACAAATGCCTCTAACTTTTTGGCTTAAGTCTTTGGGTGTTACTTTTAATTATTTCTAAAATTGTTGGCCTCAGTAACCTCAATACTAGTTTCAGGAAAAAAAATCAAAAAGACAAATTATGGGATCAAATGTATATACTTCCAACAAGAACACGACTCTTCAGTTGGTTTCAGATTGTTTCAGACTATATCCTTCACACTGCATCAAAACCTACTTTTTTGCCATGTCTGACCCTGCATGCTACAAGAAGCAAGACTAAAATAACTTACTGATATCAGTAAAGTGCTACTCCAGATTGCTGGTTTGCCACCAACATGTTTGCCAACATTAAAACTTGAGACATAACCACACAAGCTGATTGTACAAAAAGTAGATATTTTGCAGCTGACTGAACCAACAGTCTGGTCACTAACCAATCAATAAACCTTATCAAAACATACTATTATTAACCATGGATTTTAACATCCATGCATTCATACCATTACACAGTACATCTTGGGTGAGGATTTGGTGTACTACTTTAGGATGCACAAAAATTATGTCTACAATAGTTTGTCTATTTTTACTGCAAAAGCATTTCACTGGCATTCGCATGTTTACATAAATAAACCCATAACCAATGGTGTGTAGCGCCATTCTTTGTGCAAAAAATAAATCAAAATTAAAAAAAAAGAGAAGTTATACAGTATTCTCTCTCCATAGTTGCAGTAAATATCTGTGCATGCATCAAAAGTCACGAAAATTTCCCAAAATGTTTGTGACTTTTTGGTGCATGTGCAGTTGTTTGGGTCCGGATATTTACTACAACTGTGCATGAACCGAAAACGCAGGTCTGATTCCGAAGAAGACCAAAAAAAGAAGATGGTGCCCGTGAACCCCCAAGACCAGAATCTGCACGGAGGGGCATTTGCCCAGGAGGGGCAGGTAGGCTGGGGATGAGGGGGTCTACCCAGAGTAGGGGGGCATGGTTTTTTTTTTCAAAAACAGGTTTAATTCTCCTTTAAAGGTGACCATAGATGTTAAGATGTTAAAGGGGTGGTTCACCTTCAAGTTAACTTTTAGTATATTGTAGAAGGACCAATTCTAAGAAACTTTTCAATTGGTCTTCATTATTTATTTTTCATAGTTTTTTAATGATTTGCAATTTTCTTCTGTTTCTTATTACTTATTCTATTCAGTCCATCTCTGATTCATATTCCAGTCTCTTATTCAAATCAATGCAGGGTTGCTAGGGTAATTTGTACCCTAGAAACCAAATTGCTGACACTGCAAACTTGAAAGGTGAACAACCCCTATAAAGATCTTTTCATGATCATCAGACCAAGTTTATCTTGAAACAATCATATAAATGTATTATTTGGCCATCAAATAAAAAGAGAATTAGAGATAAAGCTAAAGCCAGAAACCCTATGGGTAGCTGCCCACTTGGCCCTGCAAACAAACAGACAATGCATGACTTCACTGTGACCGAATAAAATTTTCTAACCTGCCCGATCAATTTTTTCAAAATCTTAAAGTCTATGGTGTAAAAATAAAAACTAGGTAAACAGATAGGCTATGCAAAATTAAAAAAAACTGTAATATAGCTAGTTAGCCAAAAACGTAATCTGTAACGGCTGGAGTGACTGGATGTCTAACATAAATATACATAACTGCTTTGCTGCCCTCTTGGTTTCCACTGAGACTTGAGGGGGGGCACATGGGTCATAACTGTTGCTTTCTGAATCTGAGTTGAATGCTGAGGATCAATTGCAAACTCGCTGAACAGTTATGTCCCATGTGGCCCCCCTTCAAGTAATTGACTAACTCAAGTTGTGTTCTTTTATGTTAGACAACCAGTCCCTGCAGCCTTTATACCTTACATTTTTGGCTAACTTTAGTTTGTTTTCATTTTCACACTGCATTGTTCCTTTAAAGAATAGAATGCATCTCACTTTCAAACACACACACACATATAGATATATATATATATATATATATATATAGATATATATAGTAGTTTATGTAGTGATTATGATTTAAAGACAGTAAACACAGTTTTTGTGTTATCATTCATATTCCCTGAAAAATGGTTAAGAAATTATAAATTCTGCCAGGGTATGTAAATTTATGAGCCAAACCAGTAAATGTATATACAACAATAAGCACAGGTTGCACTCTGGGTGCTCAAAACTGCACTTGCAGGTCTTCCAAAATAGTGAAAAATAGAAAGGTTTATTTAACGTTTCAGCCCCTACTCGTGGGCCTTCTTCAGGAATCAAAACAAAAAAGGCCAGCAAGTAGTGGCCAAAATGTTGAATAAACCTTCCTAATTTTCACTGTTTTGAAAGACCTGCGAGTGCAGTTTTTTGGTTGATTATACATAGGTGGTTGTAACCAGCACCTAGGCATTACTTATATTTCCATTGTGCACCAGCATGGGAATATATATATATATATATATATATATATATATTTCAAATATGCCATGAATATCTTGTAAATTAAATGGTGATTAGTGATGTCATCAGTTCTAACGGTGACCTGACTCACTAAAACTTGTGTATTATAATAAATAAATTACCCTCTGTAGAAAATATGAGGCTATTACAAGTCACCTTAGACTTCCATGACCTGTATAAATGAATATATATGGTCATGGAACTAGTCTGTGACTTATAATATCCTTATATTTTACGATAGGAGGTACTTTATTCACTATATATCCATGCAAAGTGACCTCCATTTTGTCACAGAAAGGAAACAATCTGTATCAGCTTTGTACTGATAGTAACTTTAAATAAACTTCTAATTTCTCCTTGAATCAAAAGGCATAACTTTCTAAGGGCTCTTACACTCAAGCGTTTTTACCTGCGCTCCCCTGTGTTCCATTTTGCTGCGTTCAGCCGCAGGGGAGCACAAGTATAGACGCACTCAATGCTTTGCAATGGGGCTGTACTCACAAGTAGAGTCCTGCGCGGGTCCATTTTTTGGGACCTGTACCCGACCCGTACCCGCAATCCGCAACCCGGACCCGCATTCTTACCCGCTTGGACCCGCGACCCGACCCGTACCCGCGACCAGCTGACCATCAAGAACCAGAAGTGCTGTCATTCTAAACTGGAAGTGACATCATCGGAAGCAGCCGAGATCAGAGAAAAAGGAGTAAAACAGGAAGTGCTGTCATTGTGAACAGGATGTGACATCATCAGTAGTAGAAATGCTCAGAAAAAGGAGTAAAAATTGCTATAGCAAGGATCCGCGACCCGACCCTCAACCCGCCAAGCTGCAGAACCACCGGCCCGCTTCTATACTCGCACCAAGAAACTCTACGAGCAACCCGCAGGGTACCGCGGGATTTTGCCGGTAACCCGCGGGTACCCGACCCGATGCAGGACTCTACTCACAAGAATGCATGTAGGCGCCGAACGCAGGAAAAATGCAGCATGTTGCGTCTGAACCTGCGTTCAGCGCCTACATGCGTTCTTGTGAGTACAGCCCCATTGAAAAGCATTGAGTGTGTCTATACCTGCGCTCCCCTGCGGCTTAACGCAGCAAAACAGAACGCAGGGGAGCGCAGATAAAAGTGCTCGTGTGTAAGAGCCCTAATAGAACCTCCTTTCCTTAAGCCTTTCTTACCTGAGTGACCATGCTACACATAAGGCAAATCAGTTGGGCAGATCCACCACCCTGCCCTTCAGTTCTATAAGAAACCTCTTAGAACCCAACCATCACTTCACTGGTTCTTGCCAGTACTTGCTCTCTGGCAGTCTTGCTTCCCATACACCAGTGCTGTCCAACTGGCAGCCCCTCTTTTGTGCCCCACCCCCCTTGAAAGTCTGCCTGCTGTGTCTGCTTACCTTGTGTAAGATGTACAAAGTATCACTACAGAGATCGACTGGCCCCTTCATTGTTTACACCTCAAATTCAGACTATAAAATAATGTATTGTTCACACATGTAACCCCCCTGCACTGTTCACACATGTAACAATGCTGTTGTTCACACCCTAAAGCCCTGTACTGTTCAAACCTGAGTGTTCACATCTTAAAATGCTGATGGGGCACCAGCACTATGTAACTGTATGTAGTACATCTCAGAGTGGTCCTGATAGGTATCCTGCTTTGTTCTGACTTGCCTATGCTGCCTGTTTGTACCATAATCTGTCTGCCCTATGCTCCCTGTGTGTCATACTCTGCCTGTTTTATGTTCCTTGTTTGTGCCATACTCTGCCTTCCCTATGCTCCCTGTGTGTGCCTTGATCTGCCTGTGGGACATAAGCCTGGTAGGGGTTTGTTCTGTGTGGGTTAACATTTGAAAATTATTGTTAGGGGCTCCTAAGGTGTTTAATCATGTGCTGCGGGGCTGTGTTATCCACAGGGGAGGTGGTGGTATATGGATTCAAGGGTATGTCTTACTGACAACTTTTTTCACATATGAACAATATCCCTGCAGTGAGCACCAACCATTTGGTTTTTTTGCTGTGTTGCCACAATTAACGTGGATATGGTCTTGTGGTAACATGGGTGTGGTTATAAAAACTGTTAATGCTGAACAAGGGCTTTTTCCATTACCGGCCCTCCACCATGTAGGTCAGAAAAATGGCTACCCTCGGTACCACAGAAGTTGGACAGCACTGCACTACACCATCAATACAGCACAAGTGCCCTTCCAAGTCCAACCCACTCAGAAGCCACGTTCCAATATCTTGCATGGATGAGATCTAACAAGATCAAAACAGGCTGTCTGCAAGTTTGGATATATGGCTCTGAACCATTAGGTTGTATCTGTGCTATGAACCAGCAGTTCTGGATGCATCATTGACCAAAGGGGCATAAAGGAGTAATTTGCAGGACTCTTCCTGTGATGCTTTATGGGAGAATTAAAATTCATTTTTGGTATCTTGCCAGTGTTGTCTGGATGGCATTAGACAAGGTATTTACCTTCTGATTTCAGGTGGCTTCACTTTGCTTCTCAAAAGGCACATACTAAATACAGTAATAACAGAGCTCAAAGCAGGCCCGGACTGGCAATCTGTGGGTTCTGGAAAATGCCAGAGGGGCTGCTGTATGGTTCCATATAAAATTACCATATAGCGGGCTGGTAAGGGGCTGTTTGGGCCTCTGTGTACAGGTATGGGATCCCTTATCTGGAACCCAGAAAGCTCAGAATTATGGAATGGCCATCTCCCATAGACTGCATTATAATAAAATTATTTCATTTTTCTCTGTATTAATAAAACAGTGCCTTGTACTTGATCCCAACTAAGATATCATTGATCCTTATTGTAAGCAAAACCAGCCTATGGATGTTAATTATTGTTTACATAATTTTCTAGTAGACTTAAGGTATGAAGATCCAAATTGCAGAAAGATCCAGAAAACCCCAGGTCACTAGCATTCTGGATAATAGATACCATACCTGCTACTTGAATGTAGCAGGACGCACCCAGACAAGATAAGGGAGGATTTCTACTAATTTTACTGCATGACTATCCTAATTTCACAGGGGGCTTAGAACGTTGGCTGAAACCTGTTTTCTTGCAAGACATTAAACAATGAATAATTGGAAGCAGGAGAAGGAAACTAGGGATAACTACTTATATTTTAGCTCCACAGTTCGAAGAAAACACCCGCCCCCTCATTTGGGGGGGAAAAAGCGAGACGGTTACCGTCCGCATTCAAACAATCATTCTTCTTAATTAATATTTCCTGCAGAGAGTCATCCGTGTACAAATACACAATTACCCCACGTATCTCCCTGTAACTGTGTGGGCCCAATGCACGCCCTAAAACTGGCCCGGGGAGTGTCTCTCAGCCGTATAGGAAAAGACGATACAAAAGCTATTCCCTAAAGGAACGTGCTTTACTGTATAAATATCCCGCTCACAGTAGCTCATCCGCAGCCCTACAGCACGTTTCAATTACCGTTTGGGGGCGAATTCTCGTGTTGTTTTGTGGGCGATAATGGCGTCCTTCCTCGCGAGAGAATAAAAGGCCTCCTCGTAGAATCCCGTCTTCCGTTTGCTAAACACAGCGCTTTCTGCGGCTGCTCAATGCACCCAGCGCATAGACGCGGCTTCCTAGAAGCGATTCGTCCTCCTGTGACGACACTCACATGTGACGTGCTGCGTCATCGTCACGTGGTTAATACTAATACAGTGAGCGCTTGCAGAGCGGCTGCTCAATGACTGAATAAAGTAAATTTCTCAATACAATTTTTCTCTGTTACGTGGTTTTATCTAATTGTAGATGTGTCATTCAGAGCTTCAAGTTACTTCAAAACAGTTATTTGCAGCTGTGTTCCTCTTAATATTTGGGTGTATGTTGTGAGTTTTGTGTGGGTGCTGATTGCTGTATGTAGGTGTTTCTGGGGACATCAGCAAGTTGCTGCTGAGTTTAACATACCTCCCAACATTTTGGAAATAAGAGGGGAATCATTTTGGCCACCGCACCCCCTAATTAGGGTTGCCGGTATTTTTGATGGTTGATCCCAATGTTATTAATAGCGAAAAAAGATAAATATATAAGAAGGCCGGTATTGTTTTCAAGAAAAGGTGGCAACCCTACCCCTAAATACCATGTTCATTTTACAAAATTTAGCAGGTTATGTTTTTTTTTTCAACTATTAAAGTTTTGCTGATGAATTGCCCTTAAATCTGCAAGTCTAAACATACCTCCCAACTGTCCTTTTTTTGGAGGGACAGTCCCTCTTTTGACAGCTCAAACCTGCAGTCCCTCATTTGTACTGGAAAGCCTCTCTTTTCTCTGTACTGAACAGCCTGAAAAAAAAAATTTTCTAACTTAATTGGCTTTTGGCAGAAAGTCCAGAACAGCTAACAGGTGCAATTAAGATACTTTGTAACAATTTTGAGATAAGAAAATAAGTAATTGTAACAGTTTAGAAAAGGAGAAATATTTTTAAACTTTCATAACCTGCCAAATTTTGTAAAATGAACATGGTAATTAGTACAGTCTCCCCATTGTATCACCATCAAATGTCCATTAAAGTGTTATACAGCTAGTAGAGGGATTCAACAATAATGAAATAAAATATAGTGTAATATTTTGAGCTTTTGCACATTTACCACTTGCAACTGAATTAAAATACACTCCAGGTGTTCCTGAACAACAATTTTATGATAATAGGGACCTATGCAGACTCATCAGAAGAGAAGCCAACAATAGGCTGGTGCAGCCCTTACTGCCTAATAGATATATGACCAGTAACTATAAAAGCTTCACCTGGTGCACTGGAACTGTTCCAAATATGGGAAGTTTGAGGAAGCCATTATAGAACCCAATGGTGTGGCATTTATTGCCAGTTTCCTGAAGGTAATGCTGATTATAAAATAAGGTATCTTAAAAATGACCATTCAGGGAGGTATTTGGTAAAACCTTTGCTCTTTGTGCAAATAAATGAATTGCCTGAGAGAGTGCAGACACTGCAGCTTCAAAGGTAATATGCCTTCCCCTAGCTTATCTGGGTTGGTGTATTTTTAGTACAGCACCATTTAACATATTGTGACATTTAATTCTTTAAGATTAAAATAATTACAAATACTTGCAATATTTCTACTATAGTTGTCATAGCTTAAAGTCTAAAATAGAATAAGGCTGTAAATGCTGTATTTTGTATACTAAACAGAAACATGAACTTACTGCACCACAAGCCTAATCAAACAAACTATTTATGCTTTCAAAGTTGGTCACAGGGGGCTGTCATCTTGTAACTTTGTTATACATCTTTGCAAGACTAGACTACATGCACATGCTCAGTGTGGTCTGCGCTTCTTAGGGGTCGTCATAAATTATCAAAAAACAAAGCTGCTTGAGTTCTGCATGGCTGGTAAGTAAGGCAGGGGCTTCCCCTGCTACTCATAAGTATGAATGTTTCCCTGCCAGAAGTTAGGGACCGCCTGACAATATCCTATCCAGAGCAGTAAATGAAGGAATAATTTCACTGCATACACTCAGGTTTTTTATAAAAACAGTACACATTTTTGTAATTAAAGTATATTGGGGATAGATTTCTTTTTCATTAAAGAAAGTAAAAATGGGATTTTATTTCTTTGCCTTTCCTTGCTCTTTAACCGAATTTGCTCACCAGAGGGTGTTAGAGCATCATAAATTTTCAGTTAAGAAGATGCGTGTTAAATTTGTATTAAATTACAACAGCCGGCTTACATACATTTTAGGGAAGCATAAGAAATGGGTACTTGTATAATACAATCTCTCTGTGATTATTTCATTGATCGTGCTAGTCATACTTAAAGGACTAATAGAAAAGAACTTAACATAAACTTGTCATAACCATATCAGTTCTTGCAGAATAACTGAATCAGTGACTTGGATTATTATGAAAAAATAACATTAAAGTTGACCACAGTCAGGTGATTAATCTTTTGTCTAAGTATTAATCTTTTTGTCTAAGTAGATTTTGTCTACATCTGAGCAATGTGATATGCAGTCTGGAGACACAGTAAGCTGTATTACTTAAGGGCTAAATTAGCATGCAGGATTAATTTGTCTGCTGCCAGAGCTCATGTTTTAAACTCTTTCTTGAAACTCAGAGTCACTGAAAATAAAATACAAATTTTATTTAAAACCTTTTTGGTGATATGTATACAGTGATTGTAATCTACCCTTAAAGCTGCTCTGTAATCATCTTGAATTGTGAGCCTGTTTTGGGACCTGTAGATGCTAAAAATAAACTGGTTTTCAAGTCGTCTCCTCTCTTTCTCTACACTTCATTTCATCTTTTTTCATCTTTGTCTTTTGTAATTTCTAATATACTTCCTGGTTACCTCTGTCCATTTTATTCTTTACAAATGTAATTCAAACATTTAATTTCTCCTAAAAACTTGATTGGTAACAATTTCGCATTTTTCTCTTAACCTCTTAAACATTGAATTATTTATTTATGTGTAGCTGGCTGTTTTTCGCAAACGTCTCTTCACTGCTGTAGGTGAAGAGGAAAAATACATGGTAGACAACTTCCATCCTTTGCAGCCAGTCATGAACTGCACTGTGCATTCATCTTTTGAGCCAGCTCTGCAAATATCTCACAAGAAGTCAGAGGAACACACACAGGCAACAGGCTGGATAACTGAGCACTGAGCTATATTGCCTTCTAGCATAGAAAATGTTACTGGGAAGTAGGGTTGCCACCCGGCCGGTATTTTACCGGCCTAGCCGGTAAAACACCCGCCAAGGCCGGGGCCGGTATTCCAAATTTACCGGCAATGTAGCTGCTGGTAAATTTGTAATACCCTTAAAAAAGACCCATCGGCCAGCCCCCAATCCCCTGTATACTTACCTTTCCTCCCCTTGTTGAACGCGCAGCATCATTGCCACGCCCCCAAAACGTCACAGGCCCGCCCCCTTTGACGTCACACGCCGCCCCTTTTTGGCCCCGCCCCCCGCAGGCCGGTAAAATAATTAAGAAAAGGTGGCAACCCTACTGGGAAGAATAGTAAAGTAATCATGTAGTATCAGATTGTGACTAGATGGAGTAACTTTTAGATCCTATAGCATTACTTATTTCCGAACATTCATCTCTGCTAATCTTTTTTAGAACTGAAAAACTGATTTAGACTGTTTTTTATTTTTGTTTTTTAAAATAACTTCAGTTATTTTAGGTGTATTCTACCAACAGAACACCATTTTACATATCTGTATGTATCCTACAAAGCCTAAACGGGTTGTTCACCTTTGAGTTAACTTTTAGTATAATGCAGAGAGTGATATTCCAAGACAATTTGCAATTGGTTTTCATTTTTTATTGTTTGTGGTTTTATAGTTATTTAGCTTTTTATTCAGCAGCTCTCTAGTTTGCAGTGTCAGCAATTTGGTTTCTAAGGTACAAAGTACCCTAGCAACACTGCATTGATTTGAATAAGAGACTGGAATATGAATAGGAGAGGGACTGAATATAATGATAAGTAATAAAAAGTGGCAGTAACAATACATTTGTAGCCTTGCAGAGCATTTGTTTTTAGATGGTGTCAGTGACCCCCATTTAAAAGCTGCAAAGAAACAGAAGAAAATTGCAGATCATTAAAAAACTATGAAAAACAAATAATGAAGACCAATTGAAAAGTTTCTTAGAATTGGTCCTTCTACAATATACTATTAAAATCGCTCCAAATTTAAATCGCGCCGCTCCGTGTGGACACGCGCCGGCATTTTTAAGCCTCGCCGGTGCCTAGCTATTCAGGGAAATTCGGGGGCGATCCGTCGCGGCGAGAAGTCGCCAGGCGACGGATCGCCCCCGAATCTCCCCGTCTGGACTAAGCCTAAAGCAGGGACCTCAGTCTGACCCAAAAATCAAAGTGTCATTTCAAGTCATTTAATTATCCCTTCTAGAGATTCTATAAAACCAGTTTGCTGAAAACCAGTTGTAATTTGATACTCCGGTACTGCTTGATGTTATGAGATGCCATAATAAGTTAAAACTGGGAGCGTGGTTCTGAAATTCTTTCACCGTGAAAGGGAGGACTTTATTTCTGGTGTGTCTGAGGCATTAAAGAGGATATATACTTCAACATATTGTATGGCCACTTCCTGTTAAATATATATTGTCAACTATGCTGCTATGTGTTAAAATGTGTAAAATCTAGATAATGCATATTTTAAATGGAAGCAGTGGTGTAACTACTCCCTGGTGGGAGTGTTGATAGCATGTGTGATGTATAATCTCCCCCTAGATAACTTCCTGCCATAACCATTTTCAAGGCTCCAATGGGCCTCAAGAGGATGGGGCCCTGGTGCAATTGCACCCCCTGCACTCCTGGTAGTTACGCCACTGAATGGAAGTGTAAACTCAGATCTGGAAGTGTGAACTCAGATCTATATAAAAGTTTTGCATATGGACGCATAGATTTAAACCTATTGTTTAAGGGGCAGATTTACAAAGGGTCAAATTTTAGAAGTAAAAAACTTTGAAATTCGACCCTTGAAATATTTTTAAAGGGCTTTTTCTTTCGAAAATTGACCTACTTAGATCGAACAGGTCCATTTTCGATCAAATAAAAAAATCGCTCAATTCAATCGAACAATTTGAATGATTTCAGCAAAATCCTCGATTTCTCAGAAAAAATTTCAGGACAAGTTCTGTGAGGCTCCCCATAAGCTAAAATGGCAATCAAAGTTGAAGGATTTTTAAAGGGCCAGTACTTTGAAATTCAAAAATTAGAATATTCAAATTTTTCCAGTTCGAATTGAATTTTGGGCTATTTTGAGCCCAAAATTACTTCAAAAAAAGTTTGCTTTTCAATGTAAATTTCTGAAAAACTTCGACCATCAAATAGCCTACATCGACCATTAGACCATTTTTTTTACTTCGCCAAATAAAAGCTGCCGAAGTGCTATGTTAGCCTATGGGGACCTTCTAGACTATTTTTCTAAGTTTTATTTCATCAAGAAAAATATTCGAATTTGAAGGGTTAAAATTCTACCAAAATTCAAATGGTCGAATTCAAGGGTTAATTAACCCTCGAATTCGACCAATAGTAAATGCCCCTAAGTGTCGGGGAAGGCCAAAACAATGCAATGCTTGCAGGTACAGCTGAATTGAAATGGCAAATGATGGGCCTTGTATAAGAATCTTATTCATTTATGTTTCCATTTGTTACATACAAAGGTAAAAATATTACAATGGCAAAAGAGCCCTAAGATGAATGCGGATCATATCTGTAGAATTTAGAAATGTAAAGAGTTAGTATGGTCCCCCAGATATCCACTTTATTTGTTAATCTTAGCCACTCTATAATCTATAATCATCATTTCCCAAATCATCAGATCTGGACACTGATGCCAGTTCGTGATCAAACATGAGGAATATGCACACTACAAGTGACCTTACATAGATGGTGCTAGTGCTAGTCTATAAGAAATGGAATTTGCCATTGCAAGCTATGTATATAGAGTGGACTTATTGATTAGAAACAAGAGTATCCCAGTTTCTCTGGAATGGACTGGAGTCAATGTGTTTAGGGTTAATTCTCATATTTAATGTTCTCAAATATGGTACTATACAATATTGTAAATGGTGGGGGGGATTCCTCTTTTATATAAAAAGTGAATTCATCTAGGTCCAAAAACAAATTCCAGCCCCTGAAAGAGCTTTAGTTTCCCATCCATAAAACAATTCAACCTATTTTTTTATGCAAACAATTCAGCTATTGAGTGCTTTCTGTTTGGCTTAACTGTGCTTCCTCTGGCTTTGTGGGAAATGGCCTTTTGTATTCTCAGAGATAATTAGAAGAAACTCTATTGAAAATCTACATTTTCAGAATGTTCAGAAGCAGTTGCTTCTAGGCTGGTGTAATTAGGTATACTTCAAGAGTATACTGTAGCTGGTAAGGGCTGCGTTTCACAACAGTTACCAAACTAATTAATTTTTTCTTTACCAAAGTTACGGAAAATGTATATTGTATGGGGATAATTGATGTTGCTCACAGTGCAAAATAGTGCAGCTATTTATTGAAATAATGTTAATGTTAAAAGATTCATCAAAACTATATTAGTGTTGTGTAGACTATACTAGTATAGTCTACACAATACTAGATTTCTATAGTACTGGAAGCAGCAATATATACAATATATTTGAGTCTGTAATTGTTGCATGTTCATTTACTAATATAGGCACTAAATTGCTCCAGTGCAGTTCCCTAGATGAAACTACATTTTGATAAGTTAAAAATTAAAGCAAAGATTAGAAAGTACTGCGGCAATTCAGCTGCTTATGCTGTTTATAAACAAATTAACCATCCAATGTTTATTTACAACAAAAATTCAAAAGAGAAAAGAAAAAACCCATACTGGTACCTCCCCTTTCAATGATTTCTAGATGCTTATTGAGAAAGCAGAATTTATTACTATCTAATTTAACTTTAATGACCTGTGTAAAAACAGTTTTCAGTCAAATAGATCAGACAAAACCTCACCTTACTCTACATTGCCATAGATTAGCTCAGTTGCTTTTCAGAGGAAACTGCAAAAATTGGTCCACACATGATTTGTGTCTCAGAGTAGGGTTTTTGTCTGATCTATTTGACTGAATCAGGACCGGGCCAAGCTGACTGGGCGCCCGAGGCAACCTGGCTACCCACCAGGATGGAACCCAACTTGCACATATGCAGGACGGGGAGAGAGAGGAAAGAGGTGAGAACAATGGAGGGGAGGGGATGCAGGGGAAATAATATGTAAATAATAAGTGAAATAATATGTCATAAAATACAATAAAATAATATGAAATAAAACATTAACATTTTAGTTTACATGATTAGTTTACAATCGCTGAATATTGTTGAATAGCTTTTTTAATGCAGATCATTAAAAGTTAAATGTTGTAATATTAAATTCTGCTTTTCAATATTGAGTATTGATATCTAGGGGGTTTTTTTTCGCTTTTGCCAGCGCGCATGTGCCAATAATATGTGGCAGTGCGTGCCACGCGCACTCTAAGAATGAGCTGGCACAGAAGAGGAGTGGCGCGGTGGGTGTCCCCGGAGATGCCGTGGCAGGCGACCACCAGGGTGAGATTTTGTTACATGCTACTTGTTTTCTGCAACTGTAGCTTAGGCTGCTGGCACATAATGCAGATTCTGCAGTGGCTGTGGCACCTGATGAGAGCATAGGGGCAGGTTCTCATCCTGTGTTTATTCACAGCTCAACAATCCTCCTGGTGTGGAAGTAGCCTTATAGGGTATGCAGGAGACATGCAAACTGCAGCCTAATACTTGTAAGGGGACCAGAGAGGCCCAGAACACATTTTAAGCAGGTCTACAATACCTCAAAAACCAGAATTGCACTGTTGAGCTTTAATCTTTATGGCATTACTAAAAAGCAATATTTGCAAAACCAAGAAAATCTATAAACTCCTACTTTTCCTACTCAGCTTTAACAGTTACATACTTCAGCACCACATGCAATACATTATAGAATCCTGATGAGGAACACAAATGAAAACTGGTTTCCCTAGTATGGAAACTGAATATATCTCCTACAATTTCCCTTTAGTACTTTGGGGTCTGTGTGAAACATGTATTATGTATAAATAAATAGGCTGCTTATCTCTGGATTTTTCCCCTCTCAAGAAATGTTATGATCCCATGTAACCTTTGTATTTTTGCTCATTTTATAGCTTAATATCTAATAGTTGATTATCTCCAGGGCCGGAACTAGGGGTAGGCAGAGTAGGCAGCTGCCTAGGGCGCAGTCATAGGGGGGGCACACTTTAGAAGGGAAATAATGTTTTTTTTATTTCTTTAAGTTTTAACCTCCATCCTTGTCTCCAGCAGCAGCGTTCTGCTCTACTTCAGTCTCCACCTCCCTCTTACTTGCCTTTTGCTTGGCACAGATCTGGGGCAATATTTTTGCTGCTGCTCTGGCACAGGCTAGTGGCACAGGTACAGACTTGGGGGGCAATGGCTGATGGTACAGGCACAGACTTGGGGGCAATGGCTGATGGCACAGGTACAGACTTGGGGGCAATGGCTGATGGCACAGGTACAGACTTGGGGGCAATGGCTGGTACAGACTTGTGGCGCAGGTACAGACTCAATGCTGGTGGCACAGTTACAGATTTAGGGGGCCAGCTGGTGGCACAAGTACAGACTTAGGGGGCAATGGTTGGTGGCACAGGTACAGACTTGGGGGGAATCATGGCTGATGGCACAGGTACAGACTTAGGGGGCAATGCTGGTGGCACAGATTTGGGGCAATATTTTGGCTTGCTGGCACAGGTACAGATTTGGGACAATATTTTGGGTGCTGCTGGCACAGGTACAGATTGGGGACAATATTATGGCTGCAGGCTGACACAGGTACAGATTAGGGGCAATATTTTGGGTGCAACTGACACAGGTACAGATTAGGGGCAATTTTTTGGGTGCTGCTGGCTGGCACACGTACAGTTTGATTCATTAAAGAGGTTGTTCAACTTTGAGTTAACTTTTAGTATAATGTAGAGAGTGACATTCTGAGACAATTTGCAATTGGTTTAAATTTTTTATTATTTGTGGTTTTTGAGTTATTTAGCTTTTTATTCAGCAGCTCTCTAGTTTGCAGTGTCAGCAATTTGGTTTCTAGGGTACAAATTACCCTAGCAACCCTGCATTGATTTGAATAAGAGACTGGAATATGAATAGGAGAGGGACTGAATAGAACGATAAGTAATAAAAAGTGGCAATAACAATACATTTGTAGCCTTACAGAGCATTTGTTTTTAGATGGTGTCAGTGACCCCCATTTGAAAGCTGCAAAGAAACAGAAGAAAATTGCACATCATTAAAAAACTATGTGCAATTTTTACAAATTCTTTCTGATCACGCCTACTTCTGATGATGTCACTTCCGGTTGCAATGACAGCACTTCCTGATTCTGGATAAGGTACTTGCGGGTCAGGTAGTGGGTGGGTACGAATGCAGGTCTGGGTTGCGGATTGCAGGTTGCAGGTACGTGTAGGGTACGGGTTGCAAAAAATGGACCAGCGCAGGACTCTACAGTAGATTTTCTAGTTGGATTAAAGTTCAGTCCCCTAGTAACACAGCCTTGGTACAATATCAAGCTTTAGCTGCCAACCTCTATCAGCTCTTACAATAGGATTACATTCCCATCACCCTGCTGCCCCCGCTTACAATTTGTATTATATTTTCACAAGGAATTACACAAGGAATTATACACTTCCACTTGTTTATTTCAAAGTTAATAACATAAACTGTATACATTAAATAACAATTCAAAGCTGTC
Source organism: Xenopus borealis (assembly GCA_024363595.1). Classification (NCBI taxonomy): domain Eukaryota; kingdom Metazoa; phylum Chordata; class Amphibia; order Anura; family Pipidae; genus Xenopus; species Xenopus borealis. Next base: position 42,646,944 of record CM044438.1, read on the forward strand.
CCACTTTTAGTAGGATAGTTAAGGCCCACCCCCACATTGTATAAACCCATCTTCTTTCAGGTCAATACGTTGATAGTAGTGGGCCAGTCAACTGTTACCCCACTTATCACAGTGGGGCTTGTGGATGGTTGGACATAGGAAGGACGGTAGGTAGTGGTGTTGATCTCTGTGGCTGACATCTCTTCCAGTCCCACAAGCTATTTCAAGCTCCTCTGAAAATCCCTTTGTAATAAAAATGCATCAGTTAGTAAGTTGAGCACATGGTAGAATGTAGAGCTACGGTATATGAGATGCTACTGATATAAGTCATGAAACTGCCCTTGGCACACACAAACAGGACATGTTTTCTGCATAAGAATGCTGGCATCGTATTGTAAAACTAAAGGTGGCCAGACATGCACACTGCGTGCCGTGCAGCTCCCGCTGCTCTTGGGCATCGTTCCAGGTGGGTCCGTTGGGAAATCCGCACCTGAAGGGGGGGCTCTGGACAGCAGTCCCAGTGAGCTCCGGGCCCCCTAGTCCAACCCTGTCTTTGTGTATGGCCAGCTTTAACCATCTGCTTAGGAATCCACCCGTACAAGGTTGGAAATACCCAGACCAAGTACTGTTGGAAGACATCCCAATGACTATGCATATTGCTATGTTTACATCTGGCCTATAGCACTGATCTTTAGGGCATGGCTCTGTAAGACTACAACTCCCAGCATTCTTAAAGAAACATTTCCAATCCAAAGAAGACCCTTCAATATAGTAAGTAGCCTATCCCCATTCATGCTATGAGTGGTTAAACTTTGGTCACTGATTCTGTTGTGTCTTTTTAAATATGCTTCTATGTTTTTTAGTGATTAGCTCATTATATATCCACTTACCTCTTGGCTTTCTGAATGTACAGCTGGGATTCTGTGCCAGTAATGCCCACATCTGTTGCCTTGTTTTGGATCAGAATATGGATCATTGGTTTTCCAAGTCTTGCCATTCTTTACATATAAATGATAGCCCCTTAAACTGATCCTGTTGGCTGGTAGAAATTGGTATCTTTTCTTGGAAATCTCTGAATAGAGCCTGGAATAGTACAGGTTTTAGTATTCGCGTTGCCGGCGGCTGAAAGAGGAAATATTTGATTAGAGATTAAGAAAGACCAGTATCTAAATATTTTGCCCCCTCCTTTTATAGCCACACCCATTCTAGCTCTATCCTCAAACCCTAGTTAACTCCACCCTAGACCTCTCAAGTAGGTACTTTCTCTACATAGCTTTTCTTACACCATGAAGAAACATCACAATCCTAAATTATGTCAGCTTTAGTGATAAGTGAATTTGTCCTGTCCAGAGCCGGGCCAGACGCGGCAGGCGCCTTAGGCAACCTGGCCGCGCTGTCACCGGCTTAGCGCACGCATGCACAAACAGGTGCTTCTGACACACGTGAGCGAATTGACACTTGCGCATTGGGGGCAGGGGGCAAAGATCAACATTGGACATGGGGTAGTTAACAGAGCAGGTGCGCGCCTGGCGACCCCAGCTTTGTGCCCTAGGCACGTGCCTACTCTACCTACCCCTCGACCTGGCCCTTGTCCTGTTTCGCTTCACTTAAAAATAGGAATGCACCGAATCCAGGATTTGGTTTGGGATTCGGCCAGGATTTGGCTTTATTCAGCAGGATTTGGATTCGGCGGAATCCTTATGCATGGCCCGACCAAATCAGAATCGTGATTTGCATATGTAAATTAGGTATGGGAAGGGAAATCCCGTGATGTTTTGTCACAAAACAAGGAAGTAAAAAACATATTCCCCACCTTTTCCATTCCCACCTGTAATTTGCATATGCAAAGTAGGATTTGGTTCGGTATTCGGACGAATATTTCACAAAGGATTCAGGGATTTGGCCGCATCCTAAAAAGTGGATTTGGTGCATCCCGAAAAAATTGTGAAATGGTGGAATATTTGTGAAGCACATTGAAGTCAGTAGGCAACAAATTTTTTTTTTACACACTACAATTTTTCTCGCTCCAAATGCATTGATAGCAAAGTCAAAGGCTTTTTTTTTCTTATGGCAACTTTTTTGTCCAAATGCTTTAAAGTCAATGAGTGTTTTTTAATTTGGTGACTTTGTTGTCCAAATGCAGTAAAGTCAACGGGGGTCAGTCATCAACACTGGGAAAATTTGCCCATGGGCAGTAACCCATGGAAACCAATCAAATTGCTGCTTTCATTGTTCTACTTGCAGCTGACTTTAAAAAGCTAATCACTGATTGGTTGCTGTAGGTTAACTGCCCATGGGCAAATTTGCCCAGTGTTGATAAATGAGCCCCATCAACTGTTTTTTTTTTTCATTTTGTGACTTTATTGTTCAAATGCATTAAAGTTGATGGGGCAAATTCATTAAAGAGTGCAATTTCGCCAGCGACAGCTTTGCAGACATTGAAACACTCCGCCAAGCAAAAATTTGCTCAGACACTGCTAATTCACTAAAGTGCAAAGTTGCATCCAGGTAGCCAAACCCTGGCAAATTTTTGCATACGGTTGGCAATTTAAAGTAGTGTGGAGCTATTTATGTGACATGGGGCATCTAATACATTACATTTACACTGATAACTAGACATGCCAAGGGAACCTTAATAAAGTCAATGAAGGTGTTTAAATGCCCTACACATAAGCCCACAGTTAAATAATGTGCCATATAGTAGAAAATGTATGGGCGAAACTGGGTGCCGAAAAATTATTTTATGCCTTTTGCAGCCTAACACCCTGAAAAATATAAAAGACGCCAGCGTTTTTTGGAAGATATTACAGTAAAATTATGATGTAAGTAACTGAAGATTAAGGATGTTCTATACACTCCAATGCAGGTCAGAGCTGGCGAAGGCAAGTATGGCGAAAGAGGTAACGTTCAGTAAAATCCGCATCTTAGTGAATTTGCGGATTTACAGCCATTCGCCAGAGCAAACATTCGCCTTAGGGCGAAGCAACGCTAGTGTACATCTCCTTCGCTAGCAAATGGGCACCTGTGCTCGTTAGTAAATCGGTGAAGTAACGAAAGTCAGGCTGGCTCACTTTAGTCATTTCTCCCTTTAGTGAATTTACCCCAATGAGTGTTTTTTCACTTGGCGACTTTGTTTTTGTCTTGGTGATTTTTAAGTTGTGGTGACTTTTTGCCACAAGTGTGCAAAATAAATTAGCAAATGGCGAAATGTGGAATTTCACTGCAAATCCATGGCTGGTAAAAAAAATTTTCATCACTGGTCAACTTGTAAAAAGATATGGGTACACCATGCTGCCATTTTTCTTCTGC
>CM044438.1:42676070-42742737 GCA_024363595.1 Xenopus borealis
GCTCTGCCTGTGTGTACCCTATTCTGCCTGTGTGTGCCCTGCTCTGCCTGTGTGTACCCTGTTCTGCCTGTGTGTGCCCTGCTCTGTCTGTGTGTGCCCTGCTCTGCCTGTGTGTACCCTGCTCTGTCTGTGTGTACCCTGCTCTGTCTGTATGTGACATACTCTGCATGTGTGTGCCCTGCTCTGCCTGTGTGTGCCCTGATCTGCCTGTGGAACATAAGCCTGGTATTTGTTCTGCGGGTTTGTTAGCATTTGAAAACCAATTGTTGTTAGGGTCCCTTAAGGGGTTGTTCACCTTTAATGTCCAAATTTTATGAAACCACTAAAAATGTGCTCACTGTGTTAGACAATCCATTCTCAATCAAATTAAGTAAATAGGTAATTGTAAAAGCTAGTTTATATACCTTTTAAACCTGTCCTCCTGTCTCTCTGATCAGTTTTGTGAAGAATGGGAGTGGCCTGTTTTATACCTGCACTTACTATATGCTTACATCATCACTCCCAGGCTTTGCCCTTACTTGTTTCCTATTGGACATTGATACTGCCCTCCCCTTGTAATTCATTGGTTGCTAGTGCACTTGTAAGCGGTCACATAAATTCAAAGGCCATCTGTTTTTTTAGATGGAAAGCTGGAGAGTCAGAAGAAGAAGGCATAGAAGTAAAATACTATTAAAAAATGCAGACCAATTGAAAAGTTTCTTAGAATTAGCCATTTTATAAACAAGTCGGCTTAAAAGTGAACCACCCCTTTGAAACTTTCCTTTAAAGGGGTAGTTGACATTAACTCTTTCACAGCCAGTTAAAAAAAAAAATCCCCCTGCCTGCGCTGGCTTACTCGCACTGGGAGGGAGCTCCCGATGCGAGCCGCCATGACACCCCATGTGCATGCGCAGAATGAAAATCTGCCTGAAATTGTGGCAGCTCAGAGCTAAGCTTCAGAAACGGCTGCATTTGTGCACTTCCTGCTGCTGCCAGGAGTGTGTATGATGTAAAATAAGGAAGTACAGGAAGTCACGTAGCGTTTTTTGGAGGTCTGCGACCTCCCCCCACTGGGGGCCCATGATGAAGGGACCCCATCTGCAAAAGGATCCATCTGTGGTGAATATCTCATCAACTGCACATCTTTGGTTAAAGGGCACCTGTTGGGGCAAAATTGTACCCCCAACCAAAGGTGCGGGCTGATAAAAAAATGCCCCTTGCCAGTGCTAGCAGTCTCGCTCCGGGAGGGAGCTCCCAGAGCGAGCAGCCATCTCCCCACAAGTGCGCGTCTTACTGACGTCACGCGCATGCAACTGCTTTTTCATTCTGCGCATGCGCGTGACGTCAGTAAGACGCGCACTTGTGGGGAGACGGCTGCTCGCTCCCGGAGCTCCCTCTCGGAGCGAGACCGCTAGCGCTGGCAAGGTGCTTTTTTTTTTTTTTTTAAATAGTGAAACCCCCCAACCGAAATGTGGGCTCTATCAGCCCGCACCTTTGGTAGGGGGTACAATTTTGCCCCAACAGGTGCCCTTTAAACATTTATATGGCAAAGCTTATTTCTACATGAACTGTTAAATTTTAGAATGTTCTATGAAGGTGAACAATCCCTTTAAGGTGTTTAATGATGTGCTGGGGGTGCTGTGTTATCCACAGGGGAAGAGGAGGCATATGGATTTAAAGGTATATCTTAATATGATAACTTTTCACATGAGTGATAAGTGATATCCCTGCAGTGAGCACCAACCATTTGGTTTTTTGGTGTGATACCACAATTAATGTGGACATAGTCTTGTGGTGATATGGGTGTGGTTTAAAGTGGGTGTGGTTTAGAAACAGGGAGTGGTCAACACTGGCTTCCATTATTGGCCCTCCAGTATGTAGGCCAGAAAAATTTTGGCCCTCAGTAAAACAAAAGTTGGACAGCACTAAGGGGTCTATTTATCAAGTTGTGTAAAACAGTGGAGAACAACATCACCAGTAATCAGGGTCGGACTGGCCGACAGGAAACCTGGTGGGCCCCTGGTTTGGCTGTGATAAGAAGGCTTGGTAATGCTGGAAAAACATTGCTCTCTGGCACATGTGCACACACTCGAGAGCTGGCGCATGCATACATACGTGCTGGTGCAGCACGGGGGGGGGAGGGGTCAGAGGGGCGCCCCAGGGCCCCCCAGTCCATCCCTGCCAGTGATGTTGCCCATAGCTATCAATCAAATATTTCTGTTTTTAAACTTATGACTGTTGAAATGTAATTGCAGATTGGTTTTCTCCACTGTTTTATGCAGCTTGATAACTAGGCCCCAAAAAGTGAGAATGTGTCCATAATTAGCAGCTGATAAAAATAATTTACAAAGGAACTATTTGTGGGCACTACCTTTCTCTGGCAGAGCACATAATGTCCCATGCCTACCTGACAAGAAACTTGCCCTGCGTTTTTTTTATGAACTGAAGTTTATAAAGGGTAAGAAAAAACAAGAAACTCAGGGTATCTCTGAGTAAAACCAAGCGATATTGAGATAAAAACAATGTCCCTCCATAAAATTCAACTGATAATACCCAATGGTTGCTACTTTGAGAAATAATTCATTTTCTTGACTACATATGTAATATTTTGTCTGTGAGGCCTGCAGAGGGCGCTCTCTTATCAGTGACTGTAGGTATTTGGCAGTGACGTGTGACTAGAGACAGGGATAAAAGCGAGCGGCGGGAGAGACAGATGCCACACAGCGTGGGGAGACGGAGTTACTGTGTAGTGCCCAGGTGCCCATCACTCTCGGCAAGGTTGGTGCTAAGAACGATTGTAAAGCGGAAGAGTCCATTTTAGTGCACGGGGGGCTTGACACTTCTGAGAAAAGGAAGCACGTGGGAAAGAACAGAACCAGTTCCACTGCAAGGCTCCCCCAGCGCAGCTATCTGGCTACATATCTACGTATAGACTCGCAGCAACACCCAGCCCAGGGACACCATAACCAACCCCCAGTCTCTCTCTATAGGCACCTTCCAAAGCCAGTGCCATGGCAGCGGGCAGCGTGAAGCGGAGGCAGTCAGGAGCGAGCAGGACGGAGGAGGAGGACCGGCAGGCTGCTGAAAAGATGCTCCATCAGAACGGGAGCGCGGAGTCTACGGTCAGTGATGGCGGGGGAGCGGTGGAGCTGCAGCGCACCATCACTCTGGTCAATGGGGTGGCTATTATAGTGGGCACCATCATCGGTTCCGGCATCTTTGTCACGCCGACCGGTGTTCTACGAGAGGCGGGCTCCCCCGGGCTGTCGCTTTTGATATGGGCCGTGTGCGGTCTCTTCTCCATTGTGGGCGCTCTGTGTTACGCCGAACTGGGTACCACCATCTCCAAGTCCGGGGGGGACTATGCCTATGTGCTGGAGGTCTACGGTCCGCTGCCCGCCTTCCTAAAGCTCTGGGTGGAGCTGCTCATCATCCGACCCTCATCGCAGTACATCGTGGCTCTGGTCTTCGCTACCTACCTGCTCAAGCCCGTCTTCCCTACCTGCCCCGTGCCCGATGATGCGGCCAAACTCGTGGCCTGCCTTTGTGTCTGTGAGTAGATGCCCATAGTAACCCTAAGTGCCGTCCTGCCTGTTACACTGAATATTCTCTTTGTGTGGCTGTGAGTAACAAGTCTCCCTATATGTATGTCATTTCTCTATCCCACTGCTGGACTGCAGTCTGTGTGATTTGTCTTCTACACTAGGGAGCTAGATTTGCACCTTCTACAGGAACACAACCTCCTTACTGCCCTGCAAGTTAATGTGGCCTTTTCTTACTGCAATTGGGTACATTCGCCCTTTAGCCTAAGGGTGGCCATAGAAGCAGAGATCTGCTTTGTTGGTGATGTCACCAAACAAGCGGATCTCTCCCTGAAAGGTGTATATAATAACATATATATATTTATATATAATAACATTTTATTTATTTAGTAGCTCAGGCGTTCATATAATTATCTGTTCTTTCCTGGCATGTTGCAGCGAAAGCAATCCCTATTTTGTCAGCTGTTAGTTTACTAAAAGAACTTCAGTGATATTGAACAGCAATACGTTATTGCTTCAGATATACTCTTCATTGAATCTGATTAAATTATTTATTGACATTAGGTGCTACATTAATAGCTGCGCTTTAGATTCTTCTTCCAGGCTTCATAATAGTATTTCAGGTATCCATGTAGCACATGTTCTTACTGGTAGCATGCTAGAATCTCCACCCTCCATTCATCTGTCCTCTTGTTCAGCCCACCCACATCCCCACCCGGTTACTATTGCATCATTAAGCTTCAAAATATACACATGTCAAACTGGTTTCAGCAGGAAGAATGACTTCCTCATAATTAGGGTTTGCTCATACAGTGTGCGGGTGTGTATCTTTAAAATGATGTGCTTTGTGCTGCTTTATCTAGAGTTCATCATTCTTTGGATTTGAAAAATTAAATTGTAGCTGTTTATTAAACCAACCAATTAGAAACCCAGCAATGAGAAATAAGGCTTATAGCATTGTACATGGTACAAGCTTGTTGCCTCTTGCTGTGTGACGTTTAGGGGCCTTACACTCAGGCTTTTTAACCTGCACTCCCCTGCATTCCGTTTTGCTGCATTCATCCGCAGGGGAGCACAGATATAGATGCACTCAATTCTTTTCAATGGGGCTGTACGAACGCATGTAGGCGCCAAACGCATGTTGTGTCTGAACCTGCGTTCGGCGGCTACATGTGTTCATGTGAGCAGGCCCGGACTGGCCATTTGTGGGTTAGGGCAAATGCCAGAGGGGCTGCTATAAGGTCCCATATAAAGTCAGTGTTTAGTGGGCTGGTGGGGGCTGTTTGGGCCTCTATGTGGGCTGATGGGCCTCTTATGTACCTGAAATGCCAGGGCCTATTTTAATTCTCAGTCCAGTCCTGCATGTGAGTACAGCCCCATTAAAAATAATTGAATGCGTCTATACCTGCAGGTGAACGCAGCAAAACGGAACGCAGGGGAGCACAGGTTAAAACGCCCATGTGTAATGGCCCTAAGTTATATGCGGAATCCTGGACTATAGCAGCACTAAATGAAATACTGTAGGCAGCACACATAATTTATATTCAAAGTGCAATGTATTCAAGCATTCACAATGAGATGTCAACAGTAGGTGCATAGTACAAATACATTTCCTTCATTTAATGTTTGGTATTTGGTTCAGAATTTCTGTTCAGTTGGGATACTCTTGAAAAGCCAGTCCTGCATTCTTACCCAACAAACTCTACAGCATTCCAATGTCCTACTATGCAATATAAAAAGTATAAAAAATTCAGTCCTACATTTAAAATAATTTCAGAGTGCATGGTTATGTTTAAAAGTGCAACTAATAAACTGTATAAGAGAAGTAGGAGTAGTAAAATGAAAAAAAAAAAATTGTGGAAAGTAGTCTTGCTTGGAAAAGAGCTGCATACCAATCTAATGGTTGACTGAAAGAACATTCAATTTTAATTCTTTTTAGAATAAAAATATTCTGACAAGGCAGTCAGGGAAGTCAGGATAAACAGCAAGAAACATATTTTATTTCAGGGTAGAACTACACGAGCGTTTTTGGTTGGATCGACGCCCGGCTACAAATCGGACGGAGTCGCAAGTGTGAAACTATAATTGGAGAGAATGAAACGGTCCAACTGTCAGACAAAGACACTACTTACTGCATCCACATCCGACAGTCGTGTTGCGTCTAATGTAGTTCTTAACTGCGACTTTTCATTTGGTCCAATTCGAATTTTGACGCCTGCGTCTCCCTCCGATTTGTCGCCTACATTTTGTCCCCGGGCATCAATCTGACCAAAAACAATTGTGTAGGTCTACCCTTAGGGGTGTATTTATCAACAGTGAAGACAAACATAATTGGTGATGTTGACTATAGAAACCAACAAACACTTAGATTTGAACAGTCACCTACAAATTAGAAAACAACAGCAAATATCTGATTGGTTGCTATGGACAACATCACCAGAGATGTTTATGTCCAATAAATATACCCCTTAGTATCAATTACATATACAGTCAGACTTTTGACAAGTTATATTTAAGGCCAATATACTTAGTTCCATGTTAAGCACCAAAACATGTAGTTCCGCCACTGGTCAGATTCTAAGAGTATGGGTTTAGCTTTTAGTCGACCAGAACATCACTGACCCACATTGACTATTGACATATTTATTCTCTGCAAGTACTTTAGCAAAAGCTTGTCTGTCTTCCTGCAAGCAACTTCAGATGCACTGGCTTGTGACTTCTGGAGCTTTAGAACTTTGTGTTTGGCCTACTAAAAAATTAGGTGCCTGATATAAAGCTGTGTGCCATTTTGTAGCAGGCAACACAACTGATTTAACCCTCTTAAAGGACCAGTAACATAAATAGAACAGTTACAAAGGAATGAAGGCCAAAAGGGAACCTTTCTGCAAAAACAGGTTTTTAATGTTACACCAAGCTTTAGACTTTTTGTTGTACAACGAAATACAACCTTTTATAAATATACCCTAAAAGGAGAACCAAACTCCCTAATTTGTATCCCCCTACCTTAAATAGGTCCCTCCCTCCTCCCCCCAGCCTATCTGTTACCCTGGGCAAATGCCCCTAACTTTCTACTTACCCCTCCTTGCAGGTCCTGTCCAGTGGCGTTTACAGCAGCCATCTCGACTCCTTCTGTCTTCTTCCTGTAGTGACCGGCGTTTTCGGCGCAGTAGCTCAGCACCGGAAGATTATTCCAACTGCACATGCGCCGAAAATGCTGGTAACTACAGGAAGAAGCCTGAAGGAGATAAGATAGCTGCTGTTTGGGGTTTGGTTCTCCTTTAAAGGAGAATTCAACCTCTTCGGCGCCAAACCCCTCCCCCGTAGGCCCTCCTCCCTGGCCTACCTCTCCCCCCGGGCAAATGCCCCCTAAGTCGCTACTTACCCCTCCGTGCAGGTCCCCTCTTCAGGGACAAGACGTTGCTGGAGAAGATGGCGGCCTTGAACCTGGCTAGAGGGGACCTGCACGGAGGGGTAAGTAGCGACTTAGGGGCATTTGCCCAGGAGGGTGGGGGAGGGGTTTATCGCCGGAGGGGTTGAATTCCCCTTCAAGTACTAGAACTAGTTTTTCCACAAATAAAGAGACTACTCCCTGTGATGGAGAGGTTAAGAATTGTTGGCTGTCCAACAGAGAAGGCTACCGTGTATGGAAATTCTGCCAGAATTCCACTGTCCTCACATTGCTCCCAGGGAACTATTTGCACAGTAATAACAACAGGGAACTACAGCTCAAAAAAGCAAAACTAGTTTAATCTGTAACCGTATTACTTGTGTTACGATGAAAGAATACTTGCTATTATAGGGTGGTAAAATAAATATGAGAGCGGGAGAAAATAAAACTTTACAAAAAAACTATTTTTGAAAAACAAAACTAATACCATATATGATCACATTTTAGGTTCAGCTGCAACAAACGTAAAGAGCAGTATTCAGTATTATATTTTCAACTTTCTAACATGGCAATGGCATTTGTACTGTAGCTCTTGTATATGAAGCCTAAACAATCAGTTTGTTTTTTAGAACATTTACAACGATAGTAATTAAAGTAGATTGTTAAACCAGTTAGGTGGCACCATAACAGACAGTAGAAACCTTTGTGTGTATTTAGAAAGACTAATTTCTGGCACAAAATGATATAAAAGAAAATTTGTAACCAGCTGTTTTTAATATATATATATCATAAACAGGTTAATTTATTTAAGTTCAGACATTTTGCTAATAATATTAGAGTGGTTAACACCCAAACACATCTTTTTGTAATGTTTATAGATATATTTATACTCTGCACTGCTTACTTTATCACAATTATCAAAACTAGAGACAACATTTACACTGGAGTGCAACATAAAACTGAGTGGGTGCTCTGGTACATTCATTAATCTGATAACTTGGTCTCTACGATACACACAAAATGATCACTTTCATCAGCAGCCAGTAGAAGTTAAAAAATATCCTGAAAGAATATAGCAGAGGCTGCTGATATAGTATCTTATTAACAGACCTGGATTAGAAAGGGTATTGAAATAGGTTAATATAAACATCAACCAAAAGATTCCCAAGTGTTTGTCATATACAAACATTGTACCAGTATATAGGAGACCCAGTTGCCCTGCCCTCAACATACAGCACTCTAGGCAAGTAGAAACAAAAGTTGTTTTTTTTTAAATTGAAACTTAACATACTTTTTGCCTTATGCATTTTGTGCTACTTCTAACACAGGTATACTGTCATGGGAAAACATGTTTTTTTTTAAAAAGGGACAGTTAATAGTGCTACTCCAGCAGACTTCTGCGCTTAAATCCATTTTTCAAAAGAGCAAACAGATTTTGTTACATTCAATTTTGAAATCTGACTTGGAGTAGGCATATTGTCAGTTTCCCAGCTGCCCCCAGTCATGTGACTTGTGCTCTGTTAAACTTCAGTCACTCTTTACTGCTGTACTGCAAGTTGAAGTGATATCACCCCCTCCCCCAGCAGCCTAACAACAGAACAATGGGAAGCTCCCTTACACAAGATGATAGATGCCTGGTAGATCTAAAGGCCCCAATACACGGACCGATAAAAGCTGCCGAAAGAGTCCCATGTGTGGAGCCATCCGACAGGCTTCCCCGATCAATATCTCGATCAGGCAGGTTAAAAAACCCAGTCAGATCTTGGGCGCATCTCTGCTTGTATCTGACCACCCATATCACCTCCATTATGATCCAATCGTTGGGCCCTAGGGCCCACGATCGGATCAGCTCGATATCGCCCACCTCAATGTGGGCATATCGGGGAGAGATCCGTGGATCTCCCTGTCTATGGCCACCTTAAGAACAACACTCAGTAGTAAAAGCCAAGTCCCACCGAGACAGATTCTGTTACATTAAGTAGGAGAAATAGCAGCCTGCCAGAAAGACGTTCTATCCAAAAGTGCAGGCACAAGTCACATGACTGGGGGCAGCTGGGAAACTGACAATATGTCTAGACCCATGTCAGATTTCAAAACTGAATATAAAAAAAATCTGTTTGCTCTTTTGAGAATTGGATTTCAGTGCAGAAGGAGCAGCACTATTAACTGATGTCATTTGGAAAAAACTTTTTCCCACGACAGCATCCTTTTAACGCAAAAAATGGTTTCTTGGTCTTATCCACTCCCATTAATATGTTAACATCCCCATACACTGGCTCTATACCTTGCTTACTTTTTGGCTGGATTGAAACTCTTCCCAAACCTGCACAGTTTATCAATCAAAACACTGCTGCTTGTGATCGCACCTGCCTCAGTCATTAATCCTACTTTTCCCTTATTCTGTAATCTGCATCATTTCTATTACAAAATGTGAAGTCTTTTTAACAGCACTCTACTCTTCTTTGCCTTTCAGTGCTGCTGACTGCGATAAACTGTTACAGTGTGAAAGCAGCTACCAGGGTACAAGATGCATTTGCCGCAGCTAAGCTACTGGCTCTTTGTCTGATCATCATTCTTGGCTTTATTCAACTTGGAAAAGGTGAGGATGTTTTAATTGTGCTGTGTAGGTATGTTTGTTTTCACTTTTGCACTCACATCAAGTGGCCACACATAAATTAACACTGGTATTTATATATCATCGATATTGGTTAAGCGATTAGGCATGTTGAAAACTTCTACCAGTTCACCCTGTTGGTCTTCTTCACTTCCTGTTGTTCTGATCAAACAAAAAAAAATTGGCCGTAACGGTGTATGGCCCCTTGTGTGGTAACCATCGGTGGACTGACTGATCAGATAACATAAAGATCTGCTAGTGTATAGCCTCCTTAAAGGAAAAGTAAATGTTTTTCTTTTTCTTTCTGTAAATTTGCTCTAAACAGCCCCCCAGATTAATGTACCTTAGTCCCTGCTGCAAGTCTGCTCTGGTTTCTGTGTTATCAGCAGCTTGTTTCACCTTCTTCCTGGTGCAGAGTGAAGCCCAGCCCCTTAGTTTACTGAGCTGTCCATTTGCTGCTGTTCCACAATAGAGAGGAAGAGGGAGCCAGTGTTTCATTAGTAAGCTAGTTTCCCCAAGCAAAAGCTGCTACACACACTGCTCTCTGCTATGTCATAGTATGCAAATGATCTCCTGGACTAGTCCAAGATATAAGGTCAGCTCAGAAAGCTAAGGGGCGGGGCTTCACTCTGCACCAGGAAGAAGGTGAAACAAGCTGCTGATAACACAGAAACCAGAGCAGACTTGCAGCAGGGACTAAGGTACATTAATTTGAGGGGCTGTTTAGAGCAAATTTAGAGATAGAAAAAAAAAAACGTTTACTTGTTCTTTAAAGGGAAACTGTCATGGGAAAACATGTTTTTTTTAAAAAAAATGCATCAGTTAATAGTGCTGCTCCAATAGACTTCTGCACTGAAATCCATTTCTCAAAAGAGCAAACAGATTTTTTTATATTCAGTTTTGAAATCTGACATGGGGCTAGCCATTTTGTCAATTTACCAGCTGCCCCAGTCATGTGACTTGTGCCAGCACTTCAGGAGGGAACTGCTTTCTGGCAGGCTGTTGTTTTTCCTTCTCAATGTAACTGAATAGTACACAGTGGGACATGGGTTTTACTAGTGTTGTTCTTAGATGTACCAGGCAGCTGTTATCTTGTGTTAGGGAGCTGTTATCTGTTTACCTTCCCATTGTTCTTTTGTTAGGCTGTTGGGTGGGGGAAAGGGAGGGGGTGATTTTACTCCAACTTGCGGTACAGCAGTAAAGACTGATTGAAGTTTACCAGATCACAAGTCACATGACTTGGGGCAGCTGGGAAATTGACAATATGTCTAGCCCCATGTCAGATTTCAAAATGAAATATAAAAACATCTGTTTGCTCTTTTGAGAAATGGATTTCAATGCAGAATTCTTCTGGAACAGTACTATTAACTGATACATTTTGAAAAAAAAAATTTTCCCATGACAGGATCCCTGGTATGTGCCAAGAGTATAAACAATATCTACTTTGTACACAGACAATAACCAGAACAAGGCCATTTTAGGTGAACTTGGCAACATATTCATAAGTCAAGGTATTTGCCATTCTTTACTGCGCTAGTTTCCATACTTTGGTGCTTCAAGTGTGTCTTCCAATCATTGAGCTTTCTGAAGATTGTTTTTTTCCCTAACAAACAAAAATAGGTGTCAAACTTTTTATTTTTGTTGAAAAATCCTCCCAAGGGGAACAAAAAAGATTGTCAGGAATTCCAAGTACTCAAATGAAGAAACCACAAGAGAGTTTAGGTACTTTTCATGTTTTTGGTAGCCAAAGGCTTGAGCATTATTACATACAACCATATCCATATTTCATGGAACGAATTGCACACTGCCTACAGGAGGGAGTGGCTAACATCAGGTAGGCAGAGGGTGCACTGTGGTTTTTTGAACATAACAAAATGTGTTTGTAATTTTTATATTTTGATGATGCACAAATAAATGTTTTTCAGTATGAAGCTGTGCGCATTCATAATTCACTTATACTATTAATATGTGGGCCTAAGCATGGCTTCTACTGTGGAGATAGCTGTCTGCCCCAATGATTTTTTACTGTATGCTTCAATTCTGTTCATGCTCTGGGCTCCTGCTACAAATTAAAGGGGTTGTTCACCTTTGAGATAACTTTTAGTATGATGTAGAGAGTGATATTCTGAGACAATTTGCAATTGGTTTTCATTTTTTATTGTTTGTGGTTTTTAAGTTATTTAGCTTTTTATTCAGCAACTCTATAATTTGCAGTGTCAGCAATTTGGTTTCTACGGTACAAATTACCCTAGCAACCCTGCATTGATTTGAATAAGACAAAGGAATATGAATAGGGGATGGACTGAATAGAATGATAAGTAATAAAAGTGGCAATAACAATACATTTGTAGCCTTACAGAGCATTTGTTTTTAGATGGTGTCAGTGACCCCCATTTGAAAGCTGCAAAGAAACAGAAGAAAATTGCAAATCATTAAAAAACTATGAAAAATAAATAATGAAGACCGATTGTAAACTTTCTTAGAATTGGCCCTTCTACAATATACTAAAAATTAACTTGAAGGTGAACCACCCCTTTAATTCCTTTACCAATTGTTTATTTGTTAGCCACTATTTGAGCAGTCAAACGCCTCATGTGGAATTAATATGATGAGGCCACTGCTTGCCTCATCACAAAATCTCTCCCTAAGTGGATTACCTTTAAATCCCAATCATTTGGCCCAGCATTGTGCTTAAACCTGTCTCCTGTTGTGCTGCTCCTTTATGCCAAACAATCTAGTTAAAGCCACTCTTGTAAGTTGTCTCAACATTAATGCAGTTAAAACTTATACCTTACCTATATCAGACAGATTGCAGTGCGTTTCCAACAAGTCTCTAAGTAAACATGCTGCAAACTGCGGCCTACACAGGCAGACTGTTTTAGTTTTTTTTTTTTTTAAAGCAGACAATCTTACTAAGACCAAATGAGTGATATTTGATTAACTGTTGTTTTAATATTTAATGAATAACATTCAGTGTAATTGGTATATTTGTCAAAGTGGTTCATGGGCAAAGTTAATTATTATTAAGAGCTACTGGGCTTTACAGTAAGATCTGTTAGAAGATCATCTATTTTTTACACATGCCACATGGGCCCTCCTGTAGCTGATAGGAAGGCTCCCCTATTGTTATCCCTCTTTAGATGAACCTTTACTCAGTGAGTATAATGCTTTGCCTTTTCCACTCCTTTATTTATGGTCCTGTTTTGCCAAGGTTTGTATAAATCTCAGCAGGAGAAGGGGGCCTGTTGTGTGAGTGTTCACTGACAGGCCCAGGATCAGCCACTCAGCAAAACGCAGAACAGATTTTGGTGCAATAAATACATTGTTTAGTGTTTAATGCTGAAATCTACTCTGTATGTTTGCTGATAGGCTGATCCTGTGGCTGTCAGTGAACACACATGAGCTACAGCATTACGTTTTCTCTGTGGTGCATATAAAACCTGTGTGGCAGCCTTATAGCTAACCATCAGAGCACACTTAACTCATCAAGCTAAGAAATTTTAAACAGGTATGTGTGTATGTATACAATATAAATATATATAGAGATAGATAGATACATATATTCAAAAGATTATTATTAACATGTATTTCTATAGCGCCAACATATTTCATAGCGCTGTATCATTGGTTTCCTTAAAGGGGACCTGTCACCCAGACATAAAAAGCTTTATAATAAAATACTTCAAACCTAACATGAGACCCAAATTCTTTATTTTATTAAGACATCATACCTATTATAAACACATTTAAAAATCAATCATTTATTGCCTGCCCCTCCTTTATGCCTTAGGCATAGAGGCAGGGCAGGCAATTATTTTCAGTTTCCATTGTGCACTTCCTAGATGTCACTGGCCCACCTTTAATTCCCCTTCCCTTCTCATCATCTAATTGGTAGCCAGTGCATGGGTTACAGTTGCCTCATTCTAGAACATAAACAAGATTTCGAGATAATGTAAAGCTCACCGTCATAATAATGGTCCCAAAAAAGGCACCTGCCTGCTTGCTGTGATTGTGAATTGCCAGACTGAAGGGAACACAATTTAAATTATTGATATAGTGTAAGTGAAGTTTATTTTGCTAGACTAACATGATAAAATAGGATTTAAAATAATTTCTTTGTGTGACAGGTCCTTCTTCCAAAGATGACATAATTTGTCATGTTTTGCTGGGATACCCATAATATTAATAATGTGATTTTTTAGGGTTTAAGGACAGTCTAATCAGAAGCCTCTTTCTGTCACCCCTTAACATTTACATACTGTGCTGGTCTGGAAGGGACAGAGCAGCTTCACACTATCCTCATTGCTCATCAGAAAAGTGTCCCTGATATCTGATATGTCCTAATGTAACAAGTCTATGATACTCTTGCTAATATTTATTGTACAATTGTACTTTTATGTCTTTATTTTCATTGATTAATGCAGATTTTACAGGGTAACTATAAATATGTTTTCAGTAGCAGTGGAGTTAACAGAGAAGTTCTGTAGCAGTCTGGGCTATGTGACCTTATTAAAATGCCTCTGGTTACTCCATTCTTCATTGTAAAATACCAGAGCATTGTGAAAGCAAAGCTTCTTCCAGAAGCTTGGCCTCTGCTCAGGCAAATGAAACAGAACCTTTTTAGTTATAACATGAAAAAAAACCCAAAACAAAAGATAGTGTTTCCAAGAGGCAGCACCTCACACAAAATCCTTCTTCAAGTTTACCCAGTTTCCCATTTAACTCTGAGAGTTACATGCATAACCAACACAATTTTGTAATAATTAAAATAGCTTCCAGTGGAGGCATTTGAATGAAAGAAAGTTACAGTTTGTTTGCATACTTTTAGCATTTTAATGGTATATCTCGGTGAGAATGTGCCTTCTGCCTGTTACAGTAAGCAGAGAAAATGCCCCATGGGTGATCGACCATAAGTGCAGGACTATTGGATGGCAGAAACTAAGCTGTCCAGAGATAGGTGATTACAATCTATCGGTCACCTAGCATACTTGTAATGTTGGCCAGTGCATTGGTGCATCATTTTCTGAGCAAAACAGACTTGCTTGTCATGTTGCGCCCCCATACCACTTGGCCTAAAGCTAGTTGTGTGCTTGGAACAAAGCATTTCCATGCAGTCACCAAAGGTTGTGCAGGAATTCAGTTCTCTTGCCCAAGCTATTGAACAAAGCTGTTAGGTATTTAACTTTGTTGCTTATATGGCCCTAGGCTTAGTATGTGATGTCCTTGTCACTTTAAGATAGTTAATAGAATTTTTATATTTTTAAACAACACCCTGTCTATCCAAGATAAACATACATATTACCTATCAGTTTGCTAACCACCACAGGAGCAGACAGACTTTTTTTCTAAAGGGCAAGACTGCTCTCTTATCTGGTTCTCATACATGGGCCAATAAAGGCTGTTGACAGACTGACTTGGCAGCTTATTGGCCCGTGTATGTGGCCCTCCGACAGGTTTCCTCCATCAATATCTGCCCAAATGTCAGCCAGATGTCGATCAGACGGGACTAAAAATGCATCTGTTCGTTGATGCGGTCCCGCAACCGCCCGTTTACCCATCATTATGATCCGATCTTTGGGCCCTAGGGCCCACGATTGGATCAGCCCGATATACAGTAGCCCACCACTGTGTATGGCCACCTTTAGAGGGGGGACCACCTCCCACATTACCAAGCATCACAGTCATCCTGCAAGAGCAAACAGAGACACACACTTTGAACAGTTTATATTTAAGCAATTATTTTCTAATCATACTAATGTTAATTTGCTGAATAATCTTGTGTTAGCTCTTACGATAGTGGGTGACAAATAAATGTTTGTTAAGTGTTAGTAGATTCGAATGGTCGACTAGTAAAATTCTTTCTACTTCGAAAGTTGATTTTTTTTTCTTTGCCAAATAAAAGCTACCAAAGTGCTATGTTAGCCTATGGGGACCTGATAGATTAACATTTTTCTAAATTTTTTTATCGAAGAAATATCCTCGATTGTACACTAAAATCCTTGGAATCGAACGATTCAGTTTTCTTCGATCGCAGGAATGCCAAATTTGGTGAAAAAAACGTTTTTTACCCGTGAGCCACATTCAGATTTAAAAAGAGTTGGGGACCAACACAAGCATGAATAAAGCCTCTGTGGGTGGCAAATAAGGGAGGTGTTGGCTATTTGGTAGCCCCTATGAGGACTGGCAGCCTACAGTAGTCTGTTTGGCAGTACACATGGTTTTTATGCAACCAAAACTTGCCTCCAAGCCTGGAATTCAGCTGCTTTGCGGCCACTGGGAGCTACATCCAAGGGGTTGGAGAGCAACATGTTGCTCATGAGCCACTGGTTGGGGATCACTGGTATAGGTGATGACATGTTGGTGAATTGTTTAAAGAAGACAAGATTTTATGAAGCAATACACTCCTATACAATGCATGTACTTCTACTTTTATCTCAAATTGTAATATGTAAATTAGGTTTTCAAGTGCATCCCAACGTAAGATTAATGGCAACATGCAGACACGCTGCATGTAAGAATGATTTACATTCACAAACATAAAACAATTATATAATCAGGTTAAATAACAGCTTTCCCTCTTCATATGGGTGTACTGTTTCCAAAAAATGATAATTAAAAAACAGGTCTAGATTTTATAAAATGTGTCATGCTATTCAGGTTAGAAACATTAGATTAATTAATGAAATTCATGACTAGTGCAGGCAACATAAAAATATAAGTATAAATCCACAAAAGCCCAGATTCTCACTCTGAGAAGAGACTGGATGGGGCCCCATGTGACAAGTTATTTTGGCAGATTAGCAAAGCCCCGAGGAACTTCACATGCCTTACAAGCAACCAGTCACATGGATCAAATGCTCCCTAACCTTTGTCTAGGCAGCATTCTCTTTGGATTCACACCCATAAATTATAGGATTAGCTAAGGTTTGTCAAGAATCTATTTTCTCATTAGCAAAGATAAATGCACTATAAAACTATCTTCATGCTATTAGAAAAATTTCTGGCGGGGGATGGACAATCTGCTCCCAAGCCCGCCACCCCATAGTTACGTTACTGACGGGAGGAGGATGCATATGGATTTGTCTTTGGGTATGTCTTAATATGACTTTACATTTTTCACACATGGGATATAATTTATATGCCTGCAGTGAGCACCAACCAATTTGGTTTTTTTAGTGTTTTATTACAATTAATGTGGGCATGGTCTTGTGTTAACATGGGCGTGGTATAAAAACAGAGAGTGGCTAACACTGGCTTCTATTATCCGCCCTCCACCATGTAGACCAGAAAAATTCTGGCCCTCGGTACCACAGAAGTTGGACAGCACTGATCAATGATATTATCATATACAGAACAAAGAATATTATTTACAGTGAATCTGTATTTTGATGTGATGGTTCCCACTGTTTGTCATCTGCATGGCTTGGTAATTATCTGTTCCAAAAACAAACCTGAGATTAGAACGATGCACAGCATTATTTACCTCTTACTCAGTAAAGAAATAAAAGAAGAATTAGATATATTAAGTACTTGCATCTGACATTGATCTACCCTTTTCAGAGCTCAGAAATAGCTTTGTAAAAACATTTGTTTAAAAACTACACCCCCTCCAAATGTATCTGTTTACAAGCTGGTCCAGTTGACCATTACAATTTCAGCTTCTATGTCTAGTAGAAAACAAAGTGTTTGACAAGGCTTCTTTGGTCCATTTCACTGGCAGATATGGCAGTAACTCCCATATTGTGAAATTACTCATGTCATAAATAGGCTGCTGTATACAGCTTCTAGTTTACACATTAGGAATTGGGGGGTCGAAAAAAAAACTACTAGTTAAAAACAGCTAATGCTTTAGCCTTTAATAAAGAACTGTGGTTACCATAGGGTTATGCTAGCAGGAAAAAAGTGTATTGATTTTCAGAAATGTTCTGTTAATTTTAACTTTCACTTAGTCTTTTTCCTTTTTTTTTTTCCAAAGGGGATGTGGAGAACCTGAAGCCAGAAAGAGCCTTTGAAGGAACTAGCACCAATGTTGGGCAGTGGGTCTTGGCATTGTACAGTGGGCTTTTTGCCTATGGTGGATGGTAAGGAAGCAAACTTCATAACACACTAACCTGTTATTGCAACAGAAAATATACTTTATTTAAAAGGGACGCTAAATAGGCAAGTTTACAAGAAATGGTTTGCAACACAGCCTCAAATTTACAAAATAAATACTTCTATTATTATGAGATACTGTCCTGCACTTATACAATTAAGTATTGTAGTTTAGGAAAACTGTTCAGTGTATAAAGTTAAATGTGCTGTGACAGCAAAGGCAAATAAAAAAAGCTGAACTTCAGTGTGGCAAACAATCTTTTAAAACTGCGTAAATACAGTATATAATGGAATTATTAAAAAAGATGTGGTATCATAATTTGCTCTACCTCTGGAAACGTATTTCGGCATGTGGATACCTAACCCTGTGGGACAACATGTATATATCCCATATGCTCTGTTTGTTTATATAAGATTATAAAGACAAGGGAGGAAGTCTTTCCATTTTTTGCAGAAAAACATTTTTGGATGATCAGACAATAAAAATATTTGCAAATGCATATGTGAATGTTCTCTGATGTTCTCTTATATATACAAACAACTTGTATTTTAGTTGAAGAATCCATTCATGAATTCAACTGTTAAATAATGCGTAGAACTTACATTCAAGTAAGTGAGACTAATCAAGCAAAGCTAATTGCTATGCACTTATTTCACTAAAGACATCTAGTCCTCTGTACAAACAAGGGTAAATAATGTAACAGTTAGGATTGTATACATACATGTATGTACTGCCTTCAGTCAGGATATTTGTTTAACATTCCTCACTTTTACTTCTGCAGGAACTACTTGAACTTCGTTGTTGAAGAGATGATTGAACCTTTCAAGTAAGATTATTTCTTTCTCTACTTCTAATTTACTGTATTTGAATGACTGGTGGTGAAGTTAATATGAAGTCCTTGTCACAGACATTGCCTTCAGTCAAACAGGGATTGCATTAAACCCCCATCTGTTCCTGCTAAATTCTTTAGAAATCTTTCTCCATTTGACCTTTAACCCTTTAAGTGCCAACAAATGCAGAACAATGGATCCTTGCTAGATGCTTAGCCTGTCTGAGGCACATGTTAAACTCCCCCACATGATA
This sequence comes from Xenopus borealis, assembly GCA_024363595.1. Lineage (NCBI taxonomy): Eukaryota > Metazoa > Chordata > Amphibia > Anura > Pipidae > Xenopus > Xenopus borealis. The sequence goes on from CM044438.1 coordinate 42,694,772, forward strand.
TTGAAGATCTAAATCAGAGTCACATGCAATGCCTTCACAAAATTACACATACCTTTAGGTTAGGAAAAATCAAAAGTATGATGGAAATGTATTGAGACATGTAGCTGCTTTTTAAGATATCACAACCCTACATTATAAAATGATGAAGAGTTGCCTTTGTGTAGCAATAACAGTTTTAATTCTAAGTCTGAGCTTTGCACCATAAATTTGGCCCATTCTTAATGGCATCTTATTCCTAAAGCACACCTCATCCCAATACTTTCACCATCAAAATATTTTTTCTAACTTAAAACACAATCAGATTAAAAAAAAAAAAAAAAATAGGGGTTTATTGTTTTGCAGAGATAATTGGCCAAGGGTCTTAAATGCCATTTACAGTCTATGGGGCAGATTTACTAATGGTTGAATTTGAGGGTTAAAAAACCCTCGAATTCGACCCTAGGAATAGATGGGAATACTTTGAATATCGAATTCAAAGGATATTACCGCAATTCTATTGGTCGAATGATCGAATAGAAAAAATTTGACCGATCGATAAAATCGTTCGAATAGAACAATTTTAACCGTTCAAAAACATTAAAAAATTAAATCTTTTTGAAAATTCGATTGACCTTTGAATCCTTCATGTGAATTTAGTAAATCTGCCCCTATGTATAGTAATATGATTACCGTAGCAAAATGATTGAAACCATGGGTAAAGGCCAAAGTCTCACTCTAGTTTCTCCCATGATTTTAACTTTGGTTCCTTCCTTACTTTCTGTAAAAATTGGCCAACATGAAATGCAGTACTTAGTGGACTGCTTAAACAATAACAATGGCTTTCAGTTTTCTGGCAACCATTTGGTTTAATAAATGATTTTATCCAGATGTATATTTTATTGCTGTAATGATGCCACCACCCCCAAGTCAATTGAAGGTAAATTTATAGAATTATTACAATGCTACAAAATATGTGGGCGCTATAGAAATACATGTTAATAATAATAATACTAGAAAGCAACTCTACTTTTCATCCAAACATTTGCCTGTACACTCATTACCCTTTTTTTTCTTTCAGGAATCTCCCTCGTGCCATCATCATTTCCATGCCCATTGTAACCCTGGTTTATGTTCTAACTAACTTGGCATATTTCACTACTCTGTCTCCTGAACAGATGTTGAATTCAGAAGCTGTGGCTGTTGTAAGTGTTTCCTCTTAAATGCAGAACTAGTTGTTTTTTAAACTTTTTTAATGGTTATGTTTGAAATAGCCAGGGGGTTAATGTGGTAATGTAATAATAGGTTCAAAGATTACTACTGTAACTTACCAGTCAACAGGTAAGATTTATTTGTTACCTTTTCTGTGAGTTAATTTAAATGGACACACTTGATTACCTCTTGTGTGCTTAATTGTGATTAACTCCACTACATCATATGACAAAAAAAAATGCATTAATGCAGCATAAGATGACTTATTCTTTACGTGTATTCATGAAATAAGCTAGGAAACATAGCTACCCTGCAGTACTAGGGTTCTATCTTAAATTCTTGCCAAAGCACTGTTTGCATGAAGTCTGTGTGTGTGATTGTGCATGTTCTCTTTGTGCTTGCATGGGTTTCCTCTTAGCACTTTGGTTTCTTCTTGCGCTTCCAAAATATGCAGACAGATTGACTAACAAGCTTCACTGTAGTGTGGGTGTGTAAGTGAAAGGAATCTTAGATTTTTATCTCCACTGGGGCAGCCCTAGGCAGAAACTGATGTAAATTGTGTATAATGTATGTAAACCATTGCAGAATATGTCTGCACTATGTAAATGATGGATAATAATAACATAATTTTGTTATAATTATAAACTAAGGGGCAGATTTACTAAATTCACATGAAGGATTCAAAGTTCGATCGAATTTCAAAAATTCGAATTTGAATTTCCATGTAAATGAGGCAACTTCGACCATCGAATTTTCAATATTCAACCGATTCGAATAATTTGAATATTCAAATGTAATTGTATTCGAATATTCGACTGTTCGGTGGTCGAAGTACTTCACCTTTAAAAAAAAATTTGATAGGCCAGTTCACCAAATTAAACCTACCGAATTGTTTTAAAACCCTATGGGAAGCTTCCATAGGTGTTTTAAAGTTTTTTTTTTATCGAATAGGAAAAATTAGATCGAAAGGTTAAAATCGTTCGATTTGAACGTTCTATTTGAACGATCGAATTTTTCCTGTTCGAATAGCGGTAAAATCATACGATATTCGAATTCAAAGGATTTTACTTCCCTCAGGTCGAATTTCAACTTTTTTTCAATTCGAAATTCGACCAATAGTAAATCTGCCCCTAAGTGTAGCCTGCTGTTAATATTTATATTAAGCACACTTTTGTATACACTCTTGTTCTGTATCAACCAACACCTGTTTTTTTATTATAGGATTTTGGAAATTACCATCTGGGGGTCATGGCCTGGATTATACCAGTATTTGTGGGATTGTCATGTTTTGGTTCAGTAAACGGCTCCCTCTTTACATCCTCTAGGTAAATATTCTTTTGAAGATATTTGTAAACCAGTAAAAAGACAAAGTGTAACTGATTAAGAACAGTACATTTATATATATATATATATATATATATATATATATATATATAATCTACAGTCTTGTCATTTCCCTATTGGACCAGACTAAACAATATCCTTTTAAATGGCGCGTTCTGACCAATATTAAAACAAAACATTTAATTTTTTCCCATTGCACAGCTGACATTTGCTGAGGTTACCACACATATGACAGGAATCTAGGGGAAACATACACTGCATCAACCTGTTTCCCAGTGCTTCTCTTACAATATATATAATATTTATATTGGAATTCAATTATTTAAAAGGCTACTAATACAATGTTTATGGCCACTGTAATAATTGTTACAGTAACTGCACTTTTGTTAAAGGGGTGGATCACTTTAAAATTACATTTTAGTAGTGTATTCTTGGTAAGTGCTGAAGCTGCTGCTACTAAGGAATGACATGTAGTTCAGGCATTGTTTAGGTTAAATATAAGAAATAAACATTTAGTATTATTTATTTATGATTTATGGTATACTAGTTTAAGGTGAAATCACTTTTTAATAAATGTACTTAGTTCTTTTATTAATTTCACCAAATTTTGTAATAAACCAACTGTAAAATCATTTTCTATCTTTTTTTAGACTTTTCTTTGTGGGCGCCAGAGAAGGTCATCTTCCTTCCTTACTAGCCATGATCCACCCAAGACTTCTCACACCAATGCCTTCACTTATATTCACTGTGAGCAGCTGATATTCTAATATTTATTTGGGCAGGTTTATCCATGTGTATTGAACCTTGACTTCTATAGGCAATATTAAGTGTTTTACAAATATTAATAGTATGTCAGTGATGCTCAGACACTGGTTGTCTCTTCAGAAAAAAATACAAATTCCTACGATGGTCTGTTGTATGAGATTTTGCTATCAGGCTCTTTATCAACCATTTACTTCCCAAAGTACAGCTTAAACGATAACAGGGACGGATTAGTATTACAGACTTTATAGAGCGTGTATTGGGGGTTCCAGCTGTTGTGCCCAGATATTCTGTTATATCACACCGTATGTAGCCCTTGGTCCATACTAACATAAAGGAGACATTGAGGATTTGGACTTCCTGGCCCTTGGCAGTACTGACATTGTACATCATCCTGAGCCATTGTTCCAATTGATCAGAAAGGATAATTGTTCAATTTAAAATGTTTAGTTTCCTAAAGATAGTAACAAGAAATACCGGCACACAAAGCTTGATTTGCAGGGAAAACATTACCTTAATTCAAAGGGCGGAAGTGCGACGTTTCGGGGACACACCCCTTTGTCAAGCATGCTTTGTGTGCCGGTATTTCTTGTTACCTACACTAACCAGGAGGTTTCCGTATCCTCTATTACTGAGCACCAGGCTGTTACCTGAAGTTGTTGCCGTGTTTGTGCATCTGCTCTATCTTTTTCTAGTAGTTTCCTAGAGAACCTGGTCCCACATGTATAGTATAATACAATAATATAAAGAAATCTGATTGTTGTGTGCATTAAAAATATAATTTAAGAAGATCTGTGAAAATGTGTGTGCAGCAATAGTATTGATTTTTGTATTAATTCATTCATTCTCCGCTTCTGTCCTTTTCCTCATTTGTCTTGCAGTGCGCCATGACACTCCTCTATGCTTTCTCTGATGACATCTTCTCTGTAATCAACTTCTTCAGCTTCTTTAACTGGCTTTGCGTAGCCCTGGCTATAATTGGAATGATGTGGCTCCGTTACAAGAAACCAGAACTAGAGAGGCCTATCAAGGTAAGAATTTGGAAGCAATTTGTGTCTGTAGACTCATATCAATACACAGTACAACACAAAATTCTGTAATATAAGTTCAGCGCTACGAGATATGTTGGCACTATATATATATATACATGTTAATAATGCATTATTTTTACTAATTATGCTGTTCTGTGTTTGGTTATTTGTATTAAATATGCCCCAGCAGTCCCCCCCTCCTTTTTAACATGAGCTTAGTTGGGCTTATATAGCTTTTCTTCATAAAGTGCACCAGCCGTAGATACTTAATACAGAGTGTCACATAGTCATCTTTTTCTCCTGGTATCTTTTGGTTGCCCTGATACTTGCTATCTCTGCATGTTCATGTTTTTGACCTGGCGTTGTGAGCTTGTAAAAAGATGATAGCTCAGTGCTCAGAATAAATTACTATGAAGATTTTTATTCATCCAGGCCATGGTATATCTAATATAAGTATATCTAAAATAACTGGACTTAGGATTCTAACCCCCCCTTTTTTTATAATAGTTGACAATTCCTTTAATTGATATGAAACCGTGTACATTGATTTAAAAGCGGCATTTGCCTTGCCTAGAAAATAGATTTTCTTTCCACAATAACAGCAGCAGTATATATCTTATCTGTATTCTTCTACTATAAACTCCATTAGGTCATGCTACAAGGGCAGAGGTTGTGATTTCAGGCATTACCATTGTGTCTTTCACCTGGAAGAGCAATTGGTGCCATGTAATTGTTGCTTGGAAATATGGCAATCTACAATTCCAATCAACATTCGCAATTTGCAAGTGCTTGCAAAAGAACTTTCGCACAACTGGGGGGTGATTCCCCAAACTACTAAAAGTTTCCTATTGTATCATTGCCCTGAGGGCATGTGTACTTGTAGGTTTAGGCTCTGCTGCTCTCATCCTGTGTATTCATGCAGGCTGAGAGAAGCGGATCAGCTCGATGGCCCATCTCAGTTTATTTGAATTTGTTACTCCTTCCTGTAGACACACACATCAGAGCAGAAGTGGAGGTCAGCCCAAATATGCAAAAGGAGGCCAACCTCTTCTCCACTGTGTGTGACTACATGCAAGCAGACGTGGCTTAGATCAATGGAGCAGAGGCACATAGCAGATTTACTTGAATATATACGCAGGCTGAGAGCAGCAGAGCCTGCAGTTTTGTGTGCTCATGCCCTTAGAAGACACAATCTGCTTGAAGGTATTGTTGTGTAGTGCTAAAGGAGCCTGTGCCACTATTATTTGGAACAATTGCAGTTTTTGCCGTTTTCCAAGAATTTTATTTGAGAATTTTGTGTGCAGAAATAGCACGAAGAGAATCACATAGGTGATGGTGTACGTTAAAGTGGATATTACTGTGAGTGAAGTGAGTTTTATAGTTTTAGGTTCTTCTCATTGAAGTCCATTTTAGTCTTGCTACTGTATCTCTAGCAGTTTCTTTTGAAGTCTAGAAATAATATAGGTGGAGCGGTGCAGCTTCCAAACTTCTTTTCCTTATTACTCCATGGCTTATTGTTTTATGGCTTCCTCTTGAACCTGCTGTGAGAATGTTTGATTCACACACAACATGAACTCCAAATGCCTGTAGAGAGGACATCCTGGAGACAAATCAGAAGCAGGAATAGCATCACTGGACTTTGTGCACAGCGTGAGGGTCTAACTGGCACAGGAGGTTAGATCTGCTATAAATAGTAACAGTAATAAATAGTATTTGCAGCCAGTTCTTTTACAGATTTTTAAACCATTTTAGTAGTATATAAAGGGTCTTTACAAGTGCAATGTGCAAAGTGCAATTTTGGATGCAAGTTGCTTGATTTCTACTCTACTATAAATTTGGCGTGATTGATGGGCACAACCAACAGGTGTAACTATACAGAAGTTCAAAGAGCAGCTTTGTACACAAGCACCTTTAAAGGAACAGTTCAGGGTAAAAATAAAAATTGGGAGCAAAACATACAAATATTTCGATATTTTCAACTGAGACATGCTTTCTATGCCCAATTCATATCAGCTTACGCCAACGCAGCAGGCATGGGAGGCCAGACTTTGGGATCCAACTCCAACTAAATTGGTGTCACAGTTATACAATATAATTCAGGCCTCACAATCTATACCATTTGATAAAGCAAAAAGTAAATGGTTGGCCACACTTCCCTCGCTAGAGGAAGAACAATGGGAAGAGGCCACAGAAAACCTCTACTCTTTTTTAATTTCCCTAAGGGATAAAATGATCCAATTTAAGATGGTTCATCAAATTTATATTACACCTCATAGACTCAAAGTTATGGGTAGGATGGAAGCGGCCAAATGTGCTAAGTGCAATACAGCAGAGGCAGGCTTCCTACACCTTATCTGGGGATGTCCCAAAGTATTATCATACTGGAGGGAGGTAATTCAATACATTAATGAAAATCTATCTCTCCCTGGAATTTGTACTCCTGAAGTCTGTGTACTAGGAATAATAGATGAAGTGGTGCCTTTACAAAAAAGCAGAATTTTACTACGATCTATAATGTTTTATGCAAAAAAACTAATTATTATGAAGTGGATGAGTCCTAATGCCCCTACAATTCAGCAATGGATCAATCTAATAAATGTAACCCTCCCACTAATAAAGATGACATATAATGCTCGGGGAACTCCTGACAAATTTGGGAAAATATGGAACCCCTGGCTAGATGTTCAACCCCAGCTAGTGTTACCAGATAGCTAAGCTCTGATTGCAAGATGTGATATATGATGTTGGAAAGGTATCATTCACTGTGATATAATAACATGTGTAATTAGTCCCTTCGCAAATGTCAAGTACGATTATTGTTAATATTGTGGGAATTGTTATTGTTTTTATTTTCTTTTATGTTTAAAATGCAAAAATAAAAACCTTTAAAAAAAAAAAAATTGGGTAAATAGGCAGTGCAAAATAAAAAATGTTTCTAATATAGTTGGTTAGCCAAAAATGTAATGTATAAAGGCTGGAGTGACTGGATGTGTAACATCACAGAATACAACACTACTTCCTGCTTTTCAGCTCTCTAAATATGAGTTAGTCAGCTACTTTAAGGGGGGCCACATGGGACATAACTGTTCAGTGAGTTTGCATTCAGCTCAGATTAAAAAGCAACATTTATGACCCATGTGGCCCTCCCTCAAGTCACTGATTGGTTACTGCCTGGTAACCAGTCAGTGTAAACCAAAAGAACTGAAAAGCAAGTAGTGTTGTGTTCTGTTATGTTAGACATCCAGTCACTCCAGCCTTTATACATTACATTTTTGCCTAAATAACTATATTGAAAACATTTTTTATTTTGCACAGCCTAATTATTTACCTAGTTTTTACTTTTATACTGAACGATTCCTTTAATAAGTCCTTATATCTCTTATATAGGTTTTTAATTCATGTGCATTTTTTTTTATTTAAGATTTTACATTTTGGTGCCTACAAAGTTCCATAACTCAGCAGCACTAAACAAAGAACATATTGTATGCGTGCCAAGCAAATCTTTCTTTGTAGATGTACTGTGACACATCAAAGCTATTCGTGAGATTTAGTGACAGTACTCTGAACACTTTGTAAATTATGCTGGTACTCGGATTCAGCTATTTTACACATCAGTGAAGCCATCCAGCATGTTGAAACATAGGAACAATGACCTGTTGATGAACAGATATTACTGAGGGCATGCATTTTGGCAGCAAGTATTTCACTGTTTTCCAATTCTTTTCCCCACTTAGGTGCCCATTTTGCTGCCAATTTTTTTCATCCTTGCCTGCATCTTCCTCATCGTAGTGTCATTCTACATGACACCAGTTGAGTGTGGAATTGGATTTATTATTGTTTTGTCTGGTGTTCCCGTCTACTTCTTTGGAGTCTGGTGGCAGAATAAACCTGACTGGCTCCTGCATGGCATCTGTAAGTATCAGATATACTAAAGCTGGCCATAGACGTGCAGCTCTACCTGCAGTATCGTCCGAACGATCAGATGTGTCCATCTCCCGACTTGCCACTAACCTTTCAGATCAAATAAAGTAGTAAAAGTACAGATCAGCTAATGTTCTGCCCTGACAGCAATCGTAGGAAAGTTTCTGTCCGCCAAAGCTGGTGACAGTATCCCACTGAAAATCGTCCTATCAGCAATACATGCAGAGCAGGCCTGGAATGATAATATACAGACTCGAAGGGCTGCTCTGCTTACTAATGAAATAGGCTGGCACCGGTAGAGAGAACAGCACGCAGCCTCTGCTTCTCCCTTCACACAGTGAGCTGCCTTACGTCCCGCCCTCCTCCTCCTGTGATTGGCAGGGAAAGGCAACATCCATCCCTCTGATTGGCCAGAAGACAGGGTGGGAGGCGTCAGGCAGTTCCCGTGCTGTTTCTCTGAAACAGGAAGCTCCAGGGAGAGAGGGAGGGGGGACTGTGTGTTTGTGTCATTGTTTGTTTGTGTGTGTGTGTCAGTGTTTGGACACTCCACATACGATCCGAAAATCGTACAAATCTAAGATTCGTTCGATCGGATCTTTGTGTCTATGGCCAGCTTTACTGTGTAGTATATTGTTTAGTCTTTACAAAGTTATCTCATTCCGTTGCATTTAGGATAATAGTACAAAATATAAATAATGATATTGAACCCATCATATAGGACATGATTATATTTCATAAATGTACAATTTGTGCAGTTAGAGTAAGACTTCTTTTTGTGTTTCCACATAGATTCTAGTACGGCGCTCCTTCAGAAGGTCATGGAGGCTGTCCCTCAGGAGTCTTAATTCTAATAAGGTTTTTGCTCTCATTAAACGCACAGAAAAAAACTGTTTTTTGCAAAGGATTTAATAAAGGTAGCCGTGATATATTCCTTCTAACCACCATAATCATCCTGACCCCAACGCCTATGGAAACAGATGCCTAATACCACCAGCCATAGGCACCACAACAAGAGGATCTTGGTATGAAGGCAAGATTTATTTCCTTTTACTAGGGAAATAATGGGTTATGGGTGCACTCTATGAAGTATATTCCACATCTACAAGCATTCTTCTGCAACATCAAAGGAACTGTTCAACAACACCACTGTATTAGCCATAAGGTCAATGATCTTCATTTGCTTGCACTCTTATAGACTCCATATTAGAACTAGTTACATTACTAGAGGGCTTTGAACACAGGTCAGCGTTTCCTAAGTTTTAAATTCTTCATCTCAACGCCTAACAACAACAACAACAAAAAAAAAACATTTTGAGACACTCCATAAAGGTTAACTGTTGTCAGAAGAAGAAGAATTCCTTTGTATGAAGTCAATGTAAGTCCAATGGCATACTGACCAAAGCATCTACTTATCGTTGTGCACTGGATCCACTCAAGGACAAAGACAACCACCACAAATTATTTCCATAATATGAGTATTGGAATGGCTGCTTTTTGGTAATTACAACAAAAACACTGAACAATCTTTCAATTACTGTCATTCTAAGAATGGTAAAAATGTATTCTAACCATACTATAATATGCTACATGTTGCCTTAACCCAAACATCCAGCCCAGCTGCGATGGACATTTTCATTTTGTGGCTAGTGAAGAGAAGCAAAATACAGAGCAAATATTCTGTTAGTCCTGCACAGAAATTGCGGGCGCCCCATTCATGACAACTCACCAAAGCATGGTCTCAGTGGAACATTACTGCATCCCCACTGAGTTGCTGAAATGTAATGGTCCCTTATATAGCTGGTGTCATATTGTCACTTGGATGCTGGAGCCAACATTAGAGATTTTTTATACAGATTGGAAACAGAAGTAAAAATATATATTGCAGTACGTGTAGATTTTAATGCTCTTGCTATTAGCTATTTTACTTACTAATTTAATTTTATATTTCTGTGAGTAGAAAGTTTCTTTATTTATTTCTTTGTATGTTGTTAGTTTGATAAAAAAAAATAAGTTTATGTTTTGAAATGCACGGGGGGGGGTCTGGTCCTATTGTTCAATATAAAAACTGGGTAAATAGGCTGTGCAAAATTTTTTCTAATATAGTTATAAAGTTATCTGTAAAGGCTGGAGTGATGGATGTAGAACCGAACACTACACTGAGTTTTTAGCTCTCTAACTCTGAGTCAGTCAGCGACTTGAAGGGGGGCCACATGGGACATAACTGTTCAATGAGTTTGCAATTCATCCTTAGCATGCAGCTCAGATTCAAAAGCAATCAGTGGAAAACAAGAGAGCAGGAAGTTGTATTTTGTTCTGTTATGTTAGACATCCAGCCAGATACCCGCTGGTTGGGTGGGTTCGGGCCGACCCCCTACACCCATTTGCGGGTTGAGGTCTTCTTCCTGCTCTCCCCTCCCACCATCTTACACTGCTGACTTCCAGCTTCTTTTTTTATAGATGCCTGCCTGCTCATCCCACCCCTTTTTTGACGTCATTGGCAGGACGGCTCGGCTCTATAAATGGAAGTCGGGCGCAAGTGGTGGGAGGGCAGGTTTTACCCGACCCACACATCACTCATCCAGTCACTCCAGCCTATCTATATTTTTTATTTTGCACAGCCTATCTATTTACCCAGTTTTTATTTTCATACTAAATGGAGTCCTTCTGAAGTTGCGATGTCCACTGCTAATCACACTAATAATTTGTATCATTTTATTTTGAGTATGCAGTATTAGATATGTTCCCTCACTGAGATTAAAATCAAAATGTTTTCTGTTTGTTATGGAGTTGTGATGTATAGTAACCTTACATAGTTGGGACTCAAGGACAAGTAACAGGGTTTAAAGAGTTAGAGGTTCACTACAACATTGGCTAATGTTGCATCTTTGTTTGCGTACTAGTGCTCATTGATCATATTTAGCAATGCATTTTTCTGTAAAAAAAAAAAAAAGCCCTGTTAATGAATATCTTCTTTATGTTCCATTAAGTATAAGAAAATTAACCTCTGCTGGAGAAGAAAGACAAGGCTACTACACATTTTGTGAAGAAAATCCATAAATGTAGATGTATTCACACTGCTTATAATGGCTGTCCAAATTTGGATTTTAGCATTCTATCTCATAAAAGATGTATATCAGTTTATATCTAGCATTTATTGTTTTTGCATTTTTTTTCTTAAAGGGATACTGTCATGGGAAAACATGTTTTTTTCAAAACGCATCAGTTAATAGTGCTGCTTCAGCAGATTTCTTTACTGAAATCTGTTTCCCATGTAAATTTGAATGTCCCATTGGACATCTGTTTCTCAAGAGAGCAATCAGAGCTTTTTTATATTTAATTTTGAAATCTGACATGGGGCTAGACATTTTGTCAGTTTCCCAGCTGCACCCACTCATGTGACTTACTTCAGTCACACTTTACTGCTGTACTGCAAGTTGTAGTGATATCACCCCCTCCCTTTCCTCCCAGCAGCCTAACAAAGGAATAATGGGAAGGTAACCAGATAACAGCTCCCTAACACAAGATAACAGCTGCCTGGTAGATCTAAGAACAGCACTCACTAGTAAAATCCAGGTCCCACTTAGATACATTCAGTTACATAGAGTAGGAGAAAAATCAGCCTGCCAGAAAGCAGATCCATCCTAAAGTTCTGGCTCTTTCTGAAAGCACATGCCCAGGCAAAATGACCTGAGATGGCTGCCTACACACCAATATTACAATTACAAAAGTATACATGGTGGGTTAGGAATAAAATGTTATATGGTGTAGAGTGAATTATCTGCTGTGTCATTTAGAAATAAAAACAACACCATAAAAATAATGACAGTATCCCTTTAATGTAAATTTGAATGTCCCATTGGATTGATTCAAAGTTAATTAAACAGATGTGAATCAAAAAGTGCAACTTTCCACAAATCCATAAAATTGGAAATGGGGAAAAAAATTTAATAACTTTATGTATTAGAATAACTGACCAATACTATTTGAAAAATCATGCACCTACAGGAAATAACATTTGATTGGATTTTTACCTGTTCATTGCAGTTCCATGGGATTTCATGGTTCCATGCGATCCAACTGTTAGTGGCAGAAAGTCATGTGACCCAATATGACTGCCAAACAAGGTTCCCATTCATCTCTATTTTATGGCATCCTATTTGCATGCAAATCACTTTCCATCAACTGGGCACATACAGATTTACTTTTGTTTTTCAAAGTGTGGCACTGAATGCAGTCACAAACTGTAGTTCTACAGACAGTGGCATCAATATTTTCTCTGATTTTGTGTTGAACTGATTCTCTAGAAGGCTATGGTCCCAACATTCATAGGGCAGGTAAAGATCTGATTATAAATTCAATGGTGTTGCTCTAATGTGTCTTAGGGACGCAATCATTTACCAGGAATAAAAAATAAATGTCCCTTATCTTAGCTTAAAAGTATTTCAAATGTTCCATGTCAAAATAGGAACTCTGCTTTAAGCATTTTCATTTTTTTAAACTGTTTGCATTGTGGGGCCACATCTTCGTTTTCAAATAAACTCTGCATTTTTATTTTTACGGAACATAAAACTTCCAGCTGAATATTTAGATATGTAAATATTTGTGATGTAAAATATTATTTCTGGTGGAAAAAAGTTGCCCCAGTTCTATTTTGATGTCCTTGCCCCACCTACCAAGACGTATTGACATTTTTGTTATGAGACTGATTTGGGAGCTCTGCAGTATTCCGACTGTACATGTGGTGTTGTCTGATTTTTATTTCTGTGTAATTCATTCTTTTTCCTAAATAAATCTTCCCAAGGAAATCATACACCACTTGGTTTGTTTTCAACAAAGAATTACAAGGAAATGAGTGGAGCTCAGCGAACAGAAAAACAGATTTTCTATTTGTGCCTTTAGAACTATAGGTTTTTCAGGAAAGGGACATTGTTAGGTATCAAACAAGACAAGTAGGGCTTTGTTTGGTGGTTAAATAGCAGGTTGCTGCAGACTTGCAGGGTTGATAAACAGAATGCAAAACTTTTTCTGTCTACATGTATCAATTACAGTTAACCTTTTGCTGAATACCAAACTGAATCTGAAAATGTAACGTTGGAATGGCATTATCTACATCAGCACTGTCCAACTTCTGTGGTACAGAGGGACGAAATTTTTCTGGCCTACATAGTGAAGGGCCGATAATGGAAGTCGGTGTTGACCACTCCGTTTTTAAACCACATCCAAGACCATGTCCAAATTAATTGTTTGTGGTAGCAGACCAAAAACCAGGTTGGTGCTCACTGCAGGGATATCAATTATCACTTATTTGTGAAAAAAGTCATAGTAAGACATACCCTTAAATCCATATGCCTCCTCTTCCCCTGTGCACATGATTAATCACCTTGGCCCCTAACAATTTATTTTCAAATGCTAACAAACACCCAGAACAAATATCAGGCTTTTGTTCCACCAGCAGAGCAGGGCACACACAGGCAGAGTATGTCACACACAGGCAGAGTAGGGCACACACAGGCAGAGTAGGGCACACACAGGCAGAGTAGGGCACACACAGGCAGAGTATGGCACACACAGGCAGAGTAGGGCACACACAGGCAGAGTAGGGCACACAGGCAGAGTATGTCACACACAGGCAGAGTATGTTGCACAGGCTGAGCAGGGCACACAGGCAGATTTGGACACATACAAAGTATGTCACACAGGCAGAGCAGGGCACACAGGGAGCATAAGGAAGGCAGAATAGAGCAGGAGACAGAGAAACCCATCAGGACCACTCTAAGATGTACTACATACAGTGACACAGTGCTGGTGCTATTAGCATTTTGTATAAAGTGTAAACAATGTGGGCAGTTTCAGTCTGGTTCTCAGGTATGAACAGGGGCTTTAGAGGTGTGAACAATTGAGGTGTTAGAGTGTGAACAATGCAGGGGGAACACAGGTGTGAACAATACAGGGGATTAGTCTAAATTTGAGGTTTAAACAATGCAGGGACCAGTTAATCTCTGTAGTCATACCATTTAAATCTTATACATGGTAGGCAAAAACAGCAGATAAGGTGTCAGTTGGACAGCCCTGATCTACATAACGAATTTGTTCAGTTGTCCAGATGTCAAAGGTAATTTTTAGGGATGCACAGAATCCACTATTTGGGATTCGGCTGAATCCCCAGATCCTTCATGAATGATTTGGCCAAATCCCAAAACAAATCCTAATTTGCATATGCAAATTAGTGACAGGAAGGTAAAAAGTGGAAAAAACCTTCCTTGATTTGTGACAATAAAATACTTGATTTCCCACCCCTACTTTGCATATGCAAATTTGGTTCAGCCAGGCACAAGGTTTCGCCAACCCAAATCCTTCCGGGATAGGCCAAATACTGCCCAATCCCGAACCAAATCCTGGATTTGGTGCATCCCTAGTCATTTTACACTTTAGTGTGCACATTTGCTTTGTCTGAACACTATAATAGGGGTTGATTTTTTTCACAAATTGTATTTGACCTCTACAAATTCATGCTTTATTTGAGATTTCTTAAAGTGGACGTGTCACCCAGACAAAAACTTGTATATTAAAAGTCCTTTTCAAATTAAACATGAAAACCAAATTTTTTTTTTATTATATCATTCATAGTTGTAAACTCATTTAAAAATCTCAGCTGTCAATCAAATTAGGGATGCACCGAATCCACTATTTTGGATTCAGCCGAATCTTTTGAGAAATATTCGGCCGAATACGAAGGGGAAACCATTTTTTACTTCCATGTTTTGTGACAAAAACTCATACAATTTCACTCCCGCTCCTAATTTGCTAATGCAAATTAGGGTTCAGATTCAGTTCGGATTCAGTTCTGCTGAAAAAGGCCGAATCCCGAACCGAATCCTGGCTTTGGTGCATCCCTAAATCAAATAATGCCTGTCCTTACTCTATGCCTTAGTCATAGAGGCAGGGCAGGCAATTACTTTTGCTTTCCATTCAGCACTTACTAGATGACACTGCACTCCTGTAAAAACTCACGCTGGTGGTCTAGTGGGCCTGCAGGGACGCTGCTCCTCTTTCTTGGTTTCGCCATTATCCTAGGGCGCACGTGGTATGCACTTCCTTCTCTTCTAGACGCTTTGACGCTGGCGTGATGACGTCAGCACGCAATGGTGCCAAATTCAAACGTATTTAAAGGAGCTTTTGTATTTTGATAATTGCCAGTTATAGGTTTCCTTGTGAGTTCCTGGTGCCTCTGTGCTGTCTAAGCTTCTGATATCTTATTACCTGTTGTGACCCCTGCCTGTTTGTGACTATCCTGACTTCTGAAATCCTGACCCTGCCTGGTAAACCGGCTCTTCTGTATCCATATCCCTTCTGACTGATCTCCTGGTTTGACTCTTGCCTGTCTGATTCCGCTTGTACTCTGCCTGCATCGACCTGGCCTGATTGGACTACGCTTTCTGTCTACGCCTTGTACCGTGACCTTCTACCCAGACTTTGCCTTACGTTCGTGCCCATTTGCTTGTCCAGAACCCTTAGCTTGTCACCTCTCTTAAAGGAGAAGGAAAGTCAGAATTGACTTGGGGGTGCCAAACGTAAGGCACCACCAAGTGATTAAACAGATTTACCTCAAACCTGGGGCCAGGGGTTTTTGGATTTTTTTTTCTCTAGTAATTATGTAAAATAGGCCTCCACAAAGTTCTGCAAAATTAAAATCTTTGTTCATTGCATTCCTAATATAAAAACTGCAATGAGCCATTAAATCGCCAAAACAAGGGCAATCAACGAAATCTGCAGATGTGGGTTTGTAGGGTTGCTTGAATGTTAGCAGGTAAATTAAATTATGTTTTATTTACAGTCCTATGGGCATACATTCTGGATCCCTAAGGAGTGCAAAACTGTGACCCATAGGATCTATCAATAAAGTACATTGTCTGTGGGACTGGCTCTGCAAGCTGTGCTTGCACTTGAACAAAAAATCTGTTGCAAAATTTATGTCTGCTCTTGTGCAGCGCTCACCAGTGTAGCAGAATGCCACATGCACATATATGATATATTGTATTATTATTTGGTACCTGCACCACCCAAACAACTCATCACTGAAGTCCAAAAGCATGGATCTGCAGAAAACTCAAAATAAAACATAAAGAATTAGTTTGTCTTTAAGAAATTAACCCCAAGAGAAGCTTTTTGTGTCCCATGATTCAGAAAGAAATAAGGTGTGTGGGGAAAATAAGTAAAGTATGGAAATCAATTCATTGGGAGAAAAACAATCATGATCTAATTGTGTATTTATCTAATTGTGTGTAATTTTAATCATGCAATAAATTGCAAAATATGTTTCTGTATATAAAAGTAAAGTGCATAACATGAATAAAGTGCCATATGAAAAAATGGTCTGGACCTTCTCATAAGGGAATTATACTACTAACTACACTGAAATGTAATATTTATTAGCTCATGTCTAAAACCAACTATTCTGAAAGATAGGGAAAGAAATTAAAAACACTTAAAATTTCCGTAGTGATCTAGTTACCATCCAGGATTGAATAATATACAATTAGCCACTTTTTGTGCATCTTAGACTATACATAGTGCAGTAATTTGCCAATATCCCACCAAGATTTTACATGTGACCAACCAACTATTTATCTATAATATAAGGGGTTCAAGGCGTTCTATACGGAGATTAGGTGGGTAAATCAGCTAATATGTACATGTCATGGACGTACCAGGACCTCAAATTGCTGTGCCAAAAACTTTCCCTGACATTTTATCCTCTCAGAGGCACCTACATATTTTTTTTAGCCTAAAACATGTCTAAATATCACTTCCACCACAAGGGCTGGTTCCTTAAAGGAACGGTCAGTGTAAAAATAAAAACTGGGTCAATAGATCAAAATAAAAAATGTTTCTAATATAGTTAGTTAGCCAAAAATGTAATGTATAAAGGCTGGAGTGCAAACTCACTGAACAGTTATGTCCCATGTGCCCCTCCCTCATGTCTCTGATTGGTTACTGCCTGATAACCAATCAGTGGAAACCAAGAGAACTGCAAAGCAGGAAGTAGTGTTCTGGCTATTGTTACACATCCAGTCACTCCAGCCTTTATATATTACATTTTTGGCTAACTAACTATATTGGAAACATTTTTATTTTGCACAGCCTATCTATTTACCCAGTTTTTATTTTTACACTGAACAATTCCTTTAAAATAAATTGTGAAAAGCCACCACCCCTATCTATAGAAATCATAGCCCATTATGTGCTGTTTGTATTGTGCTAGCAAATAATTACCTTTTTCTCCATTCACCACCACCATTCATAGTTCCCCTGATCTCTATTTTCACAGTCGTTTGTGGTTCAAAGTAAAAAATAGAGCAAAGCACTTGGGCACATTTTGCTCAAGAGGGCTTTGTCAAAAGCTCCTCTTGGGGTGTTTTTATTAAAGGAGAACAAAAGGAAAATTACACTTGGAGGTGCCAAAAGTTGGGCACCCCAAGTGATTATATGTGCTTACCTGACACCCGTATCAGCAGAAAACTGCAACAGTCCAGGGTTCTTCCAGCAAGCACCACGGAGCAAGACTTTTCCTGCTACCTCTGTCTTCTCGTGGCTGTGCATGCTCAGTGGAGTGAAAAGCCAAAGTTAACGAAAAATAGCTTATTTTGTTCTACTGCGTATGACTCTCCCCCAGGAAATTTGAAAACCAAATAAGAAGGAAACGGATCACTCCGTGGTGCTTGCTGGAAGAACCCTGAGGGGTGTGAGGTAAGTAAATATAATAACTTTTTTTGCATAACTTTTGGCACCCCAAGTGTAATTTGCCTTTTTTTCTCCTGTAAAGACAATTTAAATATCAAAATAATACAAGTACAGGTCTTTGATAACATTTAGGGCAATGGCACACAAGGAGATTTGTTGCCCATGGGAAATCTGTGCTACAGCAGGTCTCCTGCAAATGTCTTGCCATTCACTTACCTTAGGATCTCCACATGTAAAACACATTGCATGCATCAATCTCCATGGGGAAATGCCTTATGCCATACTTTCCTGCAGTTAAGCCTGATCGTTGCATGTATTGTGTTTTACATAAGTTCATCTAAAGCAAATGATTAGACATTTTAAAGTGGACCCGTCACCACAAAAACATATTCAAAATCATATTTTATCACATTAGTCAAGCAAAATTGACATTAATAACATTATATACATTATTTTAATCTTGTTTTCTTCAGTCTGGGAATTCATAATTATAGCAAGCAGGCAGGAGCCATTTTGTGGACACTGTTATTAAGACAAGCCTTGCATCATCTCAGAATCTTGTTTGTGCACCAGAATGGGGGAACCAATGTCTATCCCCATGTCCTGGCTACACAATTAAATGGTTAAGAGAACTGGGGGAATGTGTGGAGAGCAGTGGCATCTAGGAAGTGCTGAATGGAAAGTGAAAGTAATTATCTGCCCCACATAGAGGAGTGACTTACAATATTTGATTGACAGCTGAGATTTTTAAATGAGCTTAAAACAGCTATGAATGCTTTAATAAAAATTTTAAACTGGATTTCATGTTTAATTTGAAAAGGACTTTTATTATACAAATTTTTGTGTCTGGGTGACGGGTCCACTTTAAGGAGAATTGTCGCCCATGGGTAGAGCAGATTTTTATTGCCTTTAACCAACAGCATTTCTCAGCTGAAACTACACACCTGAAAAAGTGTAACAATACTTTTCTTATGATCAATGATCTACTTAACGTTTTTAGGCTTTGGGACGTAAAAATAAAAACTGCTGTCATATTTTGTTTCCTCTGTTTTTAGGATGCAGTGGTTTCTTCTTTAATGAATTTCCATTTGTTTTCAAGTGTTCATCATCTTTTTCTAGTTACAGCCTATTTCATAATGCTGAACCATCTTGTGCTTGTTAACTGATGTGCAGAACTTGTTTACAATTATAAAGAAAAAACAGTGTGGGGGAGAGGGTAACACGGAGTGAGTAGACTTCTGGGGCGCAGTAGTACAGATGCCCAAGTGGAGCCCTGACATAGAGGAATATTTTGTAACAGCTTGCCACAGTTCTCCAGTGAAATTCCTCCACATTCTCTTCCATTTCTAGTAGTTTTTTTTATTGTTTTTATCAATTGCAAAACTGGGCAGCAAACTGGAAAATGAGGTTCAATGGTGATTAATGCAAGGTTATGCATAATAGTATTTATAATAATATAAATGTGAGTTATAAATGAAATGGCAGTGTGTTGGCGGTTTCCTAAATTGAAAAGGATCTAGGGGTCTTTGTAGATAGAGAGTTTTTGTGGAGAACTAGTTGTCTAATTCCAGGCAGTGTCATTCTGTGGCTACTAAAGCAAATAAAGTTCTGTTTTGAATAAAAACGGGCATAAACTCTTGTATGAAAACAGGCATAAACTCAAGGGAAGAAAACATAATTATGCCTCTTTATAGATCCCTAGTAAGACCTCATCTGGAATATGCAGTGCCGTTTTGGGCTTCAGTCCTTAAGAGGAATCTAAATGAGCTGGAGAGAGTACAAAGACATGCAACTAAATTGGTTAGAGGGATGGAAGACTTAAAGGAGCACTAAACCCATACTTTAAAAAAAACCTTCCCCCCTTCCCCATAGATCCCGCTCCGATCCCAGCCAAATTTGGCAATTCCAGCGAGTTTCGGCACATGCACATGCGCAAAAACATCGTTCAGTACACGAAGATTACTGAACAGAAGAAGATGGCTGCCTTGAACTCCGACGCCTGAATCTGGGGGTAGGTTTTTTTTTTTTTAAGTATGGTTAAGTTCTCCTTTAAATCATGGTGGTTGTTTTCTCTGGGAAAAAAGGCACTTGCTTTCTCTTTTCAACTCAACTTTGTAATTATATATGTGAAATCTCACTTTTACCCAATGATAAATACACCTCTAATAATCCCACAGAAATACATAAAGAGCAGTGGAATTTGACTCTGGTGGACTGTGAAAAATTGTAGTTTCACTCATTGATAAATATGTCCCTCAGTTGTTACCAATTAGATGTCTAAAACACATCCTCTTTGTAAATCTTTGGTATTCCCCTTAAAACACTTTTGCTGCAGGGTTTAGTTAAATGGCTGCCATTTACTGTTCTACAGAGTCTGCAAATTCAACAAAAATAAGTATATTCTTTATTGATTCAATGTGAAGCAGCAAGCATGTCATGGTCAGACCTGGGCTTTTGGGATTTAAGCATTTGAGTAAATTTAATAACATTGTGGTTCATTAAACCAAATAACATTGTCATTCATTTAAACAGAACATAAAGGCCATGGTTTTACCAATTTCCCTTATGGCACTCCCCTTTAATTCATTTTTAGAGATGATCAAAAGTGCAAGTCATTTGTTGTTTTTTTTTCGCATCTCAGGCTAACAAACAATTATATTTTTATTGATACCAGATGACAGCCTTACACAGAGCACTCTGTCCTACAAAATGATCACACGTTAATGGGACTAAATGGCCAGGTCTTTGGTTCATGTCCTCCTTTAAAGGCAATATGGACCATGCAGAATGCAACATCAAGAAAAAGTTTGCAAACAGCCATTTTTTTGGCTTTACACACTGTTTTATGCCTTACCTGAATCATCACAGGTCTCTGGTCTTCTTCTACCACTTCCCCAGAATACAGCTCTGAATGTGTAATAATGGCTATACACTGAAAAAATATATATCATTTGGCCCCTACAGGATTTTTAAACCTGCACCAGCTTAAATCTGCACATGAATGGCCACCTTTAGTCAGCACTGTATTGTTTATGGGCATCGCACCAGCTAAAATGTAATTTAGGTGCTTGAGTTAGGGAGTAGCAGCTTGCAATAGGACTCTGTCCTTACTGTCTGCCTTCAGACAATGGAAATAAGGTTTGTCAGATTTCCAATTGCTACAAGAGCACAGCTTCCCCTGGGGCACAAGTGCTTGATTAGTGAGCATTAAGGGTAGGGTTGCCACCTGTCCAATTTTGGGAAAGACAGCATGGTTTTTGGAAGAGCTGTCTGGTTCAATACTGCCTGCCCAGTTTTCCAGCCATAGCCACTGGGCAGGATCTCCTAGATTGCTGTGGTGATCAGCCATTCATCACCTATCAACCCCATGACTCCACTGCCCTGCCCATGACATCAGTGCCTACCCCTGCCTAGATTTCCCCATGAAAAAAGGTGGCAACACTAAATAATGGTCCTTCAGCACTTAAAGCACTTGAGCACCCTGGGGTAACGTAACCTAATATCTTTTTTTTACAGATTTGTTTTTGTTACAAGCTGCTAAATTAATGTCACAAAAATTCACATCTTTTCACCAGGTGAAATTTCTCCAATGCAAGACTTGGAATATTCACTAATGTATCACAATCACAAGAATTTGTGTGGGAAAGTGGAAAGTTGTGAGGAATTGCACCAATTTCAGGTTGGCAAACTAGCACTATAATGATAGAGGCCGTAGTGCCGGTTGATCGTGCGCAAAGTGATGCTGGCGCCAGTGGCGTTTCTGGGGCCGCCTGAGGTTAAAACCCGTATAAAGTTATAAGAGGTGGCTTTTTGTGATGAGCGAAATTATTCACAAAAATTTTTGCATATCAAAATTATTATGACGCCCATAAACTTCAGTGCATTTTGCCATATTTTTGCCGTTTCGCAAATTTTGGCCAAAACTAATCGTATTCGCCCATCACTAGAGGTACCTGCTTTAGTGTTGTGCAGGCTGGCACAGCAATAAAAATGGTAAAACCATGGGCTAGCCAATACTATTTCTCAATACTATCTACTAAACTGATAAATAGGCTTTTTATAAAAATCAACATATTGTGATGAATTTTGCTAAATTAAACTAAAATAAATTTTTCCTTTTGTAACTGATGCAGTGGCGGAGATCGCAGCACTGCAAACATGGTAAGGAAATTGTGCGGCTGGAGGGAGGCCCAGTGCAGATCCTGCACCCGGGCCTGGAAAAGGGGAGTTACATTACTGGCAAATGCACAGTGTTCACCATAGAGTTCTGGAAAATGGTGCACAGGACAGAAAACCATATTATTTTTCAAGAGGATGTTGACAATTCTCTTTGGAATCTGTTACTTGGGTGCTGGAATCTGAATGCTTCTGTCACACATACTCATCTGCGTGTTGAGAGCAGGGAAAGGATGTTACATTTAGTTTATGGCAGTTTCTCAGCACTGTCGGTGCCGTGTTTTTTATGCAACTTCATTAACAGAAATAAAAAATATTTTCATTGCAATCAGACCATAAATGCCCATAAGTTGCTACTTAACCCACAGGTCCTGTTCACAGGCACCATCTTCTCCCATGTGGTCTTCTTCCTGGATCCATCGGCGTCTTTTAGCGCATGCGCAGTAGGAGGCATTTGCAGGTTCAGTTCTAGAAGACACCGATGTATCCAAGAAGAATACCACACGGGAGGAGATGGCGCCTGTGAACTCCGTGGACAGGACTTACGGCGATTGGTAGATAGCAACTTAGGGGCATTTGCCTGGGGGGCTACGCCGGGGGGAGGAGGGAGGCAACACAGGGGAGGGTTTTAGAGACAATTGGGTTGACTTCTCCTGTAAGCGCCTCTTCTCCAGCATGAACATCCACAATTTGGCCAGTCTTCCCTCATAGCTAAGCTTTTCAATACATTTCAGTAGCTTAGTTACCCTTTTCTACATCCTCTCTAAATTCAATAATGTCCTGTTTGAGTGCATGTCAGTCTCTTGTACGGTAAGCACATGGTAAGCAATGATCATCATTATATCTCCTGCTCAAAAGGTCTCATCTGTCAGTATTTAGCTATCACAGTTCACAGAGTAGAATATGTCTCAATAGAGCTCTCACATTTGGGCCACCAGTTATAGAGAAATCAAAGCATGATGTCATTTTAACTAAGGAGTTAACCCTTTAAAGATGTACAGTACCTGCTTGCAATTAATTTTGTATACTTCATTCACTTGTGTAAAATCTCCTTCTCTTTTAAACTTTACAAGTGTTATTAAACCACCTCTATTTTGTATCCACAAACATCTCATGTTGGTGACTTTTACAAAATTAAATGGATGCATTCAATCCATTTATATAAATGGGTTTTGCCTCCAGACTGAAACTTAAACTGACCATAGAGATAAAATTGATTAGAGCATACCAGTGCGAAAACTCATGGTAAGCAGAAGAGACACATGCCAAGAAGTGGGGCACTAGGCACTTACCACTTCTTTCTGCCAACCCATAATCCATTCCTGCCCACTCCCCCCTCTCACTCTTCACTCAACAAGAATCATAGAAACACAACAGGACACTACAGGAGAGAGTTGGAGAGGTGGGTGTGGTGGCCAACCAGGTTGCGGCCAAGATTGCCTTGGGCACCCGGCTGGCCTGGCCCAGCAGTGGATAATATTCAACTTAACCCATATTACAGTGGATAAATTCCATGCGTTATGGTTTTGAGTTTGGTTCCATCAATGTCACGTTGATCATCTATGCTCAGTCGTACTCAAAACTACATATATGGGATAGAACTAAGACAATGAAAGATCATCTCAAGCCTAAATAACACTAGTCTCCATTCCACCCTGTGAAGTGTCATTCTAAATACCCATGATCACAATGTGTGCCTAATGGATGGATCAAAGGGCATAAACAATCATTAAACAAGTAATCACAGCTCTATCCTTGACCCATACATTTTGTTTTCTTCCTGAGGCACAAGTTTCTAGTAAGCTGGTAAACACAATTTTAAGCCAGCATTCCATTTTATAGGCACATAATGTAAAAATATAAATGCCAGCACATGGGTATGGCCTTGGGCCCAAGATGTTCATTATCTGCTAAGCTTTATATATTAACAAAAACTGTCATCACAATATATTAGCATTTACAACATTTAAAAAAATATATTATATAACGATTTTTGAGTCTCTTACTATTAACCTGTTACTGGGATTCATTTTGCTTATTACACATAGCTGTGATTTATATAGTAACCCTGGTTGTTTTCTCTCCTCTTCCATCCAAATGTCTGTGTGTCAAACAACATGTTTGCTTATCCCCTACTCTAGGGCATCGTGTCCTAATGGCAATTTTCAACCTATAGTAGTTGAGTAGGTACACAAACCGGCAAAAAAATGGTTGTCCTCCATTACTACAAAAATAAAACTTACATAGAACAACAGTGTTAGTCTATGCTTTACTGATCAAAGTATTTTTCACACTGTGTGCACTAGTGTGTTAATTGTGTTTATTTTTATTTTAGCACACTTTCCCTTTGAGTTAGACATACAGGAACAGTTGGGAAGAGCCCACATCCATACATTTGTATCCTGAAACGTTAACAGGAAGCTCAGGCATGAAAAAAAAATCAAAGTGGCAAGGGGCCAGACCAACAGAAATATTAGCCATTCACAGCAGGTGTAGCTCTGGGAGATCTTCCTTCTTTAGACTGAGAAACAAAGGGAGTCAGGCTACCCTTTTCTCTGCTCTCCCAGAAAGGAACTTGGGGTGAAATT
The DNA here is from genome assembly GCA_024363595.1 of Xenopus borealis. NCBI lineage: Eukaryota > Metazoa > Chordata > Amphibia > Anura > Pipidae > Xenopus > Xenopus borealis. The sequence goes on from CM044438.1 coordinate 42,719,523, forward strand.
CCACGTTGGGTGAGATGAACTTAGACAATAAACATTTTGCTTCTCAGATCTGAAGTATATTAACTGACCAGAGGTTCTGCCTATTACAAAGTACAATCATAATTATTATTATTATAAAAAAGTGAATGGCACCAGATTGTATCTCTCTCACATGCAAATTAGAGTATAACAGACACACACAACATAACACCCTTAGAACATCCAATTGTCACTGTCATTGCCGGCCAGAATATCCCAACTTAAATGGAAGATGGAGAAATAAAGTAGGTCATGTATTCAGCCCAATGCAGGCTGTGTGTTACTGGCTTTTGTTACCAGCAATGTAGCACTATACATTATTATGTGCTCATTTCTGTATTTTTGAAGTAATTCTATTTCTAATTCTAGAACTTTATCGTTACTCTATAGGAACCAATTACAAAATTCCATTATGTGTGTCCTGTTCTGCATTTGGAACAGGGAGTTAGCCCACTGCTTTTCTCTTGAAGGTACTGTATTGTCCATCTTGACTCTATTAGACTAATATTTTCCATTAATGGGATTTTTTTTGATGAGTTTGTTAAGCTTAAGTTATTTAATTGGGTTCTCAGAACCTAAACTACAAAACACTTTGTTAGTTTCCCATGGAAATATAATATATTCCTTGCACCGAAAAGCACCTTTTCCTGTTGAATGGAAATTCAGTCAACTGTAACAGCAAAAACAACTTTAGAAAACAGGATACATTTGTTAAGGCACTCGGTGTAATTTGTGTTTTCAGAAGGGCAAATTGTCAGCAGTGCAGGGAGGTCATGTTACTGGAGTAGTGGTTTTGCTGTGGAAACTACATTACTTTTGCTCCAGAAGAAATGCAAATTTGAAGCTGCTGGGGAAATGAAACCCTTTGTGATAAGCTTTCAGCCGTCACTGTTATAAAAGCTGAAGTGGTTTGGTTTCCATTAGGATTTTAGGCTATGAAAGATAAATAAATACATATTTTAACTTCTTTTTGAAGGTTTAACCTTTTTCAAAACTGTAAAAAACGTCACTAAATTTCAAAATCAAATTTTCTTACTTTCCGTATACCTTTGCTTTATCCTCTCCTATTGACTAAATATATGCATATGGTATGCTTATATTCAATTTCTGTTTGAGAAATGTAAATACAAATAATTGATAGAAAAAACTGTAAAAACAAATCCCTAGCATTTTATAGAGAACAATTTTTGGCATAGGTATGCATAAAAAAAGGATTTTGAGCCTGAGAGTAAGTTTCAAGGTTCTTCTTTTTTTGCAATTTGAGCTTAACGAGGACAATATTTGGAATAAAATGGATATTACTGTACATCATGGATAAATGTGAACTACTATCATATATTAACATGGCACTAAATGCCTGGTGGTAAAGTTCAGTTCCCATAAAAAATGATCTTACCAAAAAAGAAGGCACTGTTACTCCAGGTTCTAATTTAATGTCTTCTTTCTTATTATTTCTGGTCATTGAAAAGGAAGAGGCAAAAGAAGAGTATCACTCCAGGGCAGGGCCACCATTATAAATAACCGGGGCCTCATACAACAAAATGGCACCCCACCCCAGATCTCACTTACCTCACACCACAGTTAAAAGACCACACAGAGATCAGCACTAAAAACGGTACAAACAAGTGATAAAAAAAAATTTTTTTTTAATTAAGAAACATTACAGCCCTGGAGAATATTTTTAAAAAAAAAAAAAACATTGGTGGCAGGGGCCTATAGTATTAGTATTAAAATAATACATTGATGGCCAGGTGTTTAATAAAAACACTCATTGGTGTTCAGTAGAACTGAACTTGAGGCTTTTGGACTTTAAGTTCGGCTCCTTTCAGGACATCGGGTCTTTTCACGACTTCAGGACTACAAGTTTGGCTTTTTTGGGACTTCGGGCCTTTTTGCGGCTTCAACTTCGGCTCTTCTGGACTTCGGCAGTTCGGGGCTATGACAGATGCAGCTTGGAAGTCAAGGGGGCCGGCTATTTTGAAAGGTGCAGTACAGCTGGGCCCCCCTTTAGACCCGGGCCTGGTACAGCAGTACCCATATATAGGGAGCAAGGGTAAAGGGGAGCCAGGCACATACCTCTTCTACCTCCTTCAGCGAGTTTGGGCCCTTCTTTCCCCCACCTCTGCAGCTCTCCGTCCATCGCAATGGTCGGAGCACAAATACGGTATTCCATACACATACACTCACACATTCACGTACCTGTACAAGGGGGAAGGGACATGGAGGCTTGGCACTGCACTCTTTCCTCCATTGTAGTGAATGCACTGTAAGGAGATAATGGCATATTTCACCTACCAATTTTATTACATATGCTCACCTTATCTACCTTTAACATTATAGAGACCCTCAGATTTTCTTGTGTGTCACCAGCTTAGTACCTCTCTTCTCTTAAAGTGTGTGCATTGTAACCACTTATGTTATACTTACCACAAATGGTGAATAACTTCCAATGAAAGACTTTATGTAGCGTCAGTAGTCTGACTGCACAGGACTTATGAAATATATGCCCTGGAGACAAAAAAAAAATCTTTATTGCTTCTTAAGTAGGAGACATTGTTCTTTATAACTTTTTATTAATGCATTCCAAAACTGTAATAATATTTCTTTTATCCATAGGAAGTGTTGCAACATGATAAAGAAGTCAGAAATTCTAAATGATGAAATTCACTTGCATTCTGTTCATACCATCAGCTAATCCATTTCACCTGCAACACAGCTATACGTTCCTCTAACACAGTGCTGTCCAACTTCTGTGGTACTTAGGGCCAAACTTTTTCTGGCCTACGTGGTGGAGGACCGATAATGTAAGTCAGTGTTGACCACTCCCCTTTTTAAACCAAACCCACTGTAAACCACACCCACATTACCACAAGAACTGTTAAGGTCATATCCACATTAACAGTAGTAGCACACCAAAAAACCTAATGGTTGGTGCTCACTGCAGAGATATCACTCATTTGTGAAAGATTTAAGCCATATGCCTAATCCTCTCCTGTGGATAATACAGAAACCCCCAATACATGATTAAACACCTTAGGGTCCCCTAATAATTATTTCCAAATGCTAACAAACACCCAGAACAAACCCCTACCAGGTTTACATCCCACAGGTAGCAAAGGGCAAGCTCAGAATGGCACACACAAGCAGACTATGACACACACAAGCAGCACTGGGCAATCAGAGTATGACACACACAAGCAGCACTGGGCAAACAGAGAATGCCACACACAAGCAGCACTGGGCAAGCAGAGTATGACACACACCAGCAGCACTGGGCAAGCAGAGTATGACAACACAAGCATGAAAAAGAGTGACAAATAAGGGTTGTGATTGGCTATTTGGTAACCCCTCTATGTGGACTACCAGCCTACAGGAGACTCTAAATGTACACCTGGTTTCTAACTAAAACTTGCCTCAAAGCCAGGAATTAAAAAATAAACACCTGCTTGATTAAGGGGTTGGTGACCAACATGTTGCTTGCAAGCCAATGGTTGGGGATAATAATCTATATGTATGAGGGTAGCATGAATCATACATTTTTGTGATAACTCATTATATGGAAGCAAATAGTTGTCTCTGCCAGCTTGTCTTTGGCCTACTGCTTGGTAGCCAGCCAAAATAAAATAAAGTAGGAAAGGAAGCCAGGTAAATACAAGGAGCATTGGGCAGATCAAGAGAAGAAAAGCTCACAAGAGGCAATATAAGATATTAACATTTTTTAATGAACTTATAAAAATGTATAGACACCATCTTCTTCTTGTAAATCACATATAGCAATGTGCACACATATACTGCCCTGGTATTCTGTTAAACCTTAATAACCTATCATTCTAGTGTAAGTTTCTATTTCAACATTGGTCTTGGGTAGATGTGAGAGTTCCTAAACAATTAAAGGAAAACACGTGGGTCTTACACAGAGTCCAATTTCTTGTTCAGAGTAGCACATATACGTAGGTTATTTTTACACAATAAATCGTATTTATCTCAGTAGCATTGAACTGGGAATGGCCATATTCTAATAATTAGAGCTCACCATAGTAAAATTCACCCACTTTCTGTTCATTCCTATGGGATGTGTATTTATAAAATGGAGAACTCTTATTTTTACCCACTGATAAATTTAGGAAAGACTCGAAAATGGGCGAGTTTTTCTATTCTGACCTCTAGTTTCACAGTTAGATAAATCTGCCCCTTAGTATTAAGAGTGCAGCAGGGAGTGCCAATACACAGATGCTGCCCTTAGTTCACATGCATGCTGCACAACCTGACTCAATGAATCACTTCAGTTCTTTGTTGACATGTCAACTGCCGCCTCTGGGGCTCCACATCAAAGGCAAGTTTGACCCAAGTCTAAAATGAGCATTTAGCACTGCAAAAACTTCATCATGGTCTGTCAGTCTGTATCTAGCATTGGCCATCTAGATTTTAACAAAGAACTTGACATAAACTATAAATTATGTTTAACCTATGGACAAAAAAGGTAAAATATGAAGATAAGAATTTTATTTTAATAAAAGTCATATCAGATGCACATTGGGATTGCATGATACCTTATGTTTTATCTATCATTCTTATGTATTTTTATTTTCTATTTCAGAGCTGTCTTGTTGTGTTAGTAGCCTAGGGCTGTGATCTGATGTAACCGTGGCCATGAGCAGTCAAATGGAACCATATCTCTTTAGCAGGACAAACATGGCAAAAAGGCCAAATAACTGTCCAATATTAAGCTTATGCACAGTGTCCAACTACATCAAGCACCAGAAACAGCTCAGTGAATCAAAACTTCAGTGAGTATTCAGACCCACTTCCCTTGGGTTGACCTTGAAAAGAATATGACCAACTTTCAAGCAAGAAAGAGTAGGTAGCACTGCAGTATGTATAATGTACAGAAACACTAATTTTAGCCAAGAAGAATCAGTGCTAGTCTCTTAATTTATCTTTCAGTGGCAAAAATTACAAATTACAAAATTACATTGCAAAATATTACAGGCTAAACAGGGGAAACAAGCTACTCATAAGACAACATTTTATTTAGTTAAATAAATAAAAGTGCAACTCTCCAAATTAGCACTGGCACTATTAATATAGTTAAACAAAGTTAGTAGAGAGATGCTGTAAAAAGTACATTTAATGTGATTAAAAGCTTCCAGCCACATGTTGAAGGTCCAGTATACCCTTCTTACAAAATAAGGCAAAATTTTATTTATTTATTTATTTTTAAATGGTGGTGTCACTTTATGCAGGCTGATGCTATAAAAAACATTTATAGGCTTTTGTGTTTCTACATAAACTCATCTGCCTACACAGGATTAAAGATATCATATTTTAATGCTCCTCCACCCTGTAGCATTTATTTTATTTCCTTATTCTGTAGTTGATCCCAAAAAGGAAAATAACAGAACCACAGACTATTTCAATAATTGTATCATTATTCACTGATGCCCTGCTTCTTTTCAGCCAGTTAAAGGGATACTGTCATGGGAATTTTTTTCCCCAAAATGCATCAGTTAATATTGCTACTCCAGCATAATTCTGCACTGAAATTAATTTCTCAAAAGAGATTTCTCAGATTTTTTTAATATTCAGTTTTGAAATCTGATTTATGGCTAGACATATTGTCAATTTCCCGGCTGCCAAAAGTCATGTGACTTGTGCACTGAAAAACTTCACTCTTTACTGCTGTACTGCAAGTTGCTCCCCCGCCAGCAGCCTAACAACAGAACAATGGGAAGGTAACCAGATAGCAACTCCATAACACAATATAACAGCTGCCTGGTAGATCTACGAACAGCACCCAATAGTAAAATCCAGGTCCCACTGCAAGATATTCTGTTACGTTGAGTAGGAGAAACAACAGCTCGCCAGAAAGCAGTTCCATCATAAAGTGCTGGCTCTTTCACATGACCAGGCAAAATGACCTGAGATGGCTGTCTACACACCAATATTACAACAACAAAAAACACACTTGTTGGTTCAGGATTGAAATTTTATATTGTAGAGTGAATTATTTGCAGTGTCATTTAGAAATAAAAATACAGCATACAAAACAAGACAGGAAGAATCCCTTAATTATGTTTGTCAGGTTAGGTAAATTCTTTAATAAAAGGAAAACTTGTTCTCACCAAGCTTAAAAAAAAAAAAATTATGCGGCCCTCATGCAGGGGACACATTTTAAAAAAACCTTAAGATACGTAAATTATAAAATACCACATTTCATACACCTGAGAAATACAATGAAAGATAGTCTGATCCATAAGAGAAAACACTACAAAGATCTAAACCTTCATATAATTACACTCTGCAACTGTGTGGGGGCCCAGAGGAGTGGCAAAGCAGTTTAGAGGGGGGGCTTAAAATGTTTTTGTGAAGGAGAGGTGGTGATGGATGGGAATGTAATAAAAAGTTATGACACATGCATACCACCCAAAATGGAAAGAAGGAAAAAAGATTTGACGCACATAGCACAGAATTTTTTTTGACCAGGCCCCTTTTTTGTGGCCACACCCCCTAATTACCATGCCCATTTTACAAAATTTCTACATTTCTGTAGTTTTTATGTTTTATTACAGTTTTACTAATGAAGGTGAGTTGTCCTTTAATCTGTGAATCATCTTCTTCCAAGGGACAACACTGTTACAAATGTATCAAGTATCAATTAAGTTAGAAACATTGTATCTCTTTTGGCTGTGCTGAGACATAGGGACTTTCCACATTCAGTGCAGAGAGATAAGGACTTACCCCATTCAGTGCAGAAAGATTGGGACCTTTCCAGTATTAACCCAGGACAATGGGTTGAGCTGTCAAAAAACGGGACTGTCCGCTCAAAACAGGACACTTGGTAGCCTCACAGGCTGAGGTCAGCCCAATTACTCAGGATGAAAACCAGACTGGGCAAGGAGCTGAAATTGGCCTTTGAATTTTAGCAGGCTGATTTCAGTCCATCTGATCCTAGCCTAAGGGCAAGGCAAGACGTGGTGTTTTTATGTCATGTTTTTAAAATTGCTCTGTCGGGCAAAAATACGCCATTGAAACCACATGCATGCAGCTTTGTATTCTTCCTCCTTGGCTTGTAGCTGCTGCTTCAGCTCCTTGCTGCCTAACTGCAGCTGTTGCACCAACAGTGTAATGAGGTCGATGCTGCATCAGTTCAGAATCCCGCTCCATTTCTGTAAAAATTCCTGATTGTCTTTGAACAACCCGGGCTGTAGCATAATTCTTAGCCCCCGAGGAATACGTTGGGCTTTGGCATACTCTGCTAATAAAGAAAAGTTCATTGTCCATGATATATCTCGTCGTTTAAGCTGCTCCAATAAGCACAAAGTCTCAGTTCCACTGCTTGTGGCGGATGTAGGTAAACCATGTGCTGCGTTAAAAATCTACTTCTTAAGCTGGCCATAGACGCAACGATCCGATCGTACGAATCCTCGATGTGTGGAGTGTTCCGACATTTGTCGTGCCATACCGATCGGTCGTTTGTTCGATCGGCCAGGCTAGAAAATTTCTGTCGGCTGGCGATCATATCTTTGCGTCTATTGCAGATCTTACGATTTTCAGTGGGAGACCGTCACTAGGTTTTTAATCGCACAACTTTTGTACGATCCCTGTCAGGGGCAGAACATCGGCTGATCTGTGCTTTTGCTACTTTATTTGTTCTGAAGGTTAGTGGCAGGTCGGGAGATGGGGAAGTCTATGGCCAGCATTATTCTTCTTCATCTCAGCCTCTGTGAAGCTGAAAGTGTCTGCCCAATGGTCCATTGTGGCAGCGATATCTGCAAAGAACATTCTATGGGTGTTGTACTGTATTTATAATTGAAGGTACTGCACCCAGGCAATTGAAACTTTGTATCGTGAGTGTCAGCTTCTTGATGGAATATATATATATATAGTATGTGGTTTATATATGTTTTTTTTTTCAACTAAGGCTTTTGAAATCAGTTAATGTGAACTTGAGATCAATGCAATGTTATCTGTTGTAAATACTATGTACTAGACTGGGACAAAAAAGAGTTAATATCTCACATTTACAACTCCAGTGCTCCAGTGTCCCAAACATCCCCTGCACGGCCTCTAGATAAGTACAAAAATTCTTCACTGATTTGTGTACAGTGTTTCTGTAAGAAATACAGGTTACAATTTGTTTTTCTCAATTTTAAAATACAAAAGGGGACAAATCCATAAATGATGGTACATTCCTAAGAACTATAATGTACCCCTCCACACTCCAGCTATTCGGATAACAGAGGTATTCACACATAGATTATCACAGTGATTCTTCATTTTGAAAGAATATATACTATACAGTATATACCAGTAACCTTAAAGAATCTCCTGTACATGAACTGTGATTTAAAGGAACTGCATAACAAGCTTATTCCTTAGAGGAATGTTCCTGTGGTTACTTACATTATAACTTTTTACATTATTTTATTATCTCATTATTCATTATCTCTACTTGTGTTTATGTGCTGTACTTACTCAGTATATTAATGCAGGAAGCTGTAGTTTGGTGGAATGCTACAGTTATATTTCAGTCAATTCAATTTCCTGTTTTTCAAGACTTTTCGAGTGCCTTTTTACTAAGCTGTCTTTTTGTTCTTGTTGTTTTTGTTGAAACACGAATAAGTTCCAGAGTGAGTAGCACAATATCATGGAAAGGGCAGGACATCTCTGCAGTTATTAACCCTATAGCTCAAAGTATTCCAAGGTATTAGAATAATACTACAGCCTAGTTGGTTGGGCTTTTACTAGTGTTTTAATAATTCCAGCTTTCAGTTTTAACACCTTTTTTATTTTATTTCACATGGCATACTATATGTATTTTAAGTGAATCTTAATTTCTTTTGTTTCAAAGGAAAATCTTTCCAGACATCCTGTAAGTGTAAATAAGCTTTTATGAAACACCAATTATCTATCATGAGTGAATCCCTGCTGGTTCACTGCCACAAAGACAGTCTCAATGGAAACATACTACACCCTCAAAAGTGACCGCAAATTCTTTCACTTTAGTCACCAATAATTACATTGGAGAAATTGGGGAACTGAGCAGCACGCTGACAAATGAGGTTCAATGTTGATAAAGCCAAGGCTATACATTTTGGTGGAAATAATATAAATGGGAGTGATACATTAAATGGTAGCATATTGGGGGTTTCCTTAACTGAGAAAGATTTTTGGGTTTTGTGGACAGCAAGCTGTGTTATTCTAGGTGTTGCTGTCTTATATACAGTAAATGGTGCACTAACTCCAGGGATGAAAATATCATTTTCCATTTTTAATAGGTTCACTGGTAAGGCCTTACCTTGAGGCCTTGCGTATGCAGTGTAGTTTTGGGCTACAATCCTTAAAGGGATAATGTCATGGGAAGAAAAAAAATTCAAAATGCGTCAGTTAATAGTGCTGCGTCACTAAAATCCATTTCTCAAAAGAGCAAACAGATTTTTAATATTTCATTTTGAAATCTGACATGGGGCTAGACATATTGTCAATTTCCCAGCTGCCCCAAGTCATGTGACTTGTGCTCTGATAAACTTCAGTCACTCTTTACTGCTGTACTGCAAGTTGGAGTGATATCACCCCCTTCCTCCCCCCCCCCCCCCCAGCAGCCTAACGACAGAACAATGGGAAGGTAACCAGATAACAGCTCCCTAACACAAGATAACAGTTGCTTGGTAGATCTAAGAACAGCACTCAATAGTAATAAACCATGGCTTGCCTCCTAAAGTGCTGGCACAAGTCACATGACCAGGGGCAGCTGGGAAATTGACAAAATGTCTAGCCCCATGACAGATTGAACATGAAAAAAATCTCTTTGCTCTTTTGAGAAATGGATTTCAGTGCAGAAGTCTGCTGGAGTAGCACTATTAACCAATTAGTTTTGAAAAAGCTTGTTTTCCCATGAAAGTATAATTTAAGAAATGAGGTGGAAAGAGTGTACACGCATGCAACTAAACTGGAAGAGGGATGGAAGAATTAAACTATAAGAAAAGACTGTTAAAGTGTAGAGAAGAGTCAATTGCACTAGGACATGATTTTTCATGGTTTACAAGTGCATTAGAGGACAGTATAGACAAAGAGTGAGTGGGGGGTCATTTTCCGCATATATGGCAAGACACCATTGCACCAGAACAAGTTGCACCTTGTGTTTTGTGCCCAATTATTCTGAACAGATGCAATTAACATTTTAGCTAATACAAGTATAACACAAGTATAGAGGTGCAGTAGTGGGCACGACTGCTAAATAAAGTGGCACTTTGACTGGCATTTTAAGCAAGGTTATCTGATTCGTTGGAGTGTATTCTTGGGGTGGAACCAACAGCATCTGTGCCTAGGCTCCTGGAAGCATTAAAGGGCCCTAATGGTCTCCTTTCCTGCAATGATTGAATTCCTATGCAGCTGGACTAATAAGGGAATAATCTCTAAGAATGCATATAGACATGTCAAGTCAGTAGTTGTATTAAAAGTATTTTAAGAATGACTGTTTAATGCCTCTCATTTTTAGGTAATGCAATGGTGCCTTCTTGTTGCAAAGCCCATTTTGTATTCACTGGCTGTGAGTGTATGTAATATTTCAGCAATGGGTCTATAATTCCAAGAGAACAAAACAAGGTGGCATTTTGCCACTGTACTGTCTGAGGCAAGCTTCTCATCTTATCTCATTGCACAAGCTGCATTGTATTAGAGATCAAGTATGCATCCAGACATAGATCAAGTAGAGAAACAGGATAGAGCAGGTGTGAAGGGTGTAAAGTCTTTATTCGAGTGAGAAAAGGAGTATGACTGGGAGTTTTAGGTGCTCCAGTTAAGCCAGCATCTGTATCTCTAATGCTGGCCATAGACGTAACAATTACAATCTTTCTTGGAAAAGATCTTTCCAAGAAATATTGTAGTTTAAACACACACGTGTAGAGCTGAATCATCAGATATACAGGTAAAAACAATAGAATTCTACCTGTATCTGACGATTCAGCACAAACAGTCAAGGTGCCTTCAAAGGAATCCGATCAAAATTTTTCATTTTTCATATGATCAACCAGCCGACCGATATCTAAATCTTCTGACGATATTGGTCTGCTTATTTCCCCCATACACGCACCAATTATCGTACGAAAATTATTATCTGTGTGTCTATGGCCACCTTAAGTTTGCTGAGACTTGTTCATGTAAATGTAAGTGCCTTTTCTGGTCTGTAATTGATTCTGCACACAGAGATCTGCAATGTATTCTGGCCCTCTTTCATCCCAGGGGACCCAGATGGGAGAGTTGAAGTAGCTCAGAGGAAGATAGAAAGTCTCAATTACTTTGTTTCGGAAATTTAACTAATGGGTTACAAACATTAAATACAAAAAGCAGACAAAACATTCAGAACAATAAAGATTCAGAGAAGCTTAAATATAAACCAAAGTTAATACACAGATTTGAACTTTTTTTAGCAGGATTTAGATTTCGACAAATCCAAGTGCTCGGCTGAACCAAAACTTTAAAACTTTTATGGGGTTACTGTATGTAATAAAAGGCAGTAAGTTTACCCAGGGCCAGTAAGCCATATCAACCAATCAGAATAATAGAATTTGCTAGTCACCGCTTTAAGGGCCCTTACACACGGGCGTTTTTACCTGCGCTCCCCTGCGTTCCGTTTTGCTGCGTTCAGCCGCAGGGGAGCGCAGGTATAGACGCACTCAATTATTTTCAATGGGTCTGTACTCACACGAACGCATGTAGGCGCCAAACGCAGGAAAAATGCAGCATGTTGCGTCTGAATCTGCGTTCGGCACTTACACGCGTCTCGTGGGTACAACCTCATTGAACAAAATGAGGTGCGTCTAGACCTGCGCTCCCCTGCGGCTGAGCGCAGCCAAATGCAACGCAGGGGAGCGCAGGTCCAAAACGCCCGTGTGTACCGGCCCTAAATGTAGACAACCTGTTGGTTACTGCTCCTCGGCAAACTTACCGGGAAAAGTAATAACATTTGCAAAGAGAACAAATTTGCGGGTAAAAATTTGCAACAGATACAACGTCGCCAGGAGCAACTTTTTGCACTGTAATATTTTCATTAGTTATTGCACAGCTATATTTATTTACTAGTTGCTTGGGGGATCTATGAATACAGGACACCATCTCTCCACGCTGCACCTTGTGTTTTGTGCCTAATTATTCTGAACATATCATTTTAGCACATACAGTGCAAGTATAGAGCTGTGCTACTGGGCACAAGCCCTCTCAACTGACATTTTGACAGGCATGTTAAGCAGAGTTATGTTATATTCTGGGGGGGTGTCACCAATCTGTAATCAACAGCTTTATTAAAGGGGTTGTTCACCTTTGAGTTGACTTTTAGTATGATGTAGAGATTGGTATTCTGAGACAATTTGTAATTGGTTTTCATTTTTTATTATTTGTGGTTTTTGAGTTATTTAGCTTTTTATATAGCAACTTTCCAGTTTGCAGTGTCAGCAATCTGGTTGCTAGGGTCCAATTTACCCTAGCAACCATGCATTGATTTGAATAAGAATATGGAATATTAATAGGATAGGGTCAGGAAATAAAGACGAATAATAAAAAGTAGCAATAACAATAAACGTGTAGCTTCAGAGAGGATTTCTGTTTTGAGGGTGTCAGTGACCCCCTTTTCAAAGCTAGAACGATTCAGGAGAAGAAGACAAATAATTTCTAAACTATAAAAAATTAATAATGAACACCAATTGAAAGGTTGCTTAGAATTGGTCATTCTATAACATACTAAAAGTTAACCTGAAGGTGAACCACCCCTTTAAAAGTATTATTTTCTGTTTAATACCTCTCCTTATTAGATGATGCAACCGTGCCTTCCTTTTGCAAATCCCAGTTAGTTCCATTTGTATGCTCTGGCTGTGAATCTAGAGAATTCAGTAATATTCTAGCACTGGGCTACAGATAAAAGCAATTGTTTGCCGGATGTATGGATATTACACCTGAGGCATAAGATGTATATCCTAGTATTAAAGCTGAAGGATCTGAAAACAAAATAGAGTTTACACTGGCAAACTGTTGTAATCAGCTCTGATAAGAACCTGCAAATGTAATATTCTACAGGCAGCTGTAAGCTCACATGTGTCATAGTGGTGCTTATGCAAATATTCGCGGTGAGTACAATGATCCTAGCAAGATATTTGCATAGCGAAAAGATACCTACCTTAGATAGTATACATTCTGTGCCTGGTTAGTCATCACAAGTAGAGCTGCTAACCTGGTGCATATTTAACAGAAAGGAAAAGCTGAGGTCACCACAGTTCACTAGAAAGGAACGGCACATCTTATTATTCACATGTATAGGACTTGCATATATTTACTAAGCTAGAAAACTGCCAGATTTCCTTTTGGAGAACTGTGGGGAGCTATTGCTTCACTTTTTGTTACATATTTCTGTTCATATGGTAGGGCTAAAAGCCCCATGTGACTTCTGTTCCTTGCACATAAACTGGCTTTATGATATCTGCAGTGGCGGAACTACCATGGGAGAAGGGGTGCAATTGGACCAGGGCTTGCATTTCCTCAGGGCCTCCTGGCAAGGTGAGAGATGCAGCATATGGTATTGCATTTGGTAGCTTGAGAGGGTAGGTTTCTCTAAATAAATGTGTGATAAGAGATCTTTTGAAAGCAGAAATATTGGAATAAAGTTCGACAGACCATGGGAGAGAATTCCAGAGAAGGGGTGCAGCCCTTGCAAAGTCTTGAGTGAGAGCATGTGAGGAGGTAATGAGAGAAGAGATGAGGAGCAGGTCAGTAGAGGTGCTTAATAAACGCTTGGGTGAGTATATAGCGATAGAAAAGAGTTCAGAGATGTAAGGTGGGACAGAGTTATGATGTGCTTGGAATGTCATGGTTATTTTTTAAAGTGTACTTTGTTCATTTTAAAAGGAAGGGAGGGAAAGGAAGGGGGATAGAGTTGGGATGTACAATAAACAAATAAAAACAAGTCTGAGTCTGTTGCCTGCTGTGTAGGTTGTAGGAAAGAGTGCAGCCAAGCATTTTATTGCCTCGCTCCATGTTTACCCATCGTATAATTAGAAAATTTTCCAATGTATTGGAAAATTGGTGATGGGTCACTTATGCAGGGAGCACTATTCAAATCTTAACTTCACCCCCGAATGTCATGGTCATAAGTTTGAATTTTATTCTGAAAGTTAGTGGAGTGCCAATGCAGGGATTGGCAGAGTGGCATGACAGAGGAGGAGCGGTTATTGAGGTGTATAAGCCTAGCAGCAGTGTTCATTATGGACTGGAGAGGTTAATAGACAGTTAAAGTAATCTAGATCTGATATGATGAGAAGATTTTTTACAAGTGTGCTTCTTGTACAGTGAAGGGTTTCTTGTTAAATAATTGTATTTATCTTCGAGCACTAGCAAAATACAGGTGATTTCTGACTAGAAAATGAGAAATGCAAATGTTGTGATCAGGAATTGTAAATATGCAGGGTTTCCTGTTCCCTTGAATATTTATACAAGTTTAGAAGTGGAACATATCTTTTTCATAAAAAAATTAAAAAAACACATATGATTGGATAGTGAGGGGTGTGACCATGTCATGGGGCATTATTTCAACCTGTTGGCAGTAGTGGGCTAATCATTAGGGAATCCATGATTTCTGAAGGCAGTTGTGTGGCCCAAAATATTAGATAACCTATGAGATAACAGTATGTTTTAAGCCAGTTAGAACCAAGAAAAATCTATACATACAGTAAGTCCATAGGGCTTAAGTTAGGTCCATAAATATTTTGACATTACCACAATGAATTGTAAATGAAACAGCTCATATGCTGTTGAACTGCAGACTTTCAGCTTTAATTCAATGGGTTGAACAAAAAGATTGCATAAAAATGTGAGGAACTAAAGCCTTTTTCTAACACAACTCCTTTATTTCAGGGGCTCAAAAGTAATTGGACAAATTAAAAAACTGAATGTTAATTTCTTTTTGCTGCCAATGACAGCGTGAAGTCTTGAATTCATGGACAGGGTCAGACTGGCCCTGCGGGACGCCGGGAAAAAACCTGGTCGGCCCTGGCCCTCATGGGCCCCCACAGAGCCAGATCCCCCCCCCAATGACCCTACAAAAAAAGTTGCAGCCGCACGTTTGCACCTACTATTGCACATGTGTGCGCCACGGCTCCTCTTATGCATGTGCACGTTGAGGCTCTTACTGCGCATGTGCGTGGCGCAAAAGGAGGGGAGCCCTGTACAGCCCCCTGGGCCCCCCAGTCCGACCCTGCTCATGGACATAACCAGATTCTGGGTTTCCTCCTTTTTAATGCTCTGCCAGGCTTTTATCTGCTTAATTGATAATGACATATGAAGGACTTGCCCACACCTGTCCATGAAATAGCCTTTGAATCAATTGTCCAATTACTTTTGAGTCCATGAAATGGGCATGCGCAGTAGGCGCCACAACTTGCACATGCATAAAAGGAGCCGTGGCGCACACACGTGCAATAGTAGGTGCAAACGTGTGGCTGCAACTTTTTTTGTAGGGTCATTGCGGGGGGGGGGATCTGGATCTACTAGAAAATCATGTAAACATTAAATAAACCCAATAACAATTAATTATATCTAAACTGGAATGAAGTACATTAATGGAGTATATGAGAGAAGGCCTTTCTGTATTTGGAGCTTTCTGGATAACTAACGGGTTTCAGGATAACAGATCACATGCCTGTACTGGCATTTTCTTAGCTGGCATTTTTCCACCAGTCTCGTCCTTTTGGTGGAGTATTATTTTAATCCCTATACTTCTATGCTGGCAGAGACACAGTGGCTAAGTGTGAGAAACCCTGCAGATTATAAACTATTGTAAACTAATCAATATTTGTATATTGATGTAGAAACATAATCACAGAGCAGAGCTATCATATTGTGGCATTTGTGTAAGAATACACGTCATGGCCAGAGCAGCCTGTTTTTCCACTGACATCTGCTGCATAAATGGCTTGCGTCATCCTCCCCCAATCAGAAAGAATGTTTTGTTTAAAAATAATAAAACAAATCCAAGGCTACACTGGACCCATTACAAACCAACAGCAAACATCGTTCATAGGTTCTCAGAACAGAACTTGCCAACCTAATTATCAGAGAACTTTGGGGTAGAACATAACAGGCAACATATCATTTAGTGCCGAGTGAGATTTAAAGTTGCAGGTAAGGACATAGCCCTGTAGCCTAAAGGTATCAATTCTTCTGTCACACTGAATCAGACATTTAATCTGCTTTAAATATGTTCCCTTCTGCTTGGATAATAAAGCATAATAGTGTATATAATACCTACCCATGCCAGTTATAGCTGTTTTTTTTACAAGAGTTTGTTCAGATTCCTCTAGCTATTAAAATACTAATATAGCAAGCTAGTAAAGTACGCTCTCACCTGCCTGAGTAGGTTTGCGCTTAAGCTTGTTCCTACAATCTTGCCAACTATAAATTATAGAGGGACGCACTCTAAGCAACTTTTCAGTTAGTATTCATTATTCATATTTGTCACAAAAACCACTTGGCTCCACCACACTTTACTCTTGGGTTTGGCTACAAGGGGTTACAATCAGTCTCTCAATCACCTTACACACAGGTTAGACTAACATCAGACACCCCCAAAACACACCAACACCCACAAAGTTCATTCGCTGCCACCATCTATCATTAACAGGCGATAGAAACCTAATGTGACTATTCCCCTGCCCTCTATAACAGGTAATAACTCACACTTAACAATACATCAAACACTCTCCCTTATGGTAGTTAGTCAGGGTAAGATCCTACTAGTCTAACAAGCACTCCAGCAGCTAAAGGGTTAATTCACACTCAAACACACTTTCCTGCTAGCCGTACTAGTTATCAAACATACAAATAGGCAACTTTCCCTTTTCACACATACAGAGAGTTCATACACTTAGGCACAAGCATTCATATGGGCTATGAGTTCATTTAGAGCACAAGGACTAACGTATTAAATGATATTTAATAATTACAAGAAACAGTGCATATGTATATAGAAATGGTATTACAAAAATGACATATTATTGCAAAACAGTAAATAAAATAAAAAGGAGTAAAAATACAAAGAAAACCCTTACTTTACCAAGTTTGGAAGTTATCAATGTATCCTCTGAGGCACGAGTAGAAAACTGGAAATACAATTCACTTGGAAAATGAAGCCTCCTTGTATGACCACCAGATATTAGGAATGTCACCTTTTTATTCCCTGCTGGGACACTCCCCTCATTACCTTATGCAGGAGGTAGGAGTGCCAAGGACATGTCATTTACGACCCCCTGCAGGGGGTCTGCTACACTCAGGCAATATTCCCAAATATCCTTTAATATAATATGGGTACTTGCCAGTACCCAATACTATAATAAAAACATGGGCAGGCTGTGATCCATATGTGGGCAAACAGAACAATACCAAACACTAATAGGTTCCCATTTTCCAGTCCCCCAGAAACCAGCCCTCCAAACCGGTGGGTATAGGCTGGCACTGTTTGGTATTGTTAGGAAGCTTGTGACCTCCTCATAACCGATATGTAAGTTATGAAGTGGTGAATCCTATGACACAGGAGGGATGGATATTTTCCTATAAACCATAATTTTCTACTAGCTATCCACCCCCCTGCTGCTCCAGGTCCACAGCTCTGTTCTTTGATCAGCTGATCAAAGAACAGATTGCCTAGCTTCCAGGTCCCACTGATTTGGCTCCAGATCGTCTATGCAGAGAGATATCATTCTCACCTTTCTACAGCCCCCCTGGTGACATATACAATCAAGGGTCTCTGTGTGAGACTTTGACTGAGTAATTACAGTTAACTTTTAAAATGCCAGTGCCCGATGGCCCTGGCATGACAATATTGTATGGTCTTTGAACTATTATGCTTTCTTTTCTACCTTTAACCAACCTACTTTCCAAATTAGGAAAACCAGGAAGGCAGTTTTGACCCGGTCATCCCTCACAAAAACCAGGCTGTCCTCAGTAGATGAAGTGATAGGCTTTTGGGAAGGTACTCTACCTGCTGTGAGGTTGGCAGTTAGTTCCATGGTGAAAGGCAAAATGGAGGGAAAGGGGCATTGATGGATGCGGCAAAAGAAGACAAACCTTAGTTTCAAGAAGAGGATGCTGGTGATTCAATAAATGTTTTGTGTTCCACAGGTAAGGGCAGCTTAGTGGATCAGATGGCACAAAATGATCTTGGGTCTTCAGGCTTGCCTTTGTCCAAAGACTAGGGCAGCCCTCTTTTCCACCAGCTTCCCCAGCCAAAAGGTCCACAGGAGGCAAGGGTCTTCAGACCCAAAGGGGGTAGGGAAATAAATGGACCTGTGAATATTTCCCAACGTTTTTGCAGAGAGAGAAGGGGCCTAATGACCACACATCTTTCTCTTAGATCAAGGGATAGACTCTGTATGAGTAGAAAATAAATATATAAATAGCTAAAATCTCATAAAAATGTGGCTGTACTTAGCCCCAGCCAATCCTGTGGTGCTTACTAGGGCTCAATCAGCTGCAGAACCTTTGGCCAGAAGCTCAAGTGGTTCTGTCCCTCCTCAGTGGGTGGGCCCAGAATACATCCCTTAGGTAAGATGTATCCCACCCAACTTATGATAACAGATAATTATTATTATGAATAACGTATTTTTAGAGTGACAACATATTCCACATAACTGTACAATAAATTAGTTTATACAAAGAACATCCATAATTACATACAAAGCAACCAGTAAATGAAAGTGAAGAGGGCCCTGCCCAAAAGAGCTAGCAGTCTAAAAGGAGAAGGAATTGAGATTCAAGGTCTGCCAGGAGCATAAGGTGGCCATATATCTTAAAAGATATTTTTTGTTATTGTAGGACCTAAAACGGTCTTTAAATGCACATTTTGTCCATCAACTCAATCAATCCAATTTTCTGACAGGTTTTAAAAGAGACTCAGGGTGGAGGGGAGTGGATGGGGTTTGCAAAACTGGGGAGTGGCTAGTGTGGATAAAAGACATGGCTGTGCATTAGAGGCCCCATTTTAAGACTGATGAAGCTGTCACTTTTCAATCACAGTAAATAAAAGCCTTTTCATTTACATACACATGTTTACAATCTTAAAAACGGATCTCTCCCCCATATGCCCACCTTGAGGTGGGCGATATCAGGCTGATCCGATTGTGGGTCCTAGGATCATAACGGAGGCCATATGGGCAGTCGGATGGCGGGACCGCATCAACGAATAGATGCGGGATTTTCAGTCCCGCCCGATCGACATCTGGCTGACTTTTGGCCAGATGTCGATCGGTAAAGCCCATCGGAGAGCCCCATACACAGGCCAATAAGCTGCGGACTTGGTCTGTCGGCAGCTTTTATCGGCCCATGTGTGGCCAACTTTTCTTTATTTGTATTAAACCCTTTTATTAACTGCTGTATCCTATACAATGCTACAATATGTCATGGCAAGAATGGGAAGAAACACTGATTAGTCAAAGCAGAAACAGATATTGTGTGTGTGTGAAGACCAACCTCCCCTGCCCAATTGCACTTGGTACTGTCATCAAACCTTATCTGTAGGTGATCATGAATATGGAATCTGAAAAGCACTTCACATTCTTCAAATCATGCAAATCTGTTGTCACAAGCAGCCATAAGCATGGGCTTTTCACAGACATGGTTTTTAAGTTACATGTTTAGTGTCATTTGTGAAGATGTTGCACAATAATTTGGCACCATGGATAGAGAAAAGTGACTAGAAGAGGTGTATTTTGGGGCCATGTTTGGTAGGATGTACCATAAAGAAGACTGCTCAATTTGCACTAAACACATTTTTAGTCACTTGGAAGAATTAAGATAAGCAAATACCATCTAGGTGTGGTACCCAAGTAGTGACATCAAGAACAATCCTTCAGGGTCGTCACATAAAGGCAGGGGCACACTGAGCAGCTTGCATTTTTGAGCAGAAATCCACTTAGTGTAGCTCAGCACAGGACTGTCAATGGGGCTACACAAAGGATCTGCTTTCCTCCACATCTGAGCTGAATGCTAAGGATCAATTGCAAACTGAACAGTTATGTCCCATATGGGCCCCTTCAAGTCACTGACTTGAGTTAGAGAGCTGAAAAGCAGGAAGTTGTGTTCTGTTCTGTTCGACATTCAGTCACTCCAGCCTTTATACATTACATTTTTTTTTAACTAACTATATTAGAAATATTTTTTATTGTGCACAGCCTATCTATCTATTTACCCAGTTTTTATTTTTACACTGAACTGTTCCTTTAAGATAGTGACCATATTTCTTGGGTGATTCTTTGGCTTTTCTTAGATTTTCCGAAGCAGTTGCCTGTACATTTATCAAAATGCTTTCATATATCTAGATCAGTAAACATAGCTGAGAACTTAATTAAGTCCAAAGGTAATTTGGAAGGTAGTGTGCTCAGTGCAGAAAACATATTTCTTTGCATTTTGTACACGATCTTTCTACTTTAAAGAATTGCTCAGGCCTCAGCACAAAGACCAACACTCCCATAAATACAGCTTATGTTCAACAGCAATGTATTCATGAGGGGTAGGAGGCAAGTAAGTGTCCGTCCCCTTACATTCCCCCCCCCCCCCATTCTGTCATGTAAGTTAGAAAGCAGTGGTGGATGTAGACTGCAACCTATGTCTGCACTTTGTGCTGCACTGTACTTTGTGCCTTGGCACTAAGGGGTGCACTGTTGAGCCCCTTAGGGCCTGGTCACACAGAGTGTTGGCTCCACTGTGTTTTTCATCTAGACAGAGAGAAGTGGATACTTTCTATTCTGCAGCTCTGTAGATCTGCACTGGCAGGCACAGCTTCCGCTTGAGTGATGGATCACATCCTGCAAAAAGCAGTGGAGCTAACGCTCTGTGTCCAGGTCCTTAGAACTCTTGCAATTCTGCCTGGGGACATTGTAAATTATCTGCCTTATCTTTTAGACAGATAATGACATGCAGGGAACCTTTATGTGTCTATATGTTATGTGTTTGGATTTGTTTGGTATGTAGCTATGATATAATAATGTCTCGTACCACAATATGAATGATTTCTTAAATTAGGATCTCTAAACCCGGCCCTCATGGGACGCCCCAACCGACCCAGACCTGCTCCCCCTGATTGTGGGCGCAAGGAGCCAAGTGTAAGGTACACACACACTCACAAGAGTAAAAAACTGCTGCCACAGCTTCCTCTACCGATGCGCCCCAGTCACATTCCTCTTCTGCCTACCCTTAGTTCCATCCCTGGCTGGGAGAGGTGGGGTGGTATTTAAAGAAGGTAAAACACTCGACTGGAGTGGGGCTTAAGACATCCCCAGTGGGCCCAACACAACCCAGTCTGATGTGTTGATGGCCTATGATTAAGTGCTGAGAAGCACGAAAGGCGTCAGGCTCGTGGGGTAACTTGTGTTTTTATGCATCAATAAATTTATATTTTTTTATATAGCATGGCGTCATAGAGAAATTTCATTTATCTATACAAACACAACCCAGTCTGACACTGCTATTGAAACTCCCACAGGAGAAAAGCGATATATGAAAACAATTCCCTTCCTTTCTTCTATCTGTATCAAATTTAATTCTCATATGATTAAACTGATATCTTTAAATTGTATCGCAACAAGAGGTCCTTGTTCTTTCAAAGCCCTTTGCTATGAACAAGTACCAATGTCTGACATACCAACACCAAACATAAAAGTGAAAAAAAAAATACAAATGATGATTTCCTCCTTCAGTGGATATGCGTCCTGATGGCTGCAGGACAAGGAAACACCCATAATTAATGGGCTTGCTCTCTGAATGAGGACTGCGGTCTAGCAGCTAACAGATAATGATGCAACACTACCGTAGCTGTTGCATTAGATGAAACTTCTGTGCATTCCCCCTGGAGGCACTCAGCCTTTGTTAAATGATTGTGACGTATGATTGCAATTACAATGCATCGGGCTCCCCCTAATGGACAGAAGTATGTATGGTATGACTGTATATAGTCACCCCAAAGCACAAATTTGAGAATAGCTAGTGACACTAGTCACTATTAAGTCTATTTTGCTTTAGTGTTCCTATTACTAAATCTATATTGGGTTGTTATTGATTGCCAGTATACATGTGTCAAACAGAGCCTGAGTACAGTCCATAAATATATGCCTTCCTGATCTGCACTGGGGACCCAAGCAAAACTGTAGTATCCCAAATAAATGCACATTTAAAAAAACTAATAATCCCTGTGAGTATAAATCTATTTTATGAATATAGCTCCTGTTTTATTCATGACTGATACATTCTGATAAACATATCTGGCGCCAGTCAAGTCATGAAAGTGCTTTGTGCAGATATTGGTTTGGAGGGTTGATAAAGTTCACCTATATAAGTGACACTGTGCTCATATCAGTGAATGGCACAATGTTTTGGGCTGGTACTGATTCACATGCTCCTATCAGCTATATACTAATGAGTATTGCCACCTAGTGATTTAAACAGGGTATAACAACAATCTGTCTGAGTCCTCCTTAGCCATTGATACCTGTCACTACCCATGGACATGTACAGTATATAGTCAAGGGTTAAAGGATATATAATGTTCTAGGCTTTAGTGCTATTAGTCTAACTGTATTTACCCACTTATGGGGAGCAGCAAATAACACAGTGTCTGCAAATGTTTGTTTTGGCTTAGCTGCATAGAGTGTTTACCAAATTTGACAACACATACAATGCATTGCAATCTGTAGGTTTGGTGTCATCTTTAATTTGTTCATGTAATCTCCAGCAGTTGGTGCATTAGCACTTTTATACTACAGGTATCACACTGAGCACCTCACTCAGCATATGTGGTCCCACGTTAGTGTTCCATGTTAATCCTAGTACAAAAATAAAGTATAATGTATATACAGTAAAATGAAAACAATACTTTTAACATGCATATATTGCAGTACGTCAGTGCAGTACACTTATTTCTTGGGGTGAGGCAAGCAAACAATTAGATCAAGCAGTGCACTATATGAATTTTAAGAGAGCCAATAGTCAGGAACTATTATCTGAATAATGAAGAAAATGTAATTATAAGTACAATAACAATATACATTCATTAAAGGGCAGGGCCAGTGGAATGGGGTACACAAGGGTCTGGTGCAGGTGGTTTGCAGCTTGGGCAGGGGGCCGGTGGAGGGGGTTGCAGTTTGAGCATGAGGGTTGAAGCTGGGAC
>CM044438.1:42744630-42778486 GCA_024363595.1 Xenopus borealis
GCAGCTGGGGTAGGGTGCCAGGGGGTTGGGGGCCATTAAGGCAGCCACCCTGGTGGCCCCAGGACCCCCCAGTGCAACAGTATTAAAGTTTCAATGCTTTATATTTAATTATAAACACTATTGCAAGCAGTATTTGTTTATCCCTTTCTCATCTCAGGGTCTGACTGTAAATATATATATACAAACAAATACAGATATATTGCTTTTAATAGCTATTTGTAATGATGTATACTGTGCAAATAGGAGGTGAAGTCAAAATTCTTGTTCATTTTCCTATTTGTATTTATTAATGTATGTAAGAGTTGCCATATTCCCATATTGACACAGAATAACTAAACTAAAATATCCCACTTTTCCCATTTCACACAGAAAATTATGCCACAGCTTCCCATCTAATTAAAGTGTTCCCCATGGTGAACAATGGTGCTTTGGTATGCTAATAAAAAGTGTAAATGCATTAAAAGATAACTTTAGATAACACAGTTTCTTTAATTAGTCCCACAACGCTTTTAGCACACAAATTCAAGTGGCTTCATCTGTATCATCTACTGACTCCACAATGACAGGCAAAAGACAAACTGTCTTAAGGTCACATTAATGACCAAAACAAAAGATGATACACATTTGGGCAATATTATTATCATTATAATTGTATCATAATGCAATATAATATTCAAAGGCAATGCTTTCTACCAGTAATATTCTTTAACCACCAGTTACACAATGCCAAAACCAATCTTTTTTTCTATAGTAGTTTAGGTTTCCTGTAAATTCAGATAGTGTTCTTTAAGTTTGTTGCCAAAATTCTCTTTCTTTTCTCTTTATTTACATCACCAGCAGTAAAGTGATTTTGTGCTTAGTTTCTTTAATGAGTAGCATCATCCTTGTATGGACAGTCCAATGAAGATCTATTTGGAACCACCTTCTTTTTTAACATAAATAATGTATTGTCTTTCCAGAAAATAGGTTGCCTTGAAATTCGAAGCTCGTGGGGGATTCTTTCTGTACTCTGCAAGTGCTGAAGAATATAATGACAGCTAAGATCTCTGACCTGTTTGCAGTCTGTCAAATAGATAATTTTTAAGATAAATCACAGGCCCGGACTGGCAATCTGTGGGTTCGGGCAAATGCCCAATGGGCCGCTTGCTTTGAAATGTAAAAGGACTGCTCACCTAAAAATGCAAATTAGGTATGTCTTTAATATGTAAATGTGCCAATCACTTTAGAAATGTAAATGAGCTGTCCATAATAGTCAGCCCCAGCTAAGCCAATGCCTGCATTTGTTAGAGTTCATACCTGTACTGGCATATGGGTGGAACCAGGAATTCTGACCAACTTCAGTTAGTAATATTAGAGTTCCTTGCTATATACCCAATCCCTTATGCTTATTATAGGTATGTTGGCAACTGGAGGATCCATGATCAGAACAATCACTTCAGCCTGTATACGTTACACTGTATGTACTGTATGATATGTAGCATTAATTGCATGAGACAGCCTAGTCTATTCAAGTATGCCACACTTTGTCCCTGTGATACACATGGTATTAAAGTCCTATTATCTGCCAGGGTACATGGTCTAGCTGGGGGCACACAAAGGAAAATTTAGAATATACTGTAAGTATAGGGTCACTAATCAATCTGATAGAATAGTTGTGATAGAAACTAGGGTAAGATATTTGTTGCAAGGGCTAGTTCCAGCACATAGGGTGTATAATATTGCTGGGGATTACATGGTAATGGACTCTTACAGTATCTATTAATAAACAGTAGTTCTAGTTAGCCTTGGGGTTGGGCATATATATCATGCTTTGCATGCGTGTGAATACATGGGTTGCTTTGATACTTTTGCCAGGGCTGCTTTTTCCTCCCAGCCCAGCCCTGGTAAATCACCATATGCTAGCAAAAGTTCCAACATGTTGGCTTAACAAATGAAAAATAACTTAATTAACAAATATAACAAACCACTTGTATGAGATTTGTCATCCCAAAATAGGATTTAAGAGTAACCCAGAGACTCTTGGGATTTCTAGAGCTTCATTTGCCTTGCATTTCTTTCTTCACTAACTTCTTCAAATGAGAGTCTAACTGTAAGGAAAGGTTGCAGGTGCACACCTGGTCTCTCGAAAGACTATACGGTGCTTGGGGTATAGGAGGACGGCCCCTCCAGCTTTCAGATCAACAAATTACTCCAGAACTCGTTTCTGCATAAGGGATATACCCGTGTTTAATGTCAGCCAAAAAAGTTTACAACGTTTCAGGGGTGTTCTCCCCCCCCCCCCAGACTGCTGGAGTCTAACTGTAAGCTCACTGTTGAGGCAGAGTTACCAAAGTAAGAGGTATCAGTATAAACCTATGTCTATAATTTGGGGATTGTACCTCTATAAATTCAGGATAAGCTGCTACTGATGTCTACAACAAGCGAGAGGATGTGTATTACGATTCTTACAAATATTTGCTGATGCTGGTATCTTTATGGCGAGGGATGCCTAGTGGCAGATCTTTGTTCAATTACATTAGAACAGTATTTGACTTTATTAACTTTTATAAATGGCAATTATAAAGTGCTGGTATTTTGAAACTTTTTAACCATTGGAGTAAACAAAATTGTTGTGCTACAGAACATTATATTAGTTGAGTGAAAGTGACACTAATGACTTCATACTGTGGTATCTTCTATTGCTTTGACCCTTTTGTTATATCACAATCCCTTTCTGTCGCCTGTTGTTCTGCTGACGTTGTCACAATTAGCTTACGGTTGGCTGGATTCTCTATAGTTATAATAACAAATGTGGATTCAAGCGGTATCCTAGCCCAAAAAAACATATCTGTGTTGTATCAGCTCACATCTGCTGACAGGAGCAAACTACAAGCTATCACCCTGTGTATAAACGAGAATCTATTTTACATGCGCTGCCATCGAAAGTCTTTATATACCGAAGGAAAACCAATGCAAAATTCTGCTGATAAATAACTTACAAGAAGAATGTACAGACCTTATTATGCAATTACATTCATTCAATATTTCATGAAGCAATTAATATCAATTCAATCATTACAATACATAAAAAGTCAAATTTATAAAATGTATGCCGCTTTACATACATTTGTATTGTTCCATGTTTGTTTTTGCTTAGAAAATAGTTGCTGCTATATCTGCAGTATGGAACATAACTATCTTCTTAAATCTTGATGCAGAGATTGCTGTTCAGAGACAATTCGTAATTGGTTTTCAATTTCATTATTTGCAGTTTTTTAATTATTTAGCTTTTTGTTTAGTAGATCTTCAGTTTGACATTTCAGCAGCCATCTGGTTGCTAGGGTTCAATTTAACATAACAACCAGGCAGTGGCTTTAAAGAGAGCCAGGAATATGAATACAGGAGGGCCTGAATAGAAAGATAAGTACAAAAAACTAACAATATAGCTTCACGGAGCAATTTGGGCTCCTGAGGTCAGTGACCCCATTTGAAAGCTGTAATCAGACTAAAAAAAAAAGTATAAAAAAAGAAAAACTGAGGCCAACAGAAGAATGTCCAAGAATAGACCATTCTGTAACATACTAAGAGTTATCCTGAAGGTGAGCCAACCCTTTAAATATCTACTCAGAATCAAAACACTGGGGGTCATTTATAAAGTTTGCACATTAGCAAATGGTTGGATTGATTGGATTTTTTTCCTAAATACTAAAATATTGCCCTGCTGTGCCTATCTTTCTGTACTTTGTGAAATCATGTTGTGAACAAATATTTGTAAATAAGATAGTGTTTGTGTGAGTGCAACCACTGTCCAAGGCTGTTGTGAGTAAAAATAGAATTGACAGCCATTTAAATATGCAAAACTGTTTTGGCATAAGTGTGTGCAGAAATATTTGAAATATTCAAATAATTTGAGATTTGTGCTCTTATGGGCATTCGCAGTACAAAAAAAACTCTGTTTGCAGATTGAATACACCACTCTTATTCAGCTTTAAAAATATAACCATGCACAGGGAAGATATATTCACTGTGCAAATCATTCTGTGCTGGGCGAAGTTTATAAATGAGCCTCACTGTGATTAATAGTGATAATAGAGCTGCAGCTGTTGGAAACTCACTTTCTGCAGACACAGACATATAAACATGCCAAAGAGAAAATTTGTATTTATATTTTGCAAATTTTTCTAACTTTCTCTAGTTAAATCCAGGGCCAGAACTAGAGGTAGGCGGAAGAGGCACTTGCCTAGGGTACAACAATAGGGGGGTCCTGGGAAGGTGAGTTAGCACATAGACAGGAGCTTGTAACCACGGGTATTTTCAATAAAAAAAAAACTTTATTTACCAAGTCTCATTGAAACATGAACAGGTACCTTGTTAGAGACCTATAGCAACACCATGATGGGTCCTGAGAAGGTACCTGATAAAGGGTCTTCTGTCTACCCCTAGTTTGTGTACACTCCCCTCAAAACATGATAGTTTTAACTGCAGATCAACTACTATTACATTGGTGACTTCACAGTAACGTGAATCAATGCTGAAAGGCAACCAAGCAGGTTAAACAGCCAATACCTAATGCATCCAGAATATCAGCAGTGATGTTAATGGGAGTAATTTTCTGCTAGTGAAAGTAATATCTGCCTGGCTATTTATACTCTGCGCTAAAGTAACCCAGAAGTGGCAGTCGACAAATTTGTAAAATGTCGTATAAATGGCAAATTCACAAATGAAGATGTTACCATCTCTGAGTAAGTCCGACAATTTTCTAAAATGTCATATATCTTTTCATCGTACAGATGGCTTTTTACATGACTTTTACATGACTTTTGAAAAGACAGTTTGACTGACATTTTCATTTTGGAGAGCCTAGTGTGTAGGAAAAATTGGCGGCAAAAAAAAAAAATTAGTTTACGAGTAATTCATAAAAATGTCGGGGAAAGTGGCGCCGAAAAAACCACGCCCACTTTTCACTACACTATTTCAAAAGTGTCGTATATGTTGGAAAATTGGCGGGGAAATGCTCTGTGAATTTGTCGGCTGTTGCTACGACATTTCCTACGAAATTTTTTCCTTCCTGACACTTTTGGGAATTCCCCCCATAGTCTTTAAAGTTTTTAAATATTTCCTTTTGTATTTAACTGCACATACTTGTTTTGGTGCCCTAACACAATAAGGGAATATTTGTTTGGAACACAGACTGTGAAACATCTTGATAAAATACTATACTTTATATCTATACACATATGCATATAAAAAGTTGCTTCAAATTTTTTTTCATTGGGTAATAACATTTTTGTTGGCTTTTCCCTTTTAATCCCATTGTCCCACCAGCGCATGTATATTTATTTCTGGAAGTTCGGATAAATTATGCAACTCTGCTACATTATGCTACAATATACTGACAATAATCACAATGTTGGTTACACTTACAGCCCTCAACAACTAATTTTGTTTTTCAGCTAAATGCAGCTCAAAAAGATTGCATTGTTCCAAACTGCGGATCTAGATGTGATCATTATTGCTGGCAGATTTGGGGTTAATACGTAGCTAATTGTAAATTCTACATATTAGCCTACAATAACCTCGAAGTGGGATTAAACATGTTTATCCGTGACATAGAGTAGCATGTGTTACTGGAAATATTTGCAGCCCCCTTTGAAGTATATGTAGCAGTCTCTGGGCTTTACGTGAGTATTTACAGGGAAATGAAGTCTGGAATGCTTGCCTTTGAAACAGTATTGACACTATGATGCCTGTGACTGTAGAAAATAGAGGTGCAGGAAAGAAAATTAATTTGGTTCTGAAGTTTCTGGATACAGTACTTCAAATTATGGCAGATAGCATCAGAGAATGCCCAAAGCAGGGTTACATGTGGGGCCCTGGGACCCTATATTCACATAGTAAGATCCACAATTCTCATAGCCCTTTCTCAGTTGGACTAAACCCAAAAGCAAATGGCTCTCTTTTGTCACATCGGATGCAACTGCATCAGGCACAATTCTGCACCCGGCCACAATTAATTTGAATACTGTAGAAATAATTTTGCACTGCAGGTAAAAAACATCCTAAATTGCACTTTGCCAAAGAACTTGTGCTTATTGGGCTCGTATATAGTGTTCTATACAGTGTCATAAGTTGCAGGCAAAATGTGCCTGACCTGAATAAACTTCTGAATAAGAAGATCCAATTAGGTTTCAGCCGTGGAGGCCATGATTTTGAGGCCATGATTTCGAGGCCATGCATGGACTATCAAGCCTCAGACTTGGCTATGTATTGAATGTATAAATGATAACACAAAAACTTTTCTTTCACTCATGGTTAGTGGTTGGCTGAAGCTATGTATTGTCAAACAACTGAGTTTACTATTTTTAAATCATAATCACTACTGTTATCAGGCCAAATCACCAGGGTATGTAAACTTTTGATCAGTGTCATTTGGATAGTTGAGTGAAAGAAACATTTTGTACTATCATTCATATTCTCTGAAAAATGGTTAAGAAATCATAAACTCTGCCAGATTATGTAAACTTATAAGCACAACTGCAGACAGTCTAGCCAAGTCTGGCCGAATCCAAGTGCCTGTACAAACCGAGTCCAAAAAATCATGTTTTTGTCATGCAAAGAAGGAAGCCAACATTTTTGTCTTTTTCTCCCTCATATTCTTAAAGGGCAAGGAAAGTGTAAAATAGAATAAGGGTAGAAATGCTGTATTTTGTATACTAAACATAAACATGAACTTACTGCACCACAAGCCTAATCAAACAAATGATTTATGCTTTCAAAGTTCATCTTGTAACTTTGTTATACATCTTTGTCTGACACTGGCACTGCACATGCTCAGTATGGTCTGGGCTGCTTAGGGATCGTCCTAAATGATCAAAAAACAAAGCTGTTTGAGTTCTGCATGGCTGGTAAGTAAGGCGGGAGCTCCCCCTGGCTGTTCATAAGTATAATTGTTTCCCTGCCAGAAGTTAGGGACCGTCTGACAATTCCCATCCTCAGCACTAAATGAAGGGAGAATTTCACTGCATACAGTCAGGTTTCTTATAAAAACAGTACACATTTTTAAATTAAAGTATATTGGAGATAGATTTCTTTTTCATTAAAGTAAAGTAAAAATGGGATTTTATTTCTTTGCCTTTCCGTGCCCTTTAAAATGATACTGACACATTCCTATAAAAATCATAGGAATGTGTCAGTATTAAGTAAATGCTCAAGAAATCTTTCCCAGAAAAGCCCCCTGCAAAGTCTCCCCCAAAAAGCCGCACTCATACGGCCTTCGACCCACCTAAAAGATCGTCTCAATACCTTAGGCATAGAGGCGGGGCAGATAATTACTTTCACTTTCCATTCAGCACTTCCTAGATGTTACTGCTCCACACATTCCCCCAGTTCTCTTAACCATTTAATTGTGTAGCCAGGACATGGGGATAGACGTCTGGTCCCCCATTCTGGTGCACAAACAAGATTTTGAAATGATGCAAGGCTTGTCTTAATAACAGTGTCCACAAAATGGCTCCTGCCTGTTTGCAATAATTGTGAATCCTCAGACTGAAGGAAACAAGATCCAGATAATTTATATAGTGCAATTAAAGTCAATTTGGCTTAACTAATGTGATAAAATATGATTTTGAATTTGAATTTAATATTTTTTTGGGGGTGACGGGTCCCCTTTAATACTGACACGTTCCTATGATTTTTATAGGAAAGTGTCAGTATCGCTTTAATTTGAACTTGTGTTTGGCCGAATCTTATACACAGGATTCAGGGTTCAGCCTAATCCTAAAATAGCAAATTTGGCATGTATGTATGTATAACTTTATTTGCAAAGCGCTGCAGCACCAGACAATGCATAAAAGTACAATATAAATACACACAGGGAGGACAAGTCACAATAAATATGCATATATGTACATAGAGCTCATATGAGAACACAGATCTTAAGTGCTATGTGGTAAGAGATACAGTGGGAAGGAGGTTCCTGCTCCGTAGAGCTTACAGTGGATAGCTAACAGACAGGCACAAATTGGAGGGGAAAAGTGCATTTGGTGCATCCCTAGATCAAACACGTGTATCTGTGTGTGTATGGCCAGCTTAATACTGGTTATGGCAATTGGTGTGGGGGGATAAGTGAATAATGGAAGGAAAATTATAAACTTTTAGCATTCAACTGCACAACAAAACATGCAGAGTCAAAATAAACTAGTCTGTTTTTCATTTGACTGCTAACAATATCTGTACAATTTTGCTACCAAGCAGGCCCGGACTGGCAATCTGTGGGTTAGGGCAAATGCCAGATGGGCTGCTATAAGGTGCCATAGAAAGTCAGTATTTAGTGGGCTGGTGGGGACTGTTTGGGCCTCTATGTGGGCTGATTGGGCCTCTGTGTACCTGAAATGCCAGGGCCTATTTTGATTCTCAGTCCAGTCCTGCTACCAAGGCACTTGTAAATTCAGTGAAAATCCAGCTAGATGGGCTGAGCTAACTGCAATTTAATCCAGCCCTGTCCCTTACATGTATTAAATGTATCCCAGCATTATTAAGTACATGTTTTGTCATAGATGCTGATGGTAATTTATTTGGGCAGGGCACCACCTGGTGGTAAAATCATACTCCTGCTCTTACTCTGAGCTACACTATTTATGTACTGAAAATAATTTGCTTGGCACACCAGATGTATATTTTTGTAGATGCCAGGAAGGAGATTTCAACATTAATACTATTGAGTTCAGAATGATTCTTGAAGTAGCAGTTATCAAGTGTAACATCTAGTAATTGCTACACATACAATCAGGTGTGAGACAAAAGAGAGAATGTTTCCAGTGGCTGTTAAAAGACTGGAGGAGTTAGAGCAGGGATCCCCAACCTTCGTTCGGCGCTTACACGTGTCTCGTGGGTACAGCCTCATTGAAAAGAATGAGGTGCGTCTAGACCTGCGGCTGAACGCAGCCAAACGGAATGCAGGAGAGCGCAGGTCAAAAACCCCCGGGTGTAAGGGCCCTAACTGATGTGCAATTACATTTATCTATTTATGCCACTGCATACATAATTACATTCTAAATTAAACAGATTTTAAATAAAGTGTGCTAAAGCACACCTTTTTTTCAATCGTTTGTATAGGACCTTATAATGGACCTTGCCTAAATTATTTCAATATTTTTCCTCACACGACTAAAATTCTTATCACAGCCAACAACCAGGTCCTATTTAAATGATTGCAGATCCTTACCTCCAAATGATATACCATCTTCATTTTGATGGCATTTTTTTTGCAGGCTGAAAGAAGCAGATTTGCTCCATACCCCAGCGCCAAAATGCAGCTTCAGCTTACATGCATGCACACGACATTTTTAGGCCAGCCTCTGCTCCGCACAATGTGCCTGCATGCAAGCAGAAGCTGCACTTTTAAGTGCAGACCAACAGAGCTTCTCTCAGGCTGTAAGAAAAAAACCTGCAGGTGGAAAGCAGTGGCCCTCCATATGCCCTGGCCCTTATCTGCAGACTCTAAGGGGTGAACTTGCAGCACTGCGGGTGACAGCGGCAAACAAGGGGGAGGAAAGGAGGCTGAAAGAGCAACCACTAGCAGGGGCTAGTGGAGTGGGGGGAGGAGAAGGGACAGTGGAGGCTAATGAGGGAGGAAGGTTTGTGACAGTCAGGAGGGGAAGTAGGGGGAAGAAGCGTAGGGGGGCTGGTCCACAACTTGTCCAAAACAACAAATTCGCCGTTTTGGCTGAAGATGCTGGGGAGGAAAGTTCTGAACTGGCGTGTATGGAGCAGGCTGACTCTCAGAGCACCCTGGGAGACAGTGGCTCTAATACGGGTGGTGGGGGGAGTGCAAGGAAGGAAAGGCAGGTTCTAGTTATAGGGGATTCAATTATTAGAAAGGTGGATAGGGTAATCTGCCGTAAGGCCCCTACATGCCGAACAGTCTGCTGCCTGCCTGGTGCTAGGGTTCGACATGTGGAGGAGCGAGTGGACAGATTATTGGGAGGGGCTGGGGAAGACCCAGCAGTCTTGGTACACATAGGTACCAATGACCAAGTTAGAAGAGGTGGTGAAGTCCTCAAGAACGATTTTAAAAAACTAGGTGTAAAGTTGAGGGCGAGGACTTCCAAGGTAATTTTCTCAGAGATATTACCTGTGCCACGAGCAACGCTAGGAAGGCAGCGGGAGCTTAGGGAGATTAATGCGTGGCTGAGAGATTGGTGTAG
The DNA here is from genome assembly GCA_024363595.1 of Xenopus borealis. Lineage (NCBI taxonomy): Eukaryota > Metazoa > Chordata > Amphibia > Anura > Pipidae > Xenopus > Xenopus borealis. The sequence goes on from CM044438.1 coordinate 42,754,815, forward strand.
GGAGGAGGGTTTTGGGTTTTTGGAGAACTGGGCTGATTTCTCAGTCGGCTACAGGCTCTTTGCTAGGGATGGGCTGCACCTCAATGATGATGGTGCCGCTGTTTTGGGGGAGAAGATGGCTAGAAGGTTGGAGCAGATTTTAAACTAGGCGAGGGGGGGGAGGGTTCTATAATAGGTACAGGGGAAGACAGGTTAGATGAGATAGTGGGCAAAGGAAGGGAAAATGGGGGAGGAGATTTGGTTGGGGGTACTGTTGAGGACAAGGAGGACTACATGGCATATGTTCAACATGGTACCAGTATGGTTGTAACCGATACAGAAAAGGCTAATGTGCTAAATCAGTTTTTTTCTTCAGTGTATACAATAGAGTCTGAGTTCCCAGACTCGCTTCATAGATGCACTGACTCAGCTCAATCTAGTCAGTGGCTGACTCAGGATATGATTCATAAAGCTTTAATAAAAATTAATGTAAACAAGGCGCCAGGGCCTGATGGTATACATCCACGGGTTCTAAGAGAGCTTAGTTCAGTTTTAGACCATCCCCTATTTCTGATTTTCTCAGATTCACTTTCATCTGGTATGGTGCCTATGGATTGGAGGAAAGCTGATGTCATCCCAATATTTAAAAAGGGATTACGATCTCAGCCTGGCAATTATAGGCCAGTAAGTTTGACATCTGTGGTGGGCAAATTATTTGAAGGCTTGTTAAGGGATCACATTGAAAATTTTGTCCTAGGGAATGGCATTATGAGCAGCAATCAGCATGGCTTTATGAAGGATAGGTCATGTCAGACAAATTTGATTGCTTTTTATGATGAGGTAAGTAAGATGCTGGACAGTGGGGGGGCAGTAGATGTGATATATTTGGATTTTGCCAAAGCGTTTGATACCGTGCCCTACAAACGACTGCTTTCTAAACTAAGGTCTGTTGGGCTTAATGAAGTCATTTGCACATGGATAGGGAACTGGCTACAGGATCGGGTACAGAGGGTGGTTGTTAATGGTACATTCTCTACTTGGAGTAAGGTTCTTAGTGGGGTCCCTCAGGGCTCGGTGTTGGGTCCTCTTTTATTTAACTTGTTCATTAATGACTTAGGGGAGGGTGTTGTAAGTAATGTATCAGTGTTTGCGGATGACACAAAACTATCCAGCCCAATTAATTCCATCCAGGATGTGGCATCCTTGCAACAGGATCTTGACAAACTGGCAATCTGGGCAGATAAGTGGCAAATGAGATTCAATATTGATAAATGTAAAGTCATGCACCTGGGATGTAAAAATATTCAAGCTACTTATACCCTTAATGGGACTGCACTAGGCAAATCCATTATGGAAAAGGACCTTGGAGTCCTTGTAGATGATAAACTTGGCTGTAGCAAGCAATGCCAGTCAGCAGCATCAAGGGCCAATAAGGTCCTGAGCTGTATTAAAAGGGGCATAGAGTCACGGGAGGAGGGGGTCATTCTTCCACTTTATAGAGCACTTGTAAGGCCACATTTAGAATATGCCGTACAGTTTTGGTCTCCCTCACTCAAAAAGGACATTATTGTATTAGAGAGGGTACAGAGAAGGGCAACTAAGCTGGTAAAAGGTATGGAAAATCTTAGCTATGAGGAAAGACTGGCCAAATTGGGGATGTTTACGCTGGAGAAGAGGCGCTTAAGGGGTGATATGATAACTATGTATAAATATATAAGGGGATCATATATTAATCTCTCTGTTTTATTCACCAGTAGGTCTTTCCAGATGACACGAGGTCACCCATTCCGTTTAGAGGAAAAGAGGTTCCGCCTAAATATTCGGAAGGGGTTTTTTACAGTGAGAGCTGTGAAGATGTGGAATTCTCTCCCTGAAACTGTTGTACTGGCTGATACATTAGATAGCTTTAAGAAGGGGCTGGATGGATTTTTAGCAAGTGAGGGAATACAGGGTTATGGAAGATAGTTCATTATGCAAGTTGATCCAGGGACTAGTCCGATTGCCTTTTTGGAGTCAGGAAGGAATTTTTTTCCCCCTCTGAGGCAAATTGGAGAGGCTTATGATGGGGTTTTTTGCCTTCCTCTGGATCAACTAGCAGTTAGGCAGCTAAAAATTAAAAATAAGAAAAAAAAAAAAAAAAAGGTTGAACTTGATGGACGCAAGTCTTTTTTTCAGCCTAACTTACTATGTTACTATGTTATCTTGCTTTTGAGCAAGTCAACCCCTTGCAAAAAATTGCTGTTCTTTTCAAACCAGACAGGAGACAACCCTAGACAGCAGTGGGTTGTATTGGTGGTTTCTCTGCTGGTATTTAGTAGAAGAGCCTACACTGCTTTTAAGGAAGATACAGAGCAACATACAGCAGATTGTTTTTTCTAGTTGTATTAAAATCATTTAGAAAACTGCATTGCCTGCCCACATGCTATCCCAGAGCACTACACCCAGTTGGCTGTGAGAGAGTTATGAAACTTTAAGGATTACAGCAGAACGACTGTCCCTCCAAACATAGGACAGTTGGGAGGTATGCAATATTTACTTAACAGAATCAGGTTGTGAGTTTCCACCTGTCCAGCAGAGAATGCAGGCGTCCAGCCGCAGTACCGTCATGAAGCATTTAATGCGCAAACTTATGTAATAAGAGCATACTTCCTGATGGTGCCCATGTGCTCCAAGGGAGCAGTACAGTGTGAAAATGCAGTTCCCTGTGCTAGTGACGTAGGGTGTCAGAACTCGGGATTTGATTCATTTAAGCAGCGAGCTGATTAGGTGACAGCAGGAATTTAAAGAGACAAAGATGGGGAAGAAAGGCAAAAAAGAGAAAAAGGTGAAAGGACGCAGAGAAAACAGCTTTCAAGGTGTAAAAGAAAGTGTCTAAAATGTCTATAAAAAAAGATGAGGTGAGACAGAGAAAGATTTGTGTCACATGAGCGATAACAATTTCATGTCTAGAGCTGGCCATAGACATAAAGATTTTTGAAAGATCCAATTGTTATCGTGAGCCCTCGATTGTCTCAAAACGATCGTTTAAATGCCTGATGTGTCCATCAACTAAAAAGACCATTTCAGGTGATATTGCAGCAAAACTGAAGGGTCGCTGCCTGCTTGGCCCTGCAAACATAGGTAGATTGCATGGGGACCGATAAAGATTTTATAACCTGGCCGATCAATCTTCAGACTGATGTCGGACGAAAAATCATATGATGTACAATCGTTTGTATCCCACTAACCGCACGATAATTTGACAGATTGGTCGGACTTCCCTAAAATCGGGTTCGGCAGAGAAAGATCTTTGCATCTATGGGGACATTAGGGCCAGAACTGGTTTGCCACTGTAGGAGGTTAAGTGAGTGCTGGTCTCTGTAGTGAAAGGTACTGATGCAGGCTTGTCTGCGCATGCGCGTCCTCTTTTATGCAGGGGCGCGGCGCAACACAATGTGGCCAGCAAGGTTTCCTGGGCCCTGCCTGCATTGCCCAGGACTGTTCATGCATACCTCCCAACATTTTGGAAGTAAAAAGAGGGGCAAAAAATCTTTTTGCATGCTGTGCGGAAAATATATTTTTTGACCATGCCCATTTTTGTGGCCACACCCCCTAATTACCATATTCATTTTACAAAATTTGGCAGGTTATGAAAGTTTGAAAATGTTTCTCCTTGTCTAAACTGCTACAATTATTTATTTTCTTATCTCAAAATTGTTACAAAGTATCTTAGTTGCACCTGTTAGCTGTTCAAGACTTTCTGCCAAAAGCCAATTAAGTTAGAAACTTTGTTTCTTTTTCAGGCTGTTCAGTGCAGAGAAAAGAGGCACTTTTTTTAAATTGTAAGAAGGACCCTGGTGCCAATGTTTTTTTTTTTTTTTGTAAGGGGGGCCCTGACCATCAATATGTGTTTGGGGGGTATTTTTTTAGCACTGATGTGTGTGTGGTCTTTTAACTGTGATGTGGAGTGGGCGGGACTAGGGGTGGGGCTTGGGCACCAGGGTTGGCAAGGCCCATGGGGCCCCGAAAATATTGTTGTACGGAGCCCCATGATTTCTAATGGTGGCCCTGGTCCTAGGGCCCAACGATCGGATCATAATGCATAAGAAACATGTGGGCGGATCACAGGACTGCACGTACAGATGCAGCCGCGATCCGACGGGATTGTTTAATCTGGACAATCGAGATCTGGCCAATTTTCAACCAGATATCGATCGGGTGGCCCCACGTACAGGCCAATATGCTGCCCACTCTGTCCGTATAGAGGCTTTAGAACATAGTCAATCTTACCAAGAGCCATGTCAAAGTTTCCCTTTCATAACTGGTTTCAAAGTGATTTACATTAAATTGCCATTAGTGATTAGGCTGCTCACTTTTTCAAAACTTTGCTGAAATCAGAAAACTTTATGTTATGAAAACAGCAGCGGCCTAATAGACCTTTCTCTTGAACAAAATGCAAAACATTTCTGCCAGATGTATTACGCTGTTGGTGTTCTTCTAACCAACTGTGCTTTCTGTAATTAGTCTCCCCTCTAAATACTTTTGCATGAGGATTTGGAAGCTCTTAGAGCTGAATTTCAAACACTTGATGCTAAGAAGACCCAAGTTATAGAGCCTGTCTCTCCTCCACGTTCTAAAAGGCAAGTGAAGTATTTACTAAACTGTGCATGAATAACACTGCGACTAAATCACTAGACTTCATAGATGAAAATATTCACCCCCATTTGTAATAAAAGACACTAAGGGGAAAATTTACTAAAATTCCCCTAAAATCTCTCAAATCTATTCGAAATGCAATAAGCATTTGACTATCGAATGCTTATCGAATAGTTCTAGGCTATCTTTTTGTTTGATATTCTATTTCTCAATGAAATTGTACAATCGAATACCGATCGTTCGATTTCACGAAAAATTTGTACTTTTTCCTGCAAGCCTCTGAAAAATTCGCACGATTCGAACGATCGAGGCGTTCGATCCTACGAATGGTATTCAAGCAGGTATTTGCAAAAGAAGCCTATGGGGGGTTCCCATATGCTTCTATTGGTATTCGGTAGGTTCAATCTGGCGAACTAGGCATTCAAATACATTTTAAATTTAAAGTCCTTCGATCATCGAATGATCAAATATTCGATCATTCGATCTATTCGATTTGCATATTCGATCCTCCGAAAAAATCGTACGATCGGTATTCGATCGATTCGATCGAACTTCGATATTGTCACACAAATTTTGTAAATTTGCCCCTAAGTGTGCCCATGGTTAGTAACCCATAGCAAATACAGGTGACAAGTAAGGCCAACACAAGTAATTAAGAATTCTAGCATTTTTTTTTAAATGCATTAATTGTGAAAAACAAATATTTGGGCTCAGTTTGTCAAAACACTTAGGATTTGGCCACATCCTACAAAAAAAATCTCACAACCAAATCCTGGAATTGGTATATCCCTAATTTCTAGTACTAAGTAATTCATCCTAATCTAATGCCTCACACTTGTGTCAGTAAATTGCGTTCTATACATATAATAATATAATCCTGAAGAGACCTGCAGTCTGCACACTCGTTTTGTTGCTTACAGTTCCCATAAAGATTTTAATGGGGTGCTGGGTTTTGTACTCCAGCAAAAGCAGCATAGCTGAAGCACACAGAGGCTGAATGGTCTACTGAATTTTAGTATAAAGGTTCCTCAGAATAAAATTTTGTAAATGAATGACTCATCTTGGATATGTATACTTTTTGTGTATGTATTTATCTCCTTCACCTTCAGGTTAAATGGATAGCTCAGCACACCCAGAAAAGGATGAGTTGATTTTCTTTGGAGGTGAATATTTCTGTGGCCAAAAAGTAAATACTGTATATATTTTTCCCTTTCATTATTGCATATAAATTCATATCAACTTACATGGGGAAAAGGGAACTAAATTGAATATATGGTTTTGCAGTAATGCTCACTGAATATAGGAACAAGTTACATGTAACCTACAGCTCTAGATTTAGGTTAATGCTGTCCTGAAGTTGAGCTTGTTTGTTTATTATGACTAGCAGATATGCCTGAGCAGGCCCAGACTGGCAATCTGTGGGTTCTGGTAAATGCCAGAGGGGCTGCTATAAGGTGCCATAGAAAGTCAGTATTTAGTGGGCTGGTGGGGGCTGTTTGGGCCTCTATGTACCTGAAATGCCAGGGCCTATTTTAACTCTCAGTCTGGACTGTGCCTGAGCATCTTAGTGGTTGCTCCTCCAGGCCATCTGTTTAGCTTTATGTCATTCTCTGATGACCACTGGAGTCTGGACAAGGATGTAATGTGTAGCAGAAGAATAGTTCCAAAGCACATGGAACATTTTATTCTTTACTAAGGTTGAAATGGTTAACTAAAATGTTCAATTGTTTTAATTCAAATGTTAGCTTTATCACACTTTAACCCTGGAAACAGTTCTAATTTGATACTTTGCCACCGAAAACCAGCCAAGTTCATGTAGAAGTCAATGGCAGAGCCATATGAAGACATTCCTGACATTCTAGGTTTTTTCGACAGAAAACTCAATTCGAATTCGGTTTGAATTTCTGGGTCGTTTCTATCCAATCGAATGTTAGACATTCAAGCTTTTTTCATAAATAACCTACAATTCGAGTTGTGAGTACAATCAATTTATTACTGTTAAAAAAAAATTCACATATCTTTGAAATTTGACCTTTAATCAATAACCCCCATAGTTGATGTTTTGTTTTCTGCTTTGAATTAGACACAGCTATACAAGGTATAGTCTGGTACCAAATGCCTTTTCTATTTAGCTTCTAATGTCATAGGATCAGTGTAAAATACATGAACCGATCTCATCTTTCTTTTTTTCAATTTCTTTCTCCTAAATACTCCTAAAGGCCCAACTTGAAGGTAATTTATATATTTATTATTATTATTATTATTTTTGGAGAATCCTTATATGTTTTGGGCTAAAAACAGAGCCAGGCCAAGGTAGTTTGGCACCCTAGGCAAGGACTTCAATCAGCGCACCCCCCAAGTCTGTACCTGTGCCAAACAATGAATTGCTTTGCCCCCCAAGGACCCCCTCCCCAAGTCTGTACCTGTGCCAAACAATGAATTGCTTTGCCCCCAAGGGCCCCCTCCCCAAGTCTGAACCTGTGCCAAACAATGAATTGCTTTGCCCCCCAGCCCCCCCCCAAAGACTGTACCTGTTGTGCCAAACAGCCAAGAATAGAGCAATCAGTGTGCACCTGTCCTCTCTCTCTGACTCTGTTCTCCAAGTCCAAAAACAGTCACCAGTGCCAGACAGCCACCACCACACAGCACCCGCACTGCTGCCTGAGGGCTCTCTCCAATTCACCCGGCCCAGTATAGACATGCAAACAGCACAGCTCCCCCTCCCTGAGTGATGTCACGCCACCACGCTGGCGCTCCATTAGTGCAGTGCATGGGTGCATATTGTGCAATTGCACACAGCGCATTTGTCTCCCGTCTTCAAAATCCAGCCAGCGCAGTAAGAGGGAGGTAGCCGCATTGAAGAACAAACAAATAGTACCTACCACCGTCCTTAAGTTCAAACTTAAAAAAAAAAAAAATTCTTCTCAAAAGTGCGCTCCCCTATGACTGCGCCCTAGGCGGGTGCCTACTCTGCCTACCCCTAGTTCCGGCCCTGGCTAAAAAGGACCCTTATAAAAATTTGGGCCTCTAAATGGGGGGGTGTGATATTTTCCTTCCTGTGGACTAGTACTGTACATGAATATAATGACCTCATCAGGTATGTATTTTTTTAATGCCTAGCTAGGTATGCACGAAATGTAAAATATCTGCTGGATCTTATTTAGCAAAATGCAAACCCATTTCCATTAGATATCGTACTTGCAAAGAACCCAAGTAAAATCGTTCAATTATTCTCTTGCCAGTTATTCCCTCCCTCCCCTTGTCTCGTGTAACATGAAACAAAGAAATGTTGTCGGCCATTACTGGCTTGTGAGAATGGATTTTGTATCAATATTTAATGAACCTTGAATCCTTTCAGGCTGCTGCATATTGCCAATTACCTGCTAACCGTGTTTCACAATGTATACTGGCAATGTGTAGATAAATCCACAAAAATTTTGTAACAGCTGGTATGTTGTGTAAGGGCACTATTGAAGGACACTGGTTTGCCAGTAAGATTTATGGTGGGTTATGCATACTTATATGCCAGACTTTCTAAAAAAAACATTGTTCTTAGCCCCATGTAAGCTGAAACAAAATCAGTACTTTAAACAAATAATCACTTTGCATTTGAGCTGTTCAGTTGAAATGATGAACTTGGATTTTGGTATGTTTTACCTTGGATACCCTATAGATAATGAAGGAAACATATGAAGTACAAGATAACAGGATGATTAATAGCAAAATAAACCACATCTAAAAATAATAATAATAATAAAAATAGTAGAGTAGATTACCGCCTTAACAGAGATTTTGTATTCCAGTGCATTTTATTGCATGACCATCCTTTGCCCTTTTATGTAGTAACCCCCATTTGAAGAATCAGAAGAAATTAGCAAATAATTAAACAACTGTAAAAAAAATAAATAATGAAGACTAATTGAAACTTTGCTTAGAATTGGATAAATAGATAGGCTGTGCAAAATAAAAAATGTTTCTAATATAGTTAGTTAGCCAGAAATGTAATGTATAAAGGATAGAGTGAGTGGATGTCTCACAGAACAGAACACTACTTCCTGCTTTACGGCTCTCTAACTCTGAGTAAGTCAGTGAATTGAAGGGGGCCCACATGGGACATACTGTAACTGTTAAGTGAGTTTGCAATTGATTATCAGCATTCAGCTCAGATTCAAAAGCAAACAGTTATGGTTGTGTCCAACCAAAAGAGCCAGGAGTCATAAGCTGGGCATTGTGTCCAACCAAAAGAGCCAGGAGTAATAAACTGGGCTTGTGTCCAACCAAAAAAGCCAGGAGTAATAAACTGGGCATTGTGTCCAACCAAAAAAGCTAGGAGTCATAAACTGGGCATTGTGTCCAACCAAAAAAGCCAGGAGTCATAAACTGGGCATTGTGTCCAACCAAAAAAGCCAGGAGTCATAAACTGGGCATTGTGTCCAACCAAAAGAGCCAGGAGTCATAAGCTGGGCATTGTGTCCAACCAAAAACCAAAAGAGCCTGGGGAAAACACATACTGTAGATTTTTTTTTTTTTTTCACTTTGTGATTGCTTATACATAGGATATTGGATTTATGTTATTCTTGATGGTTCTTGCTGGAACTAGCATAACAGGATATTTGTTTGTATCCGAAAAAGTATATTTTTATGTGTTATGTCAATCTACATGTAGACCATACAGATGAGACTATGGGTGGCTCTTTTCTGAAGCAGTAACCCTTTTTGTGCTATACACCATACAATCTATGGTGCTGACATAAAAGCATTATTGTGCTGATGCCGTAGGTTCTATAGTTCTGTTCTCCTCTTTGATCTATTCTGTGCCATGTGTTTACAGGCAACACTCGGGCTAGATCAAAGACCCCTGGCACAGAAACATTTTATGATGTCATCATGCCAACATCAAAAGATGGAAAAAAAAAAACAGGACTTGGTGTTCCCGATAGAACTAACTAGTTTTGATCAGTTTATGTATATATTAGCTTTGGATTCTATTTCTAGATTGCTCTATTTTAGGAGCAACCTATCCAGAAACAAACACTGAACTGGACCCACAAACACATAGCTAATATACTTATCTCATACATTTATGTCACTAATATTTCATTTGTAAATGAATTACAGTACACTATTCTGGTATGGGACCTATAATCAGGATAACAGATCTTTCTATAATTTGGTTCTTCATACTTTAAACATTAAATAAGCCCAATAAGCTGGTTTGATTCTACTAAAGATTAATTATATATTAGTTTGGATCATGTAAAAGGCATTGCTTTATTATTGCAGAGAAAAAGGAAATAATTCTTTAAAAATGTGATTATTTTATTATAGTGGAGTCTATGGAAGCAGTCTGGATAAGGGGTTACCATATAACAGTGTTGGGCCAAGCCGATCTGGCGCCCGAGACGCCCTGGCCCGGCTACTGCGCTCCCCTCCTTGAAAAAGACATGTGCCTTCCCAGCGCCTCCCACCCCTTTCGTTGTGCACTAGCCAGGTGCCTCTTCTGCCTACCCCTAGTTCCAGACCTGCCGTATAATGGATCCCATACCTATACTGATAAATGTAAATGGGAGTGAGTACTTTTTGGAAAGAAAATAATTACTTTTCTCCTTTCTTTTAATTTTAGATATTAATAGAAATCCAATTTTGAAAACCCTCTGCTTTTAATTATGTGCCTCTCATAGTAGATAACAATTTAATCTGTATATAAGACTTCCTTCCATTGCATGCAAAAATAAAAACATTATTTATATTTAGTTAGAACTACCATACAGCGTCTGTTACTAACATTCCAATAACCATATTATTTATAACCTACCAATAAACTGTGTTTCCTCCAGGGCCTAAACTACTGTTAGGTCCTCTTTAATAAGCTGTATAGTAGAAGCCAAATTCAGAAGGTGGTTTAGTTCCATTACTGCAGCAGAGATGTCGTGAACCTCACACCATTCACAGGAGAAGAAGCTTCAGTAAACTTCTGGGACTCAGTAGTGAAGGTGTTCATTTGTGTAACACAGCTACTACAATAATACAACACAAGATTTAAAGGTCAAGTCAAAACTATTGGGGGGGGGGGGGCGCAATGACCCATTAGATTAGCTATTCAGATGCAGCAGCCAAGAAAATGAACATGGGCAAATGTTAAAGGAGAAGGAAAGAAGTGTTGGGGGTGGGTGTCAGAGTGCTAATTGCTAGAGGGATGTCTCAAATCCCATATCAACAAGGATATGTACATAAAAAATTGTTTTTTTTTTCTTTGCTCTTTTCTCAGGCTGTGGCTGTTCCACAGGGTGGAGGACGAGTTTAGATTTTTGGAGAGTTTGCCTCACCTGATGGAAAGCAGTTTTACCACTTTGTGGGTTCTGCACCTTCAGACCAAGACTCAGGAACAGATCAAGAAAGTTAGAAGAGTTTGCTGGTTACTTAAAGGGGCTGTTCACCTTTAAATTAACTTTTAGTATGACGTAGAGAGGGATTCTGAGACAAATTGCAATTGGTTTTCAATATTTGTGGTTTTTGAATTATTTAGCTTTTTATTCAGCAGCTCTCCAGCTTGCAATTTCAGCAAACTGGTTGCTAGATAGGTTTTGCAAAATAAAACGTTTCTAATATAGTTAGTTAGCCAAAAAATGTAATTTATAAAGACTGGAGTGACTGGATGTGTAACATAATAGCCAGAACACTACTTCCTGCTTTGCAGCTCTCTAACTCTGAGTTAGTCAGCGACTTTAAGGGGGACCATATGGGACATAACTGTTCAGTGAGTTTGCAATTGATCCTCAGCATTCAGCTCAGATTCAAAAGCAACAGTTATGACCCATGTGGCCCCCCTAAAGTCTCTGATTGGTCACTGCCTGGTAACCAATCAGTGGAAACCAAGAGAGCTGCAAAGGAAATAGTGTTCTTGCTATTATGTTGCATATCCAGTCACTCCAGCCTTTATACATTACATTTTTGGCTAACTAACTATATTAGAAACATTTTTTATTTTGTGCATACTATCTATTTACCCAGTTTTTATTTTTATATTGATCTGTTCCTTTAAGCACAAATCTAATAACACAATATGAACTTTTGAAGTACGATCAAGGTGGAAAGAATCAGAAACTCAGATTCATCAGTCTGGTATTTCTTGGATACAGAAAATTGTATTAAAGATACATTATTTGTGTTACAGTGTATAAATGAGTTACTGCCAACAACTAAATATAAACTATAAAAATGAGTTGCATTATTCAATGTACGACAGTGTTATGATTTTAAAATGTGACTTATGGAAGCAATTACATGAACTGTCAGTAGACATTCCCCAGTGTAGGATATGTATTCAAGAAGGGAATATTATAACATGGAGCCATCTATGGTCATTTTATTGTGCCCATTATGATTAGAAATGAGTGAAAGAATCCGTATCATTTCAGTGAACTGTTTTTTCTATTCCAACAAATTGCTTTATTAGGAAGGAAGGGAACTGCCTTAGCATGTGACTTTAATGGTGTTATTGCCAAACAGGGCATCTGGTAGACCATCTGGGATAAGTGGCCATCGCATGACGCACTGCAATTCAGAGGATTTCAGGCGAGTACAAGGTAAGGGAACTATTTAAATGTTTTTAGGTCGTGTACCCTCCAATCCTCCACAGCAATTTGGTGCAGTTTACAGTGACCTCTGTTTCTGGATATACAGTACCAGGGTTTTGAGGAATGCTGAATGTTCTTTGTGATCACTTAGGGGCAGATTCACTAAGCGGCGAAAAAGCGCTAGCGTTGCCTTCACTAATGTTCGCCACACTTCCCAGGCGAATTTTCACCAGCTCTACGCAAATTCACTAAAGTGCAAAGTTGCGCTCAGGTCGGCGAACTGTAGCGTAGTTGCGCTAGTGTTGCTTTGCCAGGCAAAGCGCATTTACACTAGCGATGCCTAATTTGCATACGGCGTGAATTTCAAAGTGTAATAGAAGTATATGTTCCAGCCACTACATTACACTACACAAGCCCAGGAAACCTTTAATAAATAAAATAAAGTTGTCCTATTGCCCTAAACAAGTGCCCACTGTATAGTTGAGTTGCCATATGTTAGGAAATGTAGGGGGGAAGGAGGGTAACCTCCTAGAAAAATTTTGCTTTTTTTCAGACTATCACGCTACAAAAGGTAAAACACGCCAGCGTTTTTTTGGGACTTAGAAAAATTTTCTATCTATTGTATTGAACTTCGCCAGGTCTGGCCTGTTGAAGTAACGTCTAGCGTTAGTGGTAACGTTCAGTAAAATGGTCATCTTAGTGAATTTGCATAATTACGATCCTTCGTCGCTTGGCGTTAGGGTGCAAAGTTGCACTAGTCTATCTAATTCGATATCAAAAATTTGCCAGAGTCAGTGTTAGTGAATTTGCGAAGTTACGATTTGACGTCACGCTGGCAAATTAGCGCTAGACTCTTCTCGCTTTAATGAATTTGCCCCTTAGAGTGGTGCTTGATAGTTAAACCCTTACTGATTCATAAATATGGCCTAAAATGCGATCTGTTATTTATGCAAATCCTAAAATATAATATATAATAATATAATATAAGATAATGAGGAGTCCAAAACAATTAGGGGCAGATATACCATGTGAATAGCTGGGGAATAAAAATCCTTCGAATTTGAATATCGAATTCGAAGGATTTTACCGCAATTCGATTGGTCAAGCGATAGAATAGCAAATATTCGGTCGATCAATTAGAACGATTTTAACCGTTCAATCGAATATTTTTATTCGATCAAAAATAATGAAACCCAATTCGGTAGCTTTGATCTGGCGAGCTAGGCAGTCGAATAAAGTACTTTGACTGTCAAACAGTCGAATATTCGAATAGATTTTTATTCAAATTATTTGAATCATTCGATTCGATCAAATTTTCAAAATTCCCTGGTCAAAATGTGATCTTTTTGAAAATTCAATCGAACTTCGAATCCTTCATGTGAATTTAGTAAATCAGCCCCTAAGGGTCAAATTTCGAATAAAAAAATAAATAAAAAATTTGACCATGGAAAATTTTTTTGGGTTTTTTTTTTGATTGAATAGGTCCATTTTCGATCAAATTCAAATCGAACGATTTGAAAGATTTTCCGGTGGAAAAAAAATCCGATTTTCCGGCGGAAAAAAAATCTGATTTTCCAGGACTTTTTTTTAAATTCACTTCGACCCTTAGTACATCTGCCCCATATTGTTTATTTATGTATTGAGGAAAATGATCCGAAGTGATATATTTATCCGTGGCAAAAGTATGTGAAGTTTCAGTAGCTGGTGTTACCTACTTTAACAGCAATAAACATTTTTTCTTGAATGCCAGATTTTGTTACAATTTCTATTTACGCAATAATATTGAAAATGCATTGAGTTCACAAACTTTCAATCACTGAAGCTTACTGATGACCATATAATGCAGTGGTTCTCAACCTTCCTAATGCTGTGACCCTTTAATACAGTTCCTCATGTTGTGGTGACCCCCCAACCATAAAATATTAAAATATTTTCGTTGCCAGCCCAGAGCGGATTGTTAGGAAAGTACAAGAGACAGCGTGGCTGCATAACGGTTTGTTTTCCGTGAGTAGTGCAGCAAACTTGTTTTGCCACACCCATTTTGTGGTCACACCCCAATTACCATGTTAATTTTACAAATTTTAAATGGGCAGGGAGAGCTGTATGGCAGTCCCTACTAAGGGGATATAGAAAGTTGTAGTGCAACTGGCTTCCCTACACAGGTTACTGAACTACAACTACCAGCACCAACACCCGGAGAGCTACAACCTTGCCCCAGGGCTAGTGGGGAGAGAGATGAAGCTGCTCCTGGAACCCCTTAAGTGACCCCTGTGAAAGGGTCATTCAACCCCCAAAGGGGTCCCGACCCCCAGGTTGAGAACCACTGATATAATGAGTCTAATTTAGCCACTTCAGGAAAATATTTGCCAAACCTTTAGCTTTTTTCAATAATGGTATTTTAAAATGTACAGCTTCGAATTAGAGGACAGAAGGACGATAATGCAGGTTTACTGCATTCAAGTGCCCTTCCAAAAGGGCAGATGATGCACGAATCATGTCATGTGGACTACAATAAATTTGCACATTAGCTGTAAACCTACATTATCGTCCTTCTGTCCTCTACTTCAAAGTTGTACATTGGTTTATTTGGTGCCAGGATGGAGCACCAGTGGGACAGTAACAAGGCTAACTATACCTCGCCCTGTGTATAAACCACAGTGTGAAATGTTACTTCCTTTGTTTTATGCCAAGTTAAAGCCAAAGACCAGCTGTGCCAGTGGCCAGGTATTTTTTGTGATTGCTTTTGCACAGTTTTAACAGACTTATGGTATTATCTCTATTAAAGTGAATGTAAAGGCAAAAAAAAAATAAAATCTATCTCTAATATATTTTAATTAAAAAATGTCTACTGTTTTTATAATAAACCTGACTGTATGCAGTAAAATTCCCCCTTTGTTTTACTTGCTCTAATAGCTCGGATAGGAAACTTCAGACAGTCCCTAACTGCTCTGCAGGGAAACGATCATACTTTCAAACAGCAGGGGCAAAAACCCACCTTACTTCCCAGAACTCCAGCAGGTGTTTGTTTCCCTGTAGCGACTGTGTAGGTTTGTCTCCACAGACCCAGTGCAGTCTGTATATTCTGATTATTGATCAGTCTTGCTGTATTGGCTTCTATGGCAGATATTATTTGACTAGTGCTGTTTTGATCATTTATCACTATCCCTAAGCTTAACCTCCCAACTGAAGCCCAGATCACACTGAGCATGTGCACAGTCTTGGTCTTGCAAAGATGTATAACAAAGTTACAAGATGACAGCCCCCTGTGGCCAACTTTGAAAGCATAAATCATTTGTTTGATTAGGCTTGTGGTGCAGTAAGTTCATGTTTATGTTTAGTATACAATATACAATATTCTATTTTAGACTTTAGTTGCCCTTTAATGGAGACGTTTCTTCTCTAGGGACTACATCTATAATAATGATGTGTACGCCTTTAATCTTTACTCCTTCACATGGGCTAAACTGTCACCTTCTGGAACTGCTCCACTGCCTCGGTCTGGATGTCAGATGACCACAAATCAGGACTGAAGTGTGGTTATCTATGGGGGATATTACAAGCAGGTGAAAATCATTTTTCTTTTTTTATTAAACTGTGAAAATCACAATTTCACTAGATTTTGGGAATGGAGAAGGCAGGCTAGAAAACACTTGTGTGAAATGATGAAAATTGTGGTCACATTATTTGGCTCTATGATGCCATTTGCTAAAACAGTTTGAAGCAAGCAAGTTATGATTTGTTTGCCTAGTTAAATGCATAATTTGCATTTTATTATAAATCCTAGAAAAGTGTTTTTTTTTTTAAAGGATAAATTCATTTTAGGGTTTTAGAACCATAAATAAAAACATTTTGCTAACAGCCCTTCCCTATGTTTTCTCATAACCTGTACAAGGGCATGTCTTCAGTCTATACTAAGACAGCTGTTTCTCTGTATTCGTTTAATCCTGCATTAAAGTTTTAAGGTAATATTGTTCTGTGAATGTTGCTTATAGTACTAATAACTGCCACCTACAATGCAGGATTCATCTCTTGTCAACCACCGGCTTTGCCACCGTTATGGATTTTCCATCATGCTGCTGACTAACTAGAAAAGCCTTTCTACATTATGTTGTGTTGCTTGAATTGGGATGAGTGCCCAGGTCAGTGTCGACGTGACAAACGCATTGACTGACTGTGGACTCGCAGGCTGTTATGACAGGTGTTCTCCTTCTTCTAATTAGCCAAGAAGCTCTGTGCTCAGACTTGACAATTCTCAAGTCGTGGTTTTCCGGAGTCACACAATATGTCTTCTGATGATGGCCCAAAGACTTGCAGGTGGCTAAGTGTCTGAGCTGATCTGAAAAGCAATCTAATTTCATGGCACGAGAAGTTCTTTCTTTTGTTTGGTTATCATCATACTACATCCGTACTACCACTGATGGGGATAACAGGAAGCAGGCTGTATTTGGCTCAGAAATGCAAATTTGACCATTTTCAGCCCGAAAAGCACCTTTCACAAGTGGTTACTTCTAATCCTTTTGAATGACAGAATATTAGGGAGGATATAAGCTTCTTGTGCCACTAGCCTAATGTTTTATCTGACAATAAGGGACAGGTTTATTAAGGTTCCAATCAAATTGTCTAATTTGTTTTGGTCAAAACTCACAAATTAGAATTTAAATCACCATTTTGAATTTGAATGTGACACCTCGACCCTGGAAACAGTTCTGGTTCGAATAGTCGCCACCTAAAGCCTGACAAGTTCATCTACAAGGGGCAGAGGTCAGTTGAACCATTTGAATATGTTAATTGCCTTCCTGGCATTTTTACCTAGGAAAACTCAATTTGAAATTGATTCAAATATGTTATTTTTTTTTTAGAAATAACATCTCCTTCGAGTTGTGAGTGCATTCAGATTTATTAAATGTCCCTAAATGTACAAGCCTTCTTTTCCTGACTGGGTTTTTCTTTGTTTTTAGAGAGTAAAGAAGGATGTTGACAAAGGAGCTTTACACACAGACATGTTCCTGTTGAAGCAGAAAGGTTGCAGGTATGTTGTTCTCTATCCAGGTACTGGTTTTCAAAAAGAACAGCTGCTCAGTCTTGTTGGCTGGCTTGTCAGTAAAAATGACTGAGGATTTAAAGAAAGATCTTGGCAGTTAAAAAAGAGGGAATGCAAGCTTAGTGTAATATTTATGGCATCATTTAAAAAATTGATCACCATACCTTATGTCTGCCTAAAATCATTCAAACATTAACTAAAGCCAGTAGAATTGTTTTGCCACCAGTATAGATTTGTTGCTGCTTTGTTAAAGGACCAGTTATTTTTTTTTTTTATTTGTTTGTCCCTAACGAAAAAAACACCAATACTCATTTCAGTTTAAATTCGCATAGTCTTTATTAAGAAATAACTTACCGATACTCTCCTTCCGCTCCGCTTCAGAAAAGGAGATCTGGCGACTATCCATCGTTCCATTTCTCCTGCCTATCTCCTATAGAAGGCAGGGAGGAGAAATCAAAGGCTGCACGATGGATCGTCACCGTGTTCCCTTTTCTGAAGAGGAGCGGAAGCAGAATTTTTTTTTCGTTAGGGACAAACAAATTTTTAAAAAAAGAAGAATTTCTACTGGTCCTTTGAGATCTAGTACAAGGAATTGCTTTATTGTTGCTAAGGTTTTTTTAATGTAGGTAATTTCCAGTTGCTCTTTAAGGGGAATCCAACTCCCCGGCACTAACCCCTCCCCCCACACACACCCCTGTAGGCCCCCCTCCCTCCTCCACCCCAGCCTACCGCTCCCCCCGGGCTATTGCCCCTAAGTTGCTACTTACCCCTCTGTGTAAGTCCCCTCCAGTGAAGTTCACAGGGGCCATCTTAGGGGCAATAGCCCGGGGGGAGCGGTAGGCCGGGGGGGAGGAGGGAGGGGGGCCTACTGGGGGGTGGGTGGGGGTATGGGTTAGCGCCTGGGGGGGTTGGATTCCCCTTTAAAGGGGTTGTTCACTTTCAAACAATAATTTCAGTTCAGTTGGTTTCAGATTATTCACCCAAAGTAAAGACTTTTTCCAATTACTTTCCATTTGTGACAGTTTTTCTAATATTGAAGTGTAAAGTGTCATTGTTCACCTTCAAAAGCAGCTCGACGGGGACTGATTAAGTTTGTACCTTTGTTATCTTTGTCCCTGCTGGGCAGAATCCCTGGGTTTCAGTGCTGGAATAAGTCAGCCGTGCGACCTAGACAACCCGATTAACTACATTGACCCCCGCCCCCCCCCCGCCAAGGACACGTAAGTGTGCATGCGTCGAAGAGTGCAAACTCGCATGCCAAAGAAACTGCTGCCAAAGCAGGTCCGAACTAGGGGAAGATGTCAGAAGACGTACGCGCCTGGCACCCCTCTACCCTTGCACCCTAAGCACGTGCCTCTTCTGCCTACCCCTAGTTCAGCCCTGTGGTGTTTCATTAAAAGCAGCTGTTAGAATGAATACAATAGTTCCTAACATTCCACAGATACTGCTGAGAATTGTATTAACTAATAATGTCAATTAAGGGGCAGATTTACTAAGGGTCGAATCTGAGGATTAAAAAACACTTGAATTCGACCATCCAATTTTATGGGAATAAAAATCCTTTGAATTCTAAGGATTTTACTGCAATTCGATTGGTCGAACGATCGAATAGGAAATATTCGATCAAACGATTTGAACCATTAAGATTTTAAAGGGAATTTTAAAGGGAATTTAAAGGGAAGTTATTTGACTGTCGAATATTCTAATAGATTTTTATTCGAATCATTTGAATGGTTTTTCAAAATTCAGTGGGCTAAGTGGTCTTCAAAAACATTCTAAATTTGAATGTTTTTGAAAATTTGATCCAATTTCAAACCCTTCATGTGAATTTGATAAATCTGCCCCTAGGGGCAGATTTACTAAATTCACATGAAGGATTCGAAGTTCGATTGAATTTTCAAAAACATTAGAATTTTCAAATGTTTTTGAAGACCACTTCAACCAGTGAATTTTGTAAATTCGATCGTATAATTCGAATAAAATTTCATTTGAATATTCCACTGTCGAAATACTTCCCCTTTAAATTTTTATTCGACCACCTAGTTCGCCAGATCAAAGCTACCAAATTGGGTTTCATTATTTTTGATCGAATAAAAAATATTCGATCGATCGGAAAAATAATTCCAATCGATCAAATTTATCGATCGATCGAATATTTCCTATTCTATTGTTTGACCAGCCAAATTGCGGTAAAATCCTTCGAATTCAAAGGATTTTACTTCCCTGCCTATTCACATGGTCGAATTTCTAATTTTTTTTAAATTCGACCAATAGTAAATCTGCCCCTAAATGTAACCTTATTGTTTGTTTAGCTTCCACAAATGGAGGTGGGAAAAGCCAAAAAGCTAATTGTATAGGTCAAATATACTTAGTTCACATTAGCTGTATACAGTTGGGGGCATGTCACGAAATTCTTTACACTTTTCCATTCTTTTCCCGTATATACAAACCTTCGGTCCTGGATTAACTAACTGGAAGTGATAGAACCTATAACTAGCACAATAAAGGGAGCTGGCAATTCTTTTTGTGTTATGTAACTGCTAGAAATCCACTCCCTCCAAGCTGCACTGTATAATTTCCCCAGTGGGCAGGCCCTGTGTACACACTGTGCCTACACAACAGCCATCAGGTGGTAAACTGCTTGATGCCAGGGTTGCTAACTAGCAATTAACTCTAGCAGCAGGCTGCCTGCCACATGATGTAGATTGGGAGTCAAACCAAGAAGGGACCCCATGGGAATTAAATGGTGTGTAACTAGGGAGTATAATAGGGTGTATTTAACATGTTCTCAGTGCTGTGTTTGCTGTCGCTAAAGAAGAAAAGAAGATGTTTTTTTAACAGTGCTCTGTGTAAAAACGTTTAGAAAATCCCACATATCAGTCTCTTGCGTCTGGGCTTCTGGTGGGGTAAGTTATTTCAATTTACTACTATAACAGCAAATTGACCAGATTTCCCTGTGGTGATAAAAGGAAATGTAAAATGCAACTCATGCTTGATGAGTAAGTTGTAGTTATTTATAGTACCTAGTGGGAAATGACAGTACCTACATCTCTCTGTGTAACTCACTGTTTTAGCTTGTACTTTGTTATGGAAATAGGTTAATACTGGAAATAAATACAGTGTGTTTCCTTGGGGCTTTCAGCTGCTGCTAAAAGGAAACAAGTGGATTGAACAGATGACTAAACTGAAGGATGCAGTGTAGTATTGGCAATGGAGGAGTCACCGAAATAGGGGCAGATTTACCAAGGGTCAAATTTTGAATTGAAAAGAATTTGAAATTTGACCATGTGAAGAGGCAGGGAAGTGAAATCCTTCTAATTCTAAGGATTTTACCACAATTCGATTGGTCAAATAGGAAATATTCGATTGATCGAAAAATCGTTCGAATTGATCGATCAATCGAATATTTTTTATTCTATCAAAAATAATGACATCCAATTTGGTAGCTTTGATCTGGCGAACTAGGTGGTCGAATAAAAATTTAAAGGGGAAGTACTTCAACAGTCGAATATTCGAATTAAATTTTATTCGAATCATTCGAATTCGATTGAATTTTCAAAATTCACTGGTCGAAGTGGTCTTTTTTGCCCCTATGGGGCAGATTTACTAAATTCATATGAAGGATTCGAAATTTCAATGAATTTTCAAAAAGATTCGATTTCTAATGTTTTTGAAGACCACTTCGGCCAGTGAATTTTGAAAATTTGATCGAATCCTTCATGTGAATTTAGTAAATCTGCCCCATAGTGTGATTTGTTATTTGGGCTGTTTATTGAGAAACATCCTTATTATCAATCTCATTAAACCTTGTTGTATTGATGTTCTTTGTTTTTCCATTTCACGCCACAATGGTTTGCCTTCCTTTTTAACATGCCATATATTGACTGTCTGTATCTTCCTCCAGGTCAATGGATCTGGTCTTGATGAAATCCTTCTGGCATAAAGCCCCCCCCTGCGGAATGGGTTTCTCTGGGACCTAATAACAGAAGTGTCTTGTTCGGAGGTGTTTTTTGATGAGGAAGAGGGGGAAAGCATCGAAGGAGACTTTTTAAATGATATTTAGGGTTAGGGCACACTTGGCGTTTTGGGGAGATTGAGTCGCCTGGCGAATAATCACCTTGACTTTGCGGCGACCAATCTCCCCAAATGCCTTCCCTCACTCTGCGCCTGGCTTAGATGGAAAATCGACGGCGCTAATCACTCAAAACGTTAAGTTTTCCGAAGTCGCCCAAAAATTCCTTGCGAGGCATCTTCGGAAAACGAATCGCCGCGTGTCATTAGCTGCGTCGATTTTCCATCAAAGCCAGGCGTTCGGGGAGATTGGTCGCCTCAAAGTCGAGGCAATTAGTCGCCAGGCGACTCAATCCCCCCAAAATGCCCAGTGTGCCCTAACCCTTACATGTATGATCTGATCAGATAAAGGTAACAAATATTTTATGGTATTCCTGAGGAATTGATCGTATTGACAGAAAAATTATTTATTGAAATGCAAATCGTTTCTCTCCGCAAAACAGATAACAAAAGTCTGGTTGCCTTGTGACTAATTCATCTCTATTGATAATGGGGGAAGAAGGTAGAGGTTTTGTCAGTTATTGTCACCTCACAAGGCGTTCTTATTTAACTATTAAGTAGATCCTGAAAAGTTGAAAGTACTGAGATGTAATTTTGTGCTGATTATATAAATCCCCTTCTAACTTGTAATCAACATGGGGGTTATCAAAATCCGAATTTATATCATTATTTTCTGACCATATCTGCATGGGTTATTTCCCCATAAATACATTTTCCTGAAAAATTCCAGTTTGGGGGAAAAAAACGTGAAAATCGTCCAAAAATTCAAAATGAGCAATTTTTTTGGATTTTCCATCTGAAAAAATAATAATCAGATTTTTGCCCAGAAAACCCCAAAATCTTTATTGAATGAAACCCAGCACAGATCAGGATATCTTTGGGACCACTCCCATTGACTTTTATACCACCTTGGTAGGTCTGAGATGCCAAATGTTTTTTTTTTTACTTTTTCATACCATCATTGGGGTATAATAAATCTCGAAAAATGTTCCCACAAAAAAATTGGATTTAATAATAAATTAAAAGAAACCTCACATTTTTAGAGTTTTTGGCATTTGGACTTAAATGATCCCTGTAGTGTAAATGGCAGCTCACATCATTTCTGTTTGCCATTGTGATGTGATTGTGCTCCTCAAATTCACTAGGATTTTACCAAGCATACCAAGTGGTTTAGTACCACTGAACTTTGTAGTACGGGTATGTGATCTCAATAATAATAATAATAATACAATATCTGTACTTGATTGTAGCTAAGCTGCATAAATACATAAATCAAAAATAACACTTAGGGGCAAATTTACTATTAGTCACCAATTCGAGGGCTAAAATCCCTTCGGCAGGACTGGCCATATCTGGCCAGTCCTACGCTCAATTTTCATCTGATTCCATTACTTCATTAAACATTTTACAAAGGGACTACGTTTTACCTGCAACTTACTTGCTGCTTTCAAATGTTTAATGAAGTAATGGAACTCTTAATGAATCAGATGAAAATTGAGCGTAGGACTGGCCAGATATGGGATGACTTTGACGTAGTTGGCCAGCTTAAATATATGGCACTTGTTTCACCCACTGTAAAAAGCACTTTATTACCCCTCCAAATTGTGTCTGTATGTTACCCTCCCATTTAGACTGTAAGCCCCAAGGGGTAGGGCCCCCCATCATCTTGTCTCAACAATGTGTAATTATATTTTATATTTATGCAAACTGTATTTATAATAATGCACTTATTTTTACTGATTAATGCAGTGATCCCTTGTTTGTACTACTAAATTATTGTTACTGTACAGTGCTTTGCCCTCAAGGAGCGCTATATAAATAAAAATATACATACATACATACATATGGACAAACAATCCCTGTTGTTTAAAGGGTAATAATGGGTTGAGTGCAGAGGACCTCTTGCATTTGTCTAGAAACGATTCCAGGCCATGAGCTTTTAGGTGTTTTTGTGATTATATTTAATCACAGCAGCATTTACTGGAACAGGACCTATACAAAATTAGCACATTCATATTTACTCATAGAAACTCAATGGCACATTAGTGAAATAAACTGATATATATCATGACATATATATATATCTGAGATATTATGTCATTAGGATGTTAAGGATCTGTTTTTAAGACACAGTTTAAATGTAAATGCTGATTGGTTGCTATGGGCAACATCTCCAGAAATCTCTCCAAATATTTATCTCCAATCTTAGTAAACATGCCCCATAGTTTGTTTCTTTGATTGCAGCTCATAATGATTGTACTGGCACTTACTGTATATGTTACCAAATCCTGTACAACCCAGACATGTCTGGACTGAGAATTAAAATAGGCCCTGGCATTTCAATTACACAGAGGCCCAATCAGCCCCCA
>CM044438.1:42780940-42812375 GCA_024363595.1 Xenopus borealis
CTGGGGTTATTCAGCAGGCATGTTACAAAGAAGTCTCAACAAATGAAAGTCCAGGGCTATATATAAAAAGAATACATTGTTTTTGACTGCCATTGCGCCAAAGGAAATCTGTACAGGGACAGTTTGGAAGTCTGCATACAAGTCCTGCATACATTGTGCAAAGAGAAGACATGCTGTAACCACAAGCATGATGTTGGACAGTGTGCGCTGTAAGGTACACACAGACCCTATGTGCTTGCACACAACTATGACCCACTTACCTTCCTCGCCCACACTTTCTGGCATTGAAAGTTATAGAATTTGTTCTTAAAGAACCATTACATAGTGCTGACCTAAACAAAAATAACATTTTCTATGCATTTCCACCCATTCATACACAGTTAAAGTGCTGAATGATAGGGTGCCAAGCTTCATTTCAATTGTATCTTTCCATGTCTTTGCCATTGGTCCTGGCTGCATTTCAGGTTGCAATCAACACTTTGGGGATACCTATTAAAATATTGATCTACTAAGATCCATGGGACGCAATCCCAGTGCAAGATGTCACAAGTGGGGGACACGAGGCAAACTTCCTACACATGGGTTGGTCCTGCACAGCAGTGGTCAAGTTCTTGAGTTATGAACCTCTTATAGAAGTTACAAGAGGTTCTCACCTTGCCTCATGGCAGGAGCAGCTCTGTGTGTGTATCCTAGGGGTCTTACATGATCTCCTAACAACTAACCATGTCAGAACCAAATATAGAACACTCCTATACTATGCTAGGAAAATAATTGCAATGGCATGGATGGGGCCTAAACCAACCATAATACAAAACTGGATCACAATGGTGAATAAGACTTTACCTCAAGCTCACATTACTAGCTAGAGGCTTGCTAAAAATATTCGAAAGAACCTGGAGCCCATGGTGGTAAGCGGGACCCAGCAATCACGGTACCAAAACATGAGCTAGAACACACAAAACTGCACATGACGAGGGTTCAATTATTTTATATAGACTCTGGAATAGTTCATTTTGTCTGTTAATAAGTGAGAGGGAGGTGTAAGACCTGAAAAGACACCTATACAGTGCTGCAGTTGACTAATGCCAACCAAATAATTGAGTGAAATACTGCTTAAGCATTCTGTAACACATACTATATGGATTCAATGGTATGTGTTTTGTGTTATGTTTCATATGTTTTAAAACAATACAAATGTTACCTTTAAAAATATTACAATTGGTGTTCAGAACATTATGGAACATCCCTGGGTTAGGAGGAAGCTGTCATTAAAACATGTTACTTTAAGAGACTTTTGGTGTCTAGGCTTCATTTAGGAAATGCAATTGTTTTCCTCCAAACACTTTTTGGAAGGTGTAGGGGCAGACTTTATACAATGGGAAAATGCTTTCAGTCCAGGTTTGAGGAATATTCAAAAGAAATCCCTGACCCCTTAGATAGTACTTCCACTTTAGTAGCAGGAAACAAGTTAAACTGGTGGATATAGATGCACTACAGGAAGGATGCTTTGCTAAGCAATTGGTTTGTCCTGTAGCGTAACCTTAAACTTGAAAAATTGGGTATTATGTTATTGCCAGTATGTCACTTGTTAGGGAAAAGGTTTTTAATATTTTGTTATCAAATCTTCTATTATAACTATGGCAAATGTGGTTCAATGTTTCTAAATGCAAGGCTATGCAAATAACATAAATGTGAGTTTTACATTATAATGACAGCGTGTTGGGGGCTTAATTAAGAAGGATATGGGGATTTGTTGTGGACAACAAACTGTATAACTCTAGGCAATGTCATTCAGTCCCTACTAAAGTTCTGTGTTGCATAAAAAACGGCATTTACTCAAGGGATACAAACATAATTATGCCTCTATATAGGTCCCTGGTAAGGCCTCACCTGGAGTTTTGGGGTCCAGTCCTTAAAAGGAATTTTAATGAGCTCAAAATAGTGTAGAGATGTGCACCTAAATTGGTGATTAGGCAACTCTATGTAACTGTAAAATGAAAAGAATAAATGTACATTGTTGTTAAATATCTCTGTAATATCTCTGTAAATCATACCAAAATGTTATTTAAAAGTAAACTACCTTAGTACCTTGTAAATTATCTTATGCACTTGTTAAGCGTTTGTGCTTTGCTGGGATCGATTTCTACCTAGGGTATGGATGACAGACTTTACTTTCTTGGCATGTGATATGCTACAAATGTTTGTCACTTCTCTTCATAAGCTCCATTCTGAACAGGGGTTGGGATCATTTAAATAGTATTTTAGATTATAACAGTGACAACTCATGGAGGCAGGCAAGTCTGCTTATTGTTGTGCCGTGAATGTGCAAATCATCTCCCCTTAGGTTTCTAGACTATTCTAAAAATGGTAGAACGTGAGAATATTTAATATGTATACATGAATAGAAGCTAGTTCCAACAAACGATGCTTGGTATCCATAATTATGATTGACAGTGATGGTCATTGAAGTCTATTGTTCCTTACCTTTGTGTTGGAAAGTGAAGACTATGGTAGAAAATTCACCTTGTGTGGATATAACTGGCACTGTATTCATGCAGATCTTATGTAATGTCATGGGATCCTTTTCCAATGTGCATTCAGCTGCTTAAAAATTGGGAACCCTCCGACTGCACAGAGAACACTCTTTGCATTCCTCCCATGGGCAGCTGTTAAAATCTATTTTTTAATGTTATGGTTTCCTTACTAAGCAGAACAGGATAGAAACTACCCAAAATGCATTAGCTTTTATGCAACCGGGACCAAGAGCTCTTTTTTTTCATACTAAATAAAACAGCTTTAATATTTGGGTTGGTGGGGTCTAACTCTTTAATCATGACCTTTGCCAAATGTTTATTTTAACCCCTCCTTGAACTCAAGCCAAAAATCGGAAGTATTTATCTCCCCTTCTCCATATGTTGCCGCTAAGATCTAATGCAAACCAAGTTGGCACTGGCCCAAGAAAGGAATAAGTCAAATCTGTTTTCATTAGAGATGCCCACCTTCAGTATTGGGATCAAAAGATAATGTCCAATCAAATGTGAGGGCTGACATGAGCTGAAACAGCTATTATTGTTTTACATATTTACACACACCTGAACCTGTTCAGTTCTGCTTAAATCCCTGTACAAAAGTTGTTTACTGGGTTCCCAACCTCAACTTTTGCTAATTAGGTAATTACCAGCATATGTCTGAACGCAGCATCTGTAATTTTTGTTTTGAGATGCCATCTGTCTTATGAGAGTACACACATTTAAACATTTGCCATAGCTTTACTTTTAGCAGTACCCCAGACTGTAATTCCTCTCTTCTTGGTATAATACAAGCAGATGGTAACTTGGACCTGGCAGTGCCAGTTAATTGTTAGCAGGCATGCAGTGGATTACAAAAGTAACCTGGTTTAGGAAAACAACATTTCCACTAAATGTGGACACAGCATTATGTTTTCTTGGGAAGGGTCTGAACATGATACTATCCGTAATAATGCCATCAAATGCTCTGACTAAAGGGTACGCAATGCCATAGGGCTCCGCATATTTGCCTGGGTAGGTCAATGCAACTTCATAATCCCAAGAAGCAGATGAGCCAATCCATACATTCCTAGTGTCTCGATAAAACAAATTTGTTGAACAACTGAAAGTATTATGCAGCATCAGTGTGAATTTGCATGGATCTCCAAATGCTCGGTTAGAACACAAAATGAAAAAACTTGTCTTGTCTCCATTTTTCTTTATACTGGGTTCCATGGTGACATTTTCCAAGCCTGATGACTCATGTTTATGATACTACATGTACTACATGAGTAAAACTAAGCACACTATGTTGAAGTATCATAAGGGCTCCTTCCCTAAAAGCAACTTCTAGACAAAAAGTTACCAACCAGCTCAGGTAGTTGCTGATCTATAAGCGACAACTGAAGGCCTGCATGATATGTACAGTATTTAGACTTTGAGAAAACTTCCACCAGCAAAAAGTGAGACAACAGAAGAAGGTATAAAATAACGTGAATGGATTTGGGAAAGTCCACATGTGCCTATATCATCTCAGCTTACTTCAGAACTGCTCTTACATTGTGTGTAAAACCATAGTAACCCCTAAATTGATGACAGAGCAAAGCACAATGATTATATATGAAAGTGAATCTCTTTGGGATGCCTAGAATCACTTTTACTTGCATCTATTATAAAATAGAATAGGTTTGGCACAGCTCTTCCTGGGATTCTTTCCTTCGGGTTTAGCAAAACCTGGGGCTGTCAGCAGTTCTAGACTGGGATTTAAAATAGACCCTGACCCAAACAATACCCATAGGCCCAATAGATAGTGACTGTCTATGGTAACTTATAGGCATTTACAAGAATCTATATATAGTCATGTCCTGACTGCCAGCCCTAATGCTGGCCATACACGGGCAGATAAAGCTGGTAGTTATTGGTCGTTTAGACCGATTTGACATCTTATCTGCCTCTGTATGGGGGCTTCCGACAGGTCTTCCCAACCAATATCTGGACACGATATTGATCAGGAAGGTTGGATCTTCTTCTGACTGGCCCGTCGGAAGTCCATTGTGCTCGTCGTGATCTGATCGTTCGGCCATAGGGCCGAATGTCCAGATTGCCCCGATGTAGCCCTGCCAGTTAGTGGCATATCGGGGAAAGATCAGCTTGTTTGGCGATGACGCCAAACGAGTGGATCTTAGCATCTATGGCCAGCTTAAGGCTCCTTTCTTAAAATTGAATGCTGTAAACCTTCAAAACCAATCAACCAACCAATCAAAAAGACTTTATTTTAAATTATTTTCATGTTCAAACCATTTACGTAATCTGTTCCCAACAACTCTTTCTAACTAGAATTCTATCTCCAGGCAAATTCCTTAGCAGCAGCCCTGACATCACCAATTCATGGACAGAGGGGTGAATGCCTCTGACAATGAACTGAGGTATCTGCAATATATATATCTAAATTCGGTATACTGATAGATAGTCTTTTCAATTGTATTTTACCCATCACGCACATTTTCAAAGCAACTCTCAGGGATGGACTTTGAACAAAAGGTAAATAAATAAATAATAAATCAAGTCATTATCTCTTGCATTCTCTCATGCCAAACAAGCAGAAAAACAATATACCCCAAAAAAAGACATTACCCAAGGAGAAAAAGGCAAACTGTGAATACAACTCAATTCTGTTCCTTTTGAAAAAAAAATATTAATATATTAAAACGTAGAGGCTCAATCCGAAAACCAGCCGATGGAGAGCCATAGTTGCATTCCTGGCTTTGTAAGCAGAGTTCAGTGTTCTAGAACTTTGAACTTTTCAGTTTTTAATTAACAGACTTTTTTTTTTTTTTTTTACTGTTTTCATTTTCTTTTTTGCAAAGGATTGAGCAGTCCCATCAAATGAAAAAGTGGATAAACAAAATGGCGACTCCAATGTTTAGTAAAATCACCATGACTACCAAGATGGGAGCCGAGCCCTGTAGGAAAGAAACAGTAATTAGTTAAGCGGAATACACATAATTATTAATAATCATTAGACATTGTAAGCTGAAAGTGGGGAAAAAAGGACCACTCAACCTTTTGATTTTTTATATAAATTTGTTTAACAAAGACATAATGTTGCCGGCTTAGCATGTTGCTAATTGTTTTAAGTAATACTAGTATAAGTTGTAATATTGGTGTGTAGGCAGCATCTAAGGTCATTTTGCCGGAGATTTCAAGAAAGAACCAGCATTTCACAATGGAAAAGTTACTGTTTCTTCTACTCAGTATTACTGAAGGAGTCATGATCAGACTTGGGTGTTTAACTATTAAATGCTGTTCTTATTCACTAGGTAGGGCTAGGAGCTGTTACCTTGTGAGCCCTAAATTTAGCTTTTCAGCAGCTGCTCAGAGCAGCATTGTGACTTTATTAGAAGTATAAAAAAACTCAAAAGGGCAGATTCATCAAGGGTTGAATTTCGAGTTCATGGGTATTATTTAAAACTCCCACAAACTCGAAATTTGAGCAACTGCAATTTATTTTAAAAAAATTGTAATTTTATAAACTTGGATGAATATGATCAACCCGAATTCGATTTGAGTTTTTTTCCACAAATTGATGCTAGAATCTCTTCCGTAGGCCAAAACATCAATTCGGCAGGTTTAAGGCGGCAAATAGCCACATTTGAGTTCTTAAGGGGCCAGTGTATGATAAATTTCATACATGTTTTGATTTGGAATAGAATGTGTAACGTACCCAATGCATTTGCGTGTATGGAAAAATTTTTGATGGTTGATCCCAATGTTATTAATAGGAAAAAAGATAAATATATAGGAAGGCCGGTATTTTTTTTCAAGAAAAGATGGCAACCCTAGTGGGGGGGGATTGAGGGCAGAGTAGGGAGAGCCCAGTGTGAAGGAGACAAAGTGCAACAATTGGTGTGAGGGTGTCTGCTGCAGCTCTTTGGTTGTTCTGCTGTGCTGGCACTCGCTTGCTCTCCCCTGACAGAGGAGGAGGCGGGTCTCAGATTGAAGAGGATCGGGGAAACCTGTATGACAGTGTGCGGGAAAGAAAAGCTGCTCCTGGGTCCTACTTGGTAAGAGATCATCAGGTCCTGTGTTTCTCCCTCCACCCCCTCAGTCTGACATGTGCAGGAACGAAAAGCTGCTCCTGGGTCCTACACTGTGAGAGATCAGCCGGCCCTGTGCTCCTCTCCCCACCCCCCTCAGTCTGACACTAGTTTTAGGCAGCAGGGCAGTCCGATAAAATAAAATACCTGCATTTTAAAAAACGGGCAGTGTTTAATAAATGCAGCGCCGCATCTAATCAGGCAGCGTACGGCCCACTTGAAAAAAGGAGAGAGCGGCCCCTCTGGCATTTTACCAGTCCAGGCCTACTGGGGTAATGGAGTTGCCAAGACAAATAAAGCTAGTAGGTTTGTAAATATGCTAAATGACAACTTTTTATCCCAGCTCATATAAGAACCTACCAAAACCTTTTTGGTTCAATAGAAGTGTTGGTGTTGAGGTGGGTAAGAAAAAAACTTGGTTTTAAGGCTTTCAAGTTAGCTGGGTCAGCCGAATCATTTATAAGGTACAAGGAGGCCAATAAATTATGCAAAAAAACAATCAGGCAAGCTAAAATCGACATGGAAAAGGATATTGCAGTAAGCAGTAGAATCCAAATTTATTTTTAAAATATATTAATAGTAAAAAAATGAAACCGGAAGGGCCTACCCCTTTATAATCAGAGGGGGTCAGCTGGTTGATGAGAACAAGCAAAAAGCTCAGATTCTGAATACATAATTTTCATCTGTCTACACAAATGAGGAACCAGCTAATGAAGGTTTGTAGTCCCAATTCTAATAATATATCTAATGATGCATGGTACACACATGATGAAATTCAAAAGAGACTAGAACATGTTAAGATAAACAAAGGTCCAGGGCCAGATGGGGTTCATTCCAGGGTACTTAGCGAGCTTAGCTCTGTGATTGCCAAACCTCTCTACTTAATTTTTCAGGATTCATTGAGGTCTGGCATGGTGCCGATAGACTGGCGAATTGCTAATGTGGTGCCGGTATTCAAAAAAGGATCCCATTCTTAGCCTCAAAACAATAGGCCAGTTAGTCTGACGTTGGTGGTAGGAAAGCTTTTCGAAGGATTAATAAAGGATAGGATACTGAACTTCATAGCAAATAACAATACTATGAGTTTGTGCCAGCATGTTTTATGTGTAATAGATCTTGCCAGACTAACTTGATTTCTTTTTATGAGAAGGTATGCAGGGACCTCGATTCTGGGATGGCAGTGGATGTAATTTATTTATCAAAAGCTTTAGCAAAGTCTATACCTCAGGCTGATGGTTCTGTTAGCAGAAAACTGCACCAGACTAGGGTACTTCTGTAGGAGCACCCAGCGGTCGTCTACCATTTTTTTGTTTGTCTCTTTGGTTCTGGGCCAGTGTGAATGCATAGTAAAGTGAGATACAAGCTTTTAGCCAGCACCTGAACTAGGTCCCAATAGAAGCAGGAGAAGATGCAGACAAATGAGCCCTTACTAAAGCACCCGGGGCCAGTGCAGGTTTTAGTGAACAGGAACACCAACAGGAAGCACCCCCCTCAGTGATTAAACTTTTCATTTATAGTATATTGTAGGGGTCCTCAACCTTTTTTTACCTCTGAGCCACATTCATATGTAAAATGAGTTGGGGAGCAACACACGCATGAAAAAATCTTGGGTAGTGCAAAACAAGAGCTGCAATTTTATATTCGACAGCCCCTTTATGTACTACAGGAGGCTTTATTTGGTAGTACACCTGTTTTTTTGTTTGCAACCAAAACGTGCCTCCAAGCCAGGAATTCAAAAATAAGCACCTGCTTTGAGGCCACTAAGAGCAACATACAAGGGGTTAATGAGCAACATGTTGGGCATCACTGGTCTATTGCAATCTTTACTCCTTAATCAGCTGCCACTATACCCTTCGGCACTTATTGGTTATGTACTTAAAGGTAAAAAGTTTTCAGCATTTACTGGTCAGCAGAAAACTGATTAGATTAGATTACTGCACCTGGGCAAACTTTGTGCCTTTTATTACCCTGAAGACATCTTTATTGTCATTCTATTCTATAGTCTGATGCACTATACTAACCTATAACACACTGTTTATTCTTCATTTTGATTGGTGTGATTTTTTTAGGTTGGTGCCACAACCTTTACTAAAATAAGGCTTTCAGTAATAATTCAGTTCGGGTTTTGCCTAGCAATTTATCTCTCTGTGATTTGCCAAAAATAGGATAATCATTTTAAAAAAGCCATGGCTTTTATCCTTGCTTCACTGACTTTATCTATTTGACTTTGCAACCTTTCCAGCCATGATAAAATGGAAATGTTTTACACTAGATGTACATTAGTAAACTGTAATGTGGAGTTTGCTGCACTGCTGAGATATAATTATGCATTCTGGCCAGGCACATACAAGCTCATATTCCCCCACTCAGTAGGAAGTGCACTATATAAATATTCATGGCCATTACCTGTGTGTATTGCATGCCTAATGCTGTTTGCTCAGAGATCCTTCTCAAGTCAAATAAAGCCCCCGACACATTACCATTTAGTCTATAACCCACATTTATGTTATTTCTACCAAATGCATAACCTTGCATTTATAAACATTGAACTGAATTGCGAGTTTGCTGTCAAGTTCTCCAGTTTAGGAAAATTTCTTTGCAAAGCAGCTGCATCCTGCAACCTTCAGCCAATTCTCTATCCATGTCCAGGTACAGTATGTGTATTACTCAGAATGTTTGGGACCTGGATTTTTTCCAGTTAAACATTAAAGGGGGACTCTAATAAAAGTCGGGAATGGAAAGACTATTCCCGATGTGCACAAATAAATTTTACTTTGCAAGAATTCAATATAGCTTTTGTGAACCTGGAAACTGTTTAGTGACCACTTCTGACAATGGAAGACCGGTTGCGCCATGTAATAAAACTTAAGTTGTTATGTTTGCTCCAGAAGATTACAGAATCAAAAAAGGAGAGCTTAATACTCTGTATAATTACCTTTCGGCACCAGGTGCTGTACTGAAGGACCCGCTCCTGTTTGAGGGTCAGAAAATCAAATCCAAATAGATATCAGCAGCACACTGGGATTTTGCAAAAGTGAAAAATTTATTGTATCACATTTAAAACAGGGCAACGTTTCGGGCCTCCCGGGCCCTTTCTCAAGAGGCTTGAGAAAGGGCCCGGGAGGCCCGAAACGTTGCCCTGTTTTAAATGTGATACAATAAATTTTTCACTTTTGCAAAATCCCAGTGTGCTGCTGATATCTATTTGGATTTGCTCCAGAAGATTACGACACCTTCAAGCACTTGTGCGCAATTAAAATTTGCAATGTTCAATTAAAATTCACAATGCAGTAACAGTTTAAGGATTGTTTTTCTCTTTGCGACTTTAATTACATTTCCCCCTAAGGGGGTTATTTATTGAAGTCCTGATGTCAAAAAACTTGAAGAAAACTAACATTTTTCTAGATTGATTATACCCCCGAGGATGGAAAATGTCAGAATATGACCTGCCAATGTTGTATATATGTCAATGGGAGCGGCCCCTATCCTATTTGGAAGTTTCTGTGGTTTGTGCTGGAATTAGCCCGGAAATTATTTTGAACTTTTCAGGAAAAAGCCTGATTCTATAAAAAAACATTTTTTTTTGCTCGATTTTATCACATTTGTGCTTGATCCAATTAGATGTGCTTTTTTTTATTAATAAATAAGGTCACATCGTGGATTCTAGTTGTAGTATATTTCTTTAAATACTTTGGATTGTTTTGCCTGGATACAGGTTATGATCATATATCAGGTACTGTCTATCAGTCCTTAATGATTCCCACAACACCAACATCATTTAGCTCTAATGCATCCAATGTTTGTGAGGATTTGGCCCTCAATAGCAGATTATCTCCTGGGTCATAGGTCCTGTGTGCCTGAACTGTGTTACACAGAGTGCACAAGTATTACAGTCTATTGTTTCTTGGAATAGAGCAGTTTTGCTGCAGGTTCCAGTGTACAAATAAATAAGGGCCCCAGTGCAAAAAAAAATTTCATAAACATTTTTTAGGAAAATGTATAATAATGAAATTCTTATAAATCGAGTTTTCCCTTCATGCTGTCATTTGAATTCAAAGTAAGCAAATGCGTGTTCTTAAAGTTCATAAAAAAGGGTCATGCTGCAAGTACCCATCGCAACAGTCATTTTAACAGTAAGCGGGGAAAAAATACTCAAAATCTAATAGCACCTCAGTTATGGAGTCACTTCTGATGGAATATTTCAGAAACACCATGATTGCTGTTGTCTCCACATTACTTTGGTAATAAGGGCAGAACTACATGGACGACTCACGACCGTTTTCGGCGTATGCGACGCTGTGTGCAAAAACGCATGCAACAAGTCGCATGCAACGGAAAACAAGGTAAGTAATAGAAAAGTCGGATAGTGTCGCAGGGTTGATCCTACACGACACGACTGTCAGATGAAAATGCTGCAAGCTGCGTCTTCATCTGACAGTCGTGTTGCATAGGATCAACTCTGCGTCGCCATCCGATTTTTCTATTACTTACCTTGTTTTCCGTCGGATGGTGTCACAGGGTTGAACCAACGCGACACGGCTGTCGGATGAAAATGCTACAAGCTGCGTCTTCATCTGACAGTCGTGTTGCATTGGATCAACTCTGCGACACCATCCGACTTTTCTATTACTTACCTTGTTTTCCGTCGCATGCGACTCGTTGCATGCATTTTGCATCTGCTGAAAACTGGCGCGAATCGTCCATGTAGTTGTGTCCTAAAGCTACGGAAGCATCTATTAATGCTACAACATACAGCTTTTGTTTGGACCTAATGTGGATGATGCACGGCTACTTCTGAGCAAGCTGACTTTGATTTTGTCGCATTTGGTTGGCTGCCTGGATCTTGTTGCTAGGCAACATCTTACACTTCCTCTTTCACAGCAGTGCCGTTGTCACCTGACAAGCTCAGAGAAAGGATGCGGGGTGTAATAAAGGGAGGGGTGGTGCAGTGCAGTTATGAGAAATCAATTTAAAGTGATACTAACACAAAAAAATGTATTTTCAAAATATTAATCTACATTAACAGTTACCTATAGATCACGTTGACCGTTTTTTGCTGATAGTTCTGCTATTGTAAGTAATTGTTACTTTAAATATCTAAATCTGACTGTTTTGCCAACCTGATTGTCCCTTCTCAACCTGTCTCTAATACTAACTGACTACTGCTGCCCAAATTTGGCAGCCCCCCTCATAGAGGAACATGGGGGTAAGAAAGGTAATGTAAAAGCATCAGGCAAATACTTTTATGGCAAAATTATAAGTAGTTTTCAAATATAATGTTATGATAGATATAAAAAAGATTATTTTTGGATGTCAGTATCTCTTTAAGTCAGGCCAATGGACACACACACACTTCAGAATCAACAGTCCTCAATGATTGTTCTTGCAACCTTATTCATCAAACAGTCCCAAAGTTTTGGGATAAATCAAATGCAAATGGTGTGAAAAAAATGCAAAATATAATGACGATAACATTGCATGTTGTAACAAACTTGGAGAACTGACAATATTTTGTACAGGTATGGGGTCCCTTATCCGGAAACCCGTTATCCAGAAAGCTCCGAATTACGCAATGGTCTCCATTATAATGAAATAATCCAGATTTTAAAAAATGATTTCCTTTTTCTCTGTAATAATAAAACAGTAGCTTGTACTTGATCCCAACTAAGATATAATTAATCCTTATTGGAAGCAAAACCAGCCTATTGGGTTTAATGATTGTTTACATAATTTTCTAGTAGACTTAAGGTATGAAGATCCAAATTACAGAAATATCCGTTATCCAGAAAACCCCAGATCCCAAGCATTATGGATAATAGGTCCTATACCTGTACTTTGCAAATTTATGAAATAAGCCTTTTGGTCCTTAAACCCTTTTCTTTAAGCTCTTTTTTCAAAAACACAGCATGGTATAGATGAAAAGAAAAAACAAAAAAGTAGCATTTACACAATGATATTTTTGTTCATAGCATGGATTCTACATTTGCCAGCATGTAAAGGGAGAAACATTTCTTCAGATACATATGCTAAAAATATATTTATTATATGATATTTTTGCATTAGTTCTACCAACTAGGTCAGAGATCATTGTATGTTAATATATATATATTTTTTTTATGTCAGTAATATGTGAACCTTAAATGGTAACACATAAATATAAATTATTGGCAGTAAAGGAGAAGGCATTCTTTACTTACCGTGGATTTGAGCTCAGCAGAATTTTCGTTGTCAGAGTCTAGTGCAACAGGTAAAGATTTTTGCGGTGGGGAGAGGGTCAAATCTCTTCTTAGAAGCCTTGATTCTCCTTTCTCCCCAAACCGCAGTGTATCTAGTTTCTGCACAGTGGGCTCAGCAGAAGTTGCCGGCCTTAAGTTCTCTTTGTTCTGAGGTTTGGACCTCATTCTCTGGACTCCATATGTGCGATCCTCTAGATGGTGAGCCTCAGATGTATTCCGGGGACCTGCTTTGCTGAAGTGTTTTTTTTGAGTGTGTACTTCTTGCATATATGAATCCATTCTCTTCAAAGGTTTCATCTCCATCTCATAATTGCTAAGCTTCTCCTCATCTACTTCAAGCAGTTTATTGCCACTTGGGCTGTGGTTGTGTGTACGATGTGAAGTCCATGATATGGTGGTTGGGGAGTCTGCCCACCTTTCCCTTGGTTTGTGGTTGGAAACCACATGTTTGTGGCCAGTGCTCTTAAGTAAAAGGTCTTCAGGGATTGAACACGGCCCCAGTGGATTTCCCTTTGACAATCCTATTCTGCTACCACCAACTTCACTCCAGTTGTTGGGCCTTGCATATTCTCCACCCCTTCCCTCAAGCAGCATTTGGATATCCCCTCCCCGATCCTCATCCACAGACAGCTGCCTAGAGAAGTGGGCACTCTTGTTTCTAGATTTGGGGACTGGCTGAGTTGGAGGTGGTGTAGGTGGTGGGCTACACAGGGGGCTCCTCATAGGGCTATCATCAGGGGTCACATCAGGTGTAGTCCCTTTCCTGTAAAGTTCAGGGCTATCATGCTGTGGTGGAGTCTCTGTTGAGATGACTTCAATATCATTGCTTGAGTTCTGATGTTTTGGCCTCTGGCATTTAAGCCCTGAAAACAAAACAACACAGACTCTTGTTAATTAAAAGCAGCATTATTAAATTTTAAGATAACTGTTTACCTGGATGATTTCAAGATAAAAAAACAAATATGAAAATGTTGGGGTGGGGAACTCCTTCCCTATGACTTGAGAAAATCTTGACCACCATAGAAATAACCAAATGTGTTAAAATCTAGTAAAACATTACAATGTGTTTACTTACAATGCTTTGTTGAGGAACATATGAAAAAAGTATTCATCCTGTGATTGGCTGCAGAATTAGCATTACAGTGTTGCCCTTCAAGACCAGAAAGAACAGAAATTTTAAAGAAAGTACATATTTGTGATGGGACAGATAAACCATTTTCAGTATTTTTTTCTCCAGCAGAGCTGTCCCTCAGGGGTTGAAATGTAGACTGCTCTGAGACCAAAACCTGGCATAAATGTGACAAATGTAAGTATGAGATCTCCAATTCCAAGTTTTTTTGCTCATACACATCAGCTCAAAATGAGTGCAAGCTTTCAGAGCAAACACAATTTTAATCTGTATTGAAAACAATAAGATGCATGTTCCAATATCCAGCCACAGTGTCAGACTGGGATCCCAGGGGCCCACCAGAAAGCCTTAGGCTGAGGGCCCACTTTCCAAATTATTATACCACCTCTCCTCACTCAACCGTTATGTTCTCCTACTGTATTTTCACTACATACTGTACTATATTCTATTCTTCCATTATTAAGCCTCTTTGCTCCAATAAATAGGGAATGACCATGAAATATGTAAAATTTTTAGAAGCAAGAGGCCCACTGACACCTGGGCCCACCGGGAGTTTTCCTGGTTGCCCGGTGGGCCAGTCCGACACTGTCCAGCCACAAAGAGTTTTAGGGATTTTTATTGGATTTACTCCCGCTGTGGTTTGTCTTTACTACTGTCTTCACAGAGTCTAAGATTATTCAGTAATGCATTTAAAGGACATTACCTATAACCCTAGGTACGGCAGCAAAGGAAGTTGTAATAATTCTAGCTTTCTGAAGGTGATTTGAGAACTCACCTGAGCACATGACTTAGAGGTGAAGAAAAGGCATTATCACAATAAAATATCTTTATAACAAGAAATCATAGTTTATTGCTTACCTTTGCTAAGTATGGGTCCGTCTGGCCACAAAAAAACACATTAAAAACCATAGAGGTAAATCGGCCAGAGAGTGGGGGTTAACACAGAAAATGCTGTGTTGCTGGGTGCCTGCAGCCACACAACGTAGTTTGCAGAAAGTAACCTTCAATAGCCTCCTTTACAAACAAAACCCCCGTAGCACAACTGCCTGTCTAATGCACGGGTGGGAACAAGTCCCCTACTGTCTGAGTAAAGTAATGTGGGTGTACGCTGCTGTTGCCATGTATATTAAAAGTATGCAGTTGCTCAGTGCCGTGAAAGTCAACGTAGCCCTGGAATCCACCCTTCCAATCAAAGGATCTCCAAAAGAAGACCTGCCTAACTACGTGGGGAGCGAGTGGAAGCAGGTCTTCTTTTGGAGATCCTTTGATTGGAAGGGTGGATTCCAGGGCTACGTTGACTTTCACGGCACTTTGATTGGAAGGGTGGATTCCAGGGCTACGTTGACTTTCGTTGACATCTGCATACCTGTTTTTAATAAGTGTTTTTTTAGGGACATGGTTCCACACTACTTCCAGGTCATCAGAAGTGTGTATTAATTTGGTCCTTTTGTTGTGTGTACAGGTTTGTTAAGTTTTTAAACGCAAGTTTCATTAAATGTTAAGTTTTAATAACTGTCTATAATCTGAACTGGCTAGCTGGGAAACACTGGTGGTGCATGCTTTACATGCATGATTATCGGTGCATTTCAAAAATTGGTTTGAGTATTTCATTTACTAGCCTGCAGATCTGGGTTACTCATACTATACACTTAAGGCTAAGGACTCACGCATATTTCTTTGGTGTCCAAGAATGGAATCAAACCTAAATCTTGCACATGGGTCTATTGACTTATATGGCTGTGCATAAACTTTTTTGAAGGTATTTTTCCAATGGATGTGGAAAAAGGATTTTGTACAATAAGTTCTGTACAAATGCAACAATCTTACAAGCTACTCAGCCTTTGCCCTCAATGAGCTCACATTTCAGGGGCCCTTAAGAGAGATACTAACCGTTTTCCCGATGCTGGAAGGATGGTGAGAACTCTTTGGCAGCAATTCTGGCTATCTGAGCTTCCTCCTGCCCTTTATGTGCAGCAGCAGCTGCTGCATCTGCTTTAGCCCTCGAATGAGAAGTCCTGTAGAGAAAATAAAACGGAATAAAATAAGGAGACAGACCAACAACCGAACCTGGCAAATCTTAGAGGGATCCATCTGCAATAGCTAAAATTGTAAAAACACAAACTACTTGTTCTACATGTTGTAATTCATTCATTATTACAACTTTTCAGTGGTTCTTAATATATTGGTAAATACATTAGCAAATAAAGGTAGTATGTCTGACTTTTTATATTGTTTGCAGTGGTAGTAGTTCTGAGTTCTGAACAATGTAGTTGAATAAAAGACTTGGAGGAGAACTGACTTCTGACTGCTACCTTATTTCTAG
This sequence comes from Xenopus borealis, assembly GCA_024363595.1. NCBI lineage: Eukaryota > Metazoa > Chordata > Amphibia > Anura > Pipidae > Xenopus > Xenopus borealis. Next base: position 42,797,233 of record CM044438.1, read on the forward strand.
AAACAGGACCAGGAATACATGCAGACAATAGGAAGGGACAGGCAGACGCTGCTTTCAATTCCAATTACATTTACAATGCAAAGTGGAGAGAGTGGCAGGGGGAAGTTCACAAAGTCTAATGCTGAATAAATATTAACAGACGTCAGCTCTCTTACTTGAAAAAGTTATTATATTTTATTAGGGCCCCAAATGAAAAGTTGTCCTAATTATTTTTGTTTTTTTTTGCACAAAACTGCTGTGTTGGGTGACTTTTTCTTCTACAAATATTGAGTTATACATGCCCCACACTGTATGTCCTGCCAGGCAACTTAAGTCCAGCACTCTCAGCCCCATTTCAGGGATGGTACCAACCCTTTACTTTGCACAACGCCTGTACAGAGGGATAACTATAACTAGATCTGCAGAGGCATAGCACACTAACCCCTATATGTAATATAAGACACTAAGTTTGCCCAGGGGCAGTAACACATGGCAACCAATAAGATGCTTGCATTTAAACAGGTGACTAGTGAATGCTACCTGCTGATTGGTTGCTATAGGTTACTGCCCTTGGGCAAACTTAGTGCCTTTTATTACATAACCCCAACAATCTTCAAAATACCGTATGTGCCTCATTTGTTTTTAGCTTGTTGTTTCACTGAAGGCTCAAGTTCAGTTTTCATCAGCTGAACCCCAGTTCTTTCAGGACTGTTTTCATTTTCACTAAAACTCCCAAGAGACTGATTGTTATTTAATAATGTTAATTTGCAAGAACGTTGCTCAGTGAGTGCTATGCATACATTAATTACCATTAAAAATGCAGTACAGTCAAGTGATGACAAGTTAGGGCTCATTGATTGTACTATGCACATCTCTTCAATCCTTTACACACAGCGGTTTTCCCTTAATAAAACATATAGCGCATGTATATGGGTACTGTACAGAGCAAATCACTCATAATCACTGGATGACCTGAAAACATTCTTTGTTCAGGCATTAAGAAGAGGATCCTGGACTTTGTGGGTCATTTTGAAACACTGAGGCAGTAAACTACCCAGGTGCAAATTTGAACCCCCCATGTGCAAACTTTTTTGTGTGTACATAACCCATAATATATTACCATAGTTCTAACAAGAGAGAAAGCAAACCATTTATCTTCTGTGCTGTGATCTTAGAAGAGCAATAGGTCCAGCTGTGACCATGAGTAGACTCAATTACAGTGTTATAATAGTAGTAGTACAGTTGGTGGCTGTGGGTGGTTTGGGAAAGATAGGAACATGGCATTCAATTACTCAATGTCATCGGTGGCTCTACCATGACTGCTCAATCTACAGCATTGACCTATTGTATGGCTATGGAGAGCTCTGTATAACCACACATAACAATTTGCTGGAGGAAACACTGTCTTGTTTGTGTGGCTACCTTGATAAGAACACAAAAAAGGGGACCTTTTTACCCATAAAGAGGATCACCGCACCAGAGGCCACCCCTTCAGACTAGAAAAAAAGGACTTTCATTTGAAGCAGCGTAGGTGGTTCTTCAGTCAGGACGGTGAGGTTGTGGAATGCACTGCCGGGTGATGTGATGGCTGATTCTGTTGATGCTTTTAAGAGGGGCTTGGATGATTTTTTGGACAGACATAATATCAAAGGCTATTTTGATACTAAACTCTACAGTTAGTATAGCTATGGGCATATATGGTATGTGTGAAAGAGTGGAGATGTGTGTGTGTGTATGTATGCTGGTTTTTTAATTTGGAGGGGTTGAACTTGATGGACTCTGTCTTTTCTCAACCTAATTTAACTATGTAACTGCACAGAACTGACTCTTGGTGATTAAATATGCCAAAAAGTAGACCATATGACAGCTGCTTTAAACATGCTACAAATGCATGGATTTGTCTTAGAACCTGGACAATTATCAACTAAATTGTATGAGCAAGTTTGGCTCCCAAAAATGTTTAAGTTGAGCAACATTTGCTGCAAGTGCACCTACATTGATTGTCGTAACTGGGACACTGTAACTGACTCAGTGCATGTCTGGGGTTATAGAGACAGGACTTGCATGTCTAAATAATACACCAGTCAATAAGCTTAGGTTACATCATGTAATCTGGTCATCCCAAGCAGTGCCGGGGCAAGCGGATTATGCACTTTAGGCGTCCCCCCACCAGTGTGTGCATGCCCCTGAACTGAGTGCGCACATGCATGCGCAGAGCGTCTGAGGGGAGGGAGACAGGAGAGCAGATCAGAAGGGAGAAGCTGGTAGAGAGTGCCAGAGGGGAGGGAGGTGGGAGAGAGTGCCAGAGGGGAGGGAGGTGGGAGAGAGTGCCAGAGGGGAGGGAGGTGGGATAGAGTGCCGGAGGGGAGGGAGGCAGGGGAGAACAGCGAACATAGGGTAGGCAGAAGACAGGTACCTGTCCAGCACCCCCCTTTCGTTGCGCCGTAGGCAGGTTTTACTTCTGCCTACCCCTAGTTCCAGCCCTGATCCCCAGGGGTGAGGATTTAATACCTCTAATTTACTCTAGCACAGTGGTACCCTACCAGTAGCTCAACATGTTGCTCATCTACCACTTGGATGCTGCTCCCTGTAGCCTCAAAACAGGTGCTTGCTTTTCAATTTCTGGCTTGGAGAAACATTTTCATTGCATAAAAACCAGGTATATTGACAACCAGGGCCTCCTGTAGACTGCCAGTCCACACAGGCCTACGAAATAGCCAAACACACCCCTTTTTGGCACCCCCTTAAACATCTGTCTTCATGCTTGTGTTGCTCCTCAATTCTTTTTATATTTGAATGTGGCTTGTGTCTACAAAATGTTGGGGACCTTCGCTCTGGCATATGAAGGAACATTATATATACATACAGTACCTGCACTGCTTGGCAAAGCTTTCTGACCCTCCAGGACTATGAGGGTTAAACACAGAGGGAAGATAGAAAATGAAGATAGATAACATGCAGTGGAGGAGGAAGAGGAGGAGGAGGAAAATTGGATTAGCAGATCTACACTTTCAATAGAGTGCAAACTGTGCTTGCATTATTAATGTCCGCTGCAGACTACCGGCCTTCTGCTTTCTGCAGACTGAGAAATCTGGCAAACATGAGAGAGAAACCTACGCAAGCTATCAAAATCATCTGAGCAGTGCCACTCTCCTTATGCCATGATTACTCCTCATTTCACACTCTGTAATCCACCTACAGTGACCACCTGCCTGTGTATTTTCAAGGGACAAACTCATCGCATATGGATCCCTATAGAATGACAAGCAAATTGTCACGAGATGAAAAAAAAACACGTTACATGTAAAGAATCCCCATGGATTATCAGAAGATGTTCTTGAGTGGATTCACTTACTGCCTGTAGTACTGACAGTATTAATGTACAGCTACAAAGCTAATGTTGTTCATATGCCTTTTCAGTACTCATCTAAAACATCTGATACCATCATTTTTCATTTAGGAATTTCTCTGTGTGACGAAACTGTAAGTGGTCCGTGAAACAGAGAGGACTGTGTGATGATTTGGAATTTAAATCATTTTATCATTTAGATGATTTGCCATGATTTAGGCACACATTGCTCAGATGGAAAACTGCAGCAGTCAGTATGCCCCTAACAGCTTGTCGCCCTCTTCCATTACAAATGCATGGGGAACGCTATGCCAAAGACAGACCTGACAGTGACAGACAGACCACCACCACCAGGGCTGGACTGGGAAGAAAAATCAGCCCTGGTAAAAGTATCGAAGCAGCCCGTATATTCACACGCATGCAAAGCATGATATATATTTCCAACCCCAAGATTAAATAGAACTAGTGTTTATTAAGAGTACCTTACCATACCCCAGCAATATTATACACCTTATGTGCTGGAACTGGTCCTTGCAACAAATACATACCTCCCAACATTTTGGAAGTAAGAGGGACAAAAAATTTTTTTAACAAGTAGCGCGGCTAATTTTTTGACCACACCCCCTAATTACCATGTTCATTTTACAAATTTACGAAAGTTTGAAAATATTTCTCCTGTTACAATTACTTCTTTTCTTATCTGAAAAGTGTTACAAAGTATCTTATTTGCTCTCTGCCAAAAGCCAATTAAGTTAGAAACGTTGCTTCTTTTTCTGGCTGTTCATTGCAGAGAAAAGAGGGACTTCCCAGTACAAATGAGGGACTGCAGGTTGAGCTGTCAAAAGAGGGACTGTCCGTCTAAAAACGGGACAGTTGGGAGGTCTGCAAATATCTTACCCTCTATCACAACTATTCTATCGGATGGATTAGTGACCCTATACTTAGGGGCAGATTTACTATTGATCGAATTTCAAATTAAAAAAAAATTACAAATTCGACCATCACATTTTTTTGGGGGGGTCAAAAAAAAATTACCATTTTCACATTGTTCGTTTCGAACGATTTTTTAAAAAAAATAAATTAGATTTTCCAGGAAAATTTACAGGAAAGCTTCTAGGAGGTGGCGAATAGAACTTCCAAATTCGAATTTTCTATTTTTTTCAATTAGAATCGAATTTTGGGCTATTCCATAGTCGAAGTAACCCAAAATGACTTCAAATTCGAATTTTAAAAATTAAAATTTTATTCAAAAATTCACTTTGACCTTTAGTAAATGTGCCCCTTACAGTATATTCAAAATTTTCCTTTGTGTGCCCCCAGCTAGACCATGCACCCTGGCAGATAAGAGGACTTCAATTACCTTGTGTATCACAGGGCCAAAGTGTGGCAGACTAGGCTGTCTCATTCAATTACTGCTACATATCACAGTTTTCTATATAAGAGCTGAAGTGATTGTTCTGAGCATGGATTCTCCTGTTGCCAACATACCTATCATAAGCATAAGGGATTGGGTATATAGCAAGCAACTCTTATATTACTAACTGAAGTTGGTCAGAATTCCTGGTTCCTCCCATATGCCAGTACAGACACGAGCACTAACAAATGCAGGTATCGGCTAAGCTCAGTGGTGTAACTACTCGCTGGTGGGCTCTGGTGCAGGATAGGCAACCGGGCTCCCCTATGGGGCTCTACCCCTTTGAATTGCACATTGGAGTTCTCCTAGCCTCTCCAGTGGGCCCCCGAGAGGGAGCGGGCCATGGTGCAATTGCACCCCTGCTCCCCTGGTAGTTACACCACTGGCTTAGCTGTGGCTGCCTATTATGGACAGCTCATTTGCATTTCTAAAGTGATTGGCTCATTTACATATTAAAGACAGACCTAATTTGCATTTTATAGGTGAGCAGCCCATTTACCTTTTAAAGCAAGAGACCCATCAGGCATTTGCCCAAAACCACAGATTGCCAGTACAGGCCTGACCACCACCCTGAAATGCCAACATGAGCATGGACTGTCTGTAACTGCATGGTCTGCAGCTGGCAAAACATTAACTAGAAATCTCTCAGGAGCCTTACATCTGCCAATCTTAGTGCAAATGCTCCAGCTATTGACCCTAAGGCTGGGGACAGACAGGGAGATTCGGGGAGATTCTGTCGCCTGGCGTTTGATAGCAGGCGACAATCTCCCCGAACTTCCTTCTCCCTGTCCGTTGCTTGTTTAAATGGAAAAGCGCCAGCGCTGTGCACACGCGGCGCAGCGACTTCCGGAATCGCCCAAAGTTTCCTCACGAAGTAACTTTGGGCGATTCCGGAAATCGCCGCGCCGCGTATGTATCAGCACTGGCGCTTTTCCATTTAAACTAGCGACGAACAGGGAGAAGGAAGTTCAGGGAGATTGTCGTCTGCTATTAAACACCAGGCGACAGAATCTCCCCGAATCTCCCTGTCTGTCCCCAGCCTAAGGGCTTCATATTTGTGCTCCTAAGTGCTCCAGCATTTGTGCTTTAGCAATGCTAAATGAGCTTGACTTTCTCTGCCTGGTGGCTCAGACTGTTGAAACTATGGGGTATATTTAAGCAAAGAGTGAAGTTAGAGATTGTCATAGTCCTCTAGAGTATAATTCTGCCACTTTCCATTCATTTCTATGGGATTTTGAAAGGCGTATTTATCAAAAAGTGAACTTTCACTTTCACAAATGGAAAAATATTCTTTTAGATATGCCATAGAAATTAATGGAGCATGGCAGAATTTTCTAGAGGACTGTGACAATCTCTAACTTCACTCTTTGATCAATTTGCCCCAGTGTAAAACAAGGCAGCGGATTAGCAGATCTGTCTTTGCCGGGGTATTATGGTGTAGATTAAATAAAGGCTAAAATTTGCCAGTGTCCGCTTCACACCCAGCGGAACTTCGTCAGGTGAAAATTTGCTCAGACAACGTTAATTTACTAACATGCAGAGTTTCATCCTGGGCGCAAATTTTTGCTATCGTTACCTCGGCAATGTGAGCAATTCAAAGCAAAGATGTGCTAGCGTCCATTTCTGCCTAGTGCAAATTCGCTAGAGGTCTTATGCTCAGGTTAATTTGTATATGGCTGGAAATTTAAAGTTGAATGGACATCTTTATGTTATATGATGCAGCAAATACTTTTCCACTGTTAATTACGCATGCCAAGGAACCTTAATAAAGTCAATCGGAAGGCAGTTTGGGGAGATTGTCGCTAGGCAACCAAATCTCCCCAGATCTGCCATCTGCCCCAACCCTTAAAGGGCAATGAAACCCCCCAGGCGCTAACTCCCTCCAGGGGCCTAAGGTGGGGTGGGGGATAGGGAGTTAGCGCCTGGGGGTTTTCATTGCCCTTTAAAAAGTTAATTTAATGGCGCTTTCAATAGCAATTGTTTTCATTAATAACATTTTTTAATAAATGTGTGCTGGAAAGCTGCTTAGAACTAAGTTTTCTTTTATTAGGTACATTTTTATTTTGCAAATTACGTCCTTTAATTACATTCAAAATCACCACCTGTATTAGTGTTAAGAATGCCCCACCCATTATACTTGGGGTAAAACACATGCAGTGTGTACTGTACCACCAAGAACAGCAGTTTCTGACAGTACAAGCATAAGACATTATTGAGTTTGTTTTTTGGGGGGGGGGGACATGAGCCAGAACACTACCTAAATGGGCCATTAAATGTCAGGGCTCATATCTTTCAAATTAACAGATTTTCAGAAGTCCTTAAAGGAATTGTTTGGTATAAAAGTAAAAACTGTGCAAAATAAAAAATGTTTTCAATATAGTTATGTAGCCAAAAATGTAATGTATAAAGGCTGGAGTGACTGTAAGTCTAACCTAACAGAACACAACACTACTTCTTGCTCTTCAGCTCTCTTGTTTTGCACTGACTGGTTACCCTGGTTACCAGGCAGTAAACAATCAGTGACTTGAGGGAGGCCCACATGGGTCATAACTGTTGCTTTTGAATCTGAGCTGAATGCTGAGGATCAATTGCAAATTCACTGAGCAGTTATGTCCCATGTGGCCCCCCTTCAAAATCGCTCACTTACTCAGATTTAGAGAGCTGAAAAACAGGATGTTGTGTTGTATTCTGTTATGTCAGACATCCAGTCACTCCAGCCTTTATACATTACATTTTTGACTAACTAACTACAGTATATTAGAAACATTTATTATTTAGCATTGCCTATCTATTTATCCAGTTTTAATTTTTACCCTGAACTGTTCCTTTAAGGTTTTAACCACTTAATTGGCATACATTTTAAGGGTGGAGGCACACGGGCAGATTCAGGTAGATTAGTCGGCCCGGTGACAAATCTCCTCTTTTTCAGGGCGACAATCTCCCCGAACTGCCTTCCCGCCAGCTAAAATTAAAAATCGTCAAGGGGATTGCAATTGCGGCGCTTCGTTTTCCTTCCCCCCTACATTTCCTAACATATGGCAACACAACTATATAGGGGGGCACATGTAGGGCAATAGGACAACTTTATTTTATTTATTAAACGTTTCCTAGGTTTGTGTAGTAGAATATAGTGGCTGTAACATATACTTCTATTACACGCTTAAGTTCCCGGCGTATGTAAATTAGGCATCGCTAGCATAACTGCGCTTTGCCTGGCGAACGAACGGCAGTGCTACTTTGCTAACTAACGTTTACCACCCTGAGAGCAAATTCGCATCTTAGTGAATTTGCGTAGCGAAGCCAACGCTAGCGAATTTTCGCATTTTAGTGAATTTCCCCCATAGTAAGTGGAAACCTTAGCAGTCCAGGTTCATCATACTTTGCTTCTTTCAAGAAAAGGAGGAAAAGCATTATTCCATACACAGACTACTATTTCTTAATCAGTTTTTGCTGCAGTACATTTGAAAATGCTGTGTTCAAAGTTGTATTGTGTTGAGAACTTGCATGCCAGCAGAGAAAGGCAAGGACACTGATGCATGTACCTGAACCTGCGATACAAACAGTGAAGCATTAAAATAAAATAGAAAAGTATATACAGTGGTGTGAAAAACTATTTGCCCCCTTCCTGATTTCTTATTCTTTTGCATGTTTGTCACACAAAATGTTTCTGATCATCAAACACATTTAACTATTAGTCAAAGATAACACAAGCAAACACAAGTAAAAACAAAATGCAGTTTTTAAATGAGGGTTTTTATTATTTAGGGAGAAACAAAATCCAAACCTGTGTGAAAAAGTAATTGAACCTAATAACTTGTTGGGCCACCCTTAGCAGCAATAACTGCAATCAAGCGTTTGCGATAACTTGCAACGAGTCTTTTACAGAGCTGTGGAGGAATTTTGGCCCACTCATCTTTGCACAATTGTTGTAATTCAGCTTTATTTGAGGGTTTTCTAGCATGAACCGCCTTTTTAAGGTCATGCCACAACATCTCAATAGGATTCAGGTCAGGACTTTGACTAGGCCACTCCAAAGTCTTCATTTTGTTTTTCTTCAGCCATTCAGAGGTGGAATTGCTGGTGTGTTTTGGGTCATTGTCCTGCTGCAGCACCCAAGATCGCTTCAGCTTGAGTTGACGAACAGATGGCCGGACATTCTCCTTCAGGATTTTTTGGTAGACAGTAGAATTCATGGTTCCATCTATCACAGCAAGCCTTCCAGGTCCTGAAGCAGCAAAACAACCCCAGACCATCACACTACCACCACCATATTTTACTGTTGGTATGATGTTCTTTTTCTGAAATGCTGTTACTTTTACGCCAGATGTAACGGGACGCGCACCTTCCAAAAAGTTCAACTTTTGTCTCGTCGGTCCACAAGGTATTTTCCCAAAAGTCTTGGCAATCATTGAGATGTTTTTTTAGCAAAATTGAGACGAGCCTTAATGTTCTTTTTGCTTAAAAGTGGTTTGCGCCTTGGAAATCTGCCATGCAGGCCGTTTTTGCCCAGTCTCTTTCTTATGGTGGAGTCGTGAACACTGACCTTAATTGAGGCAAGTGAGGCCTACAGTTCTTTAGATGTTGTCCTGGGGTCTTTTGTGGCCTCTCGGATGAGTTGTCTCTGCGCTCTTGGGGTAATTTTGGTCGGCCGGCCGCTCCTGGGAAGGTTCACCACTGTTCCATGTTTTTGCCATTTGTGGATAATGGCTCTCACTGTGGTTCGCTGGAGTCCCAAAGCTTTAGGGCTAGAGCAGACGGGGAGATTCGGGGGCATTTTGTCGCCTGGCTACAAGTCGCCAGGCGACAAAATGCCCCCGAATCTCCCCGTCTGCGCTAGCCCTTAGAAATGGCTTTATAACCTTTACCAGACTGATAGATCTCAATTACTTTTGTTCTTAGTTATTTTTAACAAGGGGGGCAATCACTTTTTCACACAGGCCCATGTAGATTTGGATTTTTTTTCTCCCTTAATAACGTAAACCTTCATTTAAAAACTGCATTTTGTGTTCAATTATGTTATCTTTGACTAATAGTTAACGGTTTTTCATGAGCAGAAACATTTAAGTGTGACAAACATGCAAAAGAATAAGAAATCAGGAAGGGGGCAAATAGTTTTTCACACCACTGTACCATTATATGCTGTGCCTTTATATGTCGAGGTCATTGTATTATTATATTCTGGGGAGAAATTTACTGTTACAGCAATGGGACCAGGGTACCAGTTCCTCTCCCCTTATTGGACGAGACCCCCAAAAACATGTGCAGTGCAATGGGAGCTGGCGTTCGTTTAGGAGTTCACGAATGCTCGGTGCGCACTGGCATTCACAGTGTGCCCTGGGTTTGCGCATGCTCGCAGGGGGCCCCAGGAGTGTGGAACCCGGTGCACTCCCTGTGTTCCAGTCCGACCCTGTATGGGACCTGTTATCCAGAATGCTCAGGACTTGGGGTTTTCCGAGATAATGGGTTGTCTTCATACCTTAAATCTACTCAAAAATCATGGACACATTAGATAGATCCAATAGGCCGGTTTTGCTTCCAATAAAGATTAATTATATTATTATTATATTTCTTAGTTGGGATCAAGTACAAGCAACTATTTTATTATTACAGAGCAAAAGGAAGTTAATTTAAAAGATTTGTATTAATTGAATAAAATAAAAAGGAGACAGCCTTTCAGAACTTTCTGGATAACGCCCGAAGTTGCCTCACGAGGAAACTTCGAGCGACTTCGGAAAATGAAGCTCCACGTGTGTCATGCTGCAGACGGCTTATCATTGTACCCGGCGCAAGACAGGGGGAAGCGGTTCTGGGAGATCAGTCACCCCAATGAAGTGGCGACCTTATATTCTCCTGGTCAACGTCAATGTAGTGTAAGCAGGTTTATATCAACTCAAGAAAGGTGAAGATCATGTATTTACTACCTGATGTATAAGACAACATTATACAGTAACGGATTCATTCAGCAGCAAAGAGTTGAACCCCTTTAAAGCCAAAAGGGCTTAATGCTAATTGCTTGCATTGTGTTGATGTTCAGCTTGGCCACAAAAATGTAATGCACTGTAAAGCTATCTGCTGTGTGTATACAATTCAGCCTTTCAGCTGGAACATCAGGCTTTTATGCACTGTAATACGTCTTCCCTGAGGTCAGATGCCCCAATGCGCGGCATTTCTCCATCTAAAAGCTATGATAGGATCTCTTTCATTCTGTGGATACTTAGAGAATGACTTTTCATGCACAGATTAAGGGCTTTTTAACTCAAACGCCCAGTTTACAAGCTTCACAGAGCTCGGATGAAAGGTAACAATTAAGCTGTTAGCCTGTCTTACAAAACATGTCTTTTTTTCTAACCCTGAAGCAGCATTACAATGTTTTTATCCACCCAACATCCATGCCTATAGCAGACACAAGCTGCATAACTTACTATAGCTCCCTGCACCTGCAGAAATGTCATGCGGCATGATACATTATTCTGTCTTAAAGGAACAGTAACACCAAAAAATTTAAGTCTTTTAAGGGGTTATTTATTAAGCTCCGAATTCTGAAAATTAGAAAAAAACTATATTTTTTTAAATAGGTCTTTTTTAAAATCACACATTTTTTGGGAATTATTAAATTAAAATTATTAAAAAATTATTAAGAGAATGAAAAACTCTGAATATTAAAATCTGGCATCTCAAACTTGCCAAGGTTACATATAAAGCTGGTCATAGACTTTAAGATTCACTCGCCAAACTAGGGGATCTTTCCCCGATATGTCACTAACGACAAGGCTATGTCCAAGGTAATCTGAACGTTGGGCTCCGACGGGTTGGTTGGGGAAAAATCAAACCCTCCCTATCGATATTGTGGCCAGGTATTGATTGGAAAGACCCGTCGGAAGCCCCCATTCACGGGCAGATAAGCTGTCTAAATGACCGATATCGGAAGCTTTATCTGCCCGTGTACAGCCAGCTTTAGTCAATGGGAGAAGTCCCATTGATTTTTTGATGTGCACTGGGTTTCGTGCAATTTAACAATATTATCAGAGTTTTCGGTAAAAAATCCGAAACATTGGTGGTTTTCAGAAAAGAAATCTGAAATAATTGTGGAAATCTGAGTTTTTACCCACACCGCTATCCTCTATCTCATTTGCTAGCGAAGTGACGCCTGCGCCCATTAGTACATTGGCAAAGTCCATGCGGGTGATAACATTGGCAAATCACCAGCATTAGTCTGTAGTCTATGCAAGAAGTCTTCTGCACAAAGCTTTTATCACAAAATAATATATGAAATGCACCCTCATCGCTACTATTTCATTATCACCAGCACCCCAAATTAATGGCTACATGACAATGTACAATACTTGTATTACTGGGTAAAATGCTTCCCCCATATGTCATATATATAACAACTGTTCCAGATGTTTCAGTGTCCTTGTTGTGTATTGCATTATGGACCTTTATCTGGCCTTCCTACAGCAGGTGAGGACTCAGCCAACATGTTCTGGGACTACAGTCGCCATCCTGAGCCACCAGCTGCTGTGACTCTCAGCACACGGGTAAAATCGATGCTGATATTATATAAAGAACAAACAAGGCAAAGGTCACCACCACCACTTGAAATGTGATACTAGCAAACCATATAATGGACAATTACAATCATGCCATACTGTATGGTCATGCTGTTATTTATTGAACTCTGCATATTTTCTAATACTTTACCATGTATTCATGGGAACTTATGCAATATTCTGGAAAATGAAAGCTGCACTATCTGGTTCATAACAGAAGACTGGCAGTGCGCAATATCAAAGAGAATACACCATGGAGTATTGTTGATTTATAGCTATTACAATTCAATATAAATACTGTATCTTTTCTTTATAACCATTCCTATGCTCAAGGTCATTCTAAAATAAATATTTCTGCGTTCTATGATCCAGATTACTTCCCAAAGACTAGCATTTATTCAGTTACATATCTACTTGCATCTCAGCCTTTCCTTCATTTAATCAATACATTTCTAGCTCAGGGGCACAACCAGTTAATGGAATAAGAGCAGGGGAAAAAAGCCACTGCAAGGGAATACTTTATCTTTTTTGAGAATCTTTACAAGGGGAATATCCATGTGCACACATTCAAAATGATTATTGAGCTCTTGTGGTGCACAAACACATAATTCATAAAAATTTTGTTTTAAGGGGCGGAAGCGCCCAAAACGTGTAAGGTGTTGGTGTAGTGGTGGTCTGTTTTTAATGGGCTAAATAAATGTATATTTCATATACAGCACAGTGTTGCTGCTTTAACTTTTTTTTTCTTATATCCATAATGCATTAAAGACTTGCTTGACTAACACCCAGCATTCAAGATTAAGATTAAGAAGGCAATCTTGTCCTGAGGTCTGTGTGTACTTGTGACTTTGTAAAAGACTCTTTATAATCCAGGTTACAAAGGCAAAAAATAAATAAATGCACTGCTACTGCAATGATTGCTAAGGGTTTGTATTTAGGAAGAACTGATGAGATAAAAATATTGGGACAGATTCACTAAATGGCAAAATGGCTAACATTAGCGACTTTTCGCCAGAAATCCCATTCGCAGGAACATCGCTGGGTGCAGACAATTCGCTAGCAAAAGAGACTGTCGTTATCACTCTATCGCCAGGCGACGTTTCTCTCTTGCGAACAGTCATTACTCCACAAATTCAGTTAAGTGGGAATTTTACTGAACATAACCTTTCACCAGAGTTGACTTTGCCACCTCAGACCAGGCGAACTGCTATAATTAAGCTAGATCTTCCTCAATCTTACGTCACTTACATCATATCCTGTCTGTCGGAAATAAATTAAAGTTGTAAAAATGCTGGTGACTTGTGCTTTTTTTGAGTGGAATTGCCTGCAAAAGTTCTAAATCAATATCTTCTCCAGACATTTGAGGGCCATGGAACATTCGTTTTAGGGTGGGCTCAAGTGAAGGGCATTAGAGGATCTCTGTAATGAATAAAGTTTACCCTGGCGGTCCAGTGGCTCTCCTCCGGCGCGGACATCTGCAACATGCATCTTCTTTCCTCCTGTGCCGGTTCTCCTATGGCGCCGGATTTATGCGCCAACGCGATGATGTCACTGAGCAATGGTGCAAAATTCGAAAGTATTTAAAGAGATCTCTGCATTATACACATTGCCCATTATTAGGTTCAATTCAATTTGTTTCTGGGTGTTATTCCTTGTGAATCCTGCTTGATCTATTGTTATTGACCCTTGCATGCCTGCTTGACTGTCCTGATCTCTCCAATCCTGACCCTAGGATGCCTGATTACTCTGAACTCTCCAATCTGATCTTTTGCTTGTTCACTGACTATTCTACGTTCTCCAATCCTGATTTTGGCCTGTCTGACTATTCTCTATTCTGCTTGTGCTGGCCTGGCCTGCCTGTTCCACACTGTGTTGTCTGGTCTGCCTTCCTATTGTGTTCCTCCATCTAGTATCCTTGGTGAGATTATCATGGCCTTTTCCTTGTCCAGAACTTTTAGCTTTGCTCCCCTCTTAGTAAGACCTGGTGGCATCCAATTAGCCAAGGGCTCCTCTTGAGGTGAAAAGCAGCTGTTATAGGCAGAAGCAAGAGCCAAGACCAGGGAGCCTAGCACTGGTTCTGGATTTAGGGTCCCGTTTGTGACAATTTCAAGTGGCCACTTCAAGCATTTGCCCCAACATCTCTAAAAAAGACGTCCTTCCAACTTTAATGTTACTAGAAATGGAGTAAACTTTTGGCCTATTACCCCCTTTATGACCTTTTTAAGACAGCCAGATTAGTTAATTGCTCAAAATTTAAATAGTAGGGAGGATGGATACTGTCCTAAGAATAAAAATTGTGAATTATGGTTTTTAGAGTGCATTATTTTAAATTTTAGTTCCCACATGACCTGCATGTGAGAATAGACTTCTACTAAAGGACATAAATTGATATCTTTATTGAGTGATAACCGAGCTACAGCTCAGGCATGTTTATTTAATGAGATGAGATCTAACAAGATCAAACAGGCTGTCTGCAAATTTGGATATATGGCTCTGAACTATTAGGCTGTATCTGTGTTATAAAACCAGTGGTTCTGGGTGCATAGTTGGCAACAGGGGAATAAAGGAGTGATTTGCATGTCTCTGCCCATAATGCCTTATGGGAGAGTTAAACTGTGATTTGTGGTATTAAGGCAGTCCTATGGCATGAGGCAAGTAAATACATTCTGTTTTCAGAAAGCTCTATTTTGCATGTCTTGCACACGAAGAGCTTTTTTGTTACTTTTAGCATATCTCACCCTAAACTGTTTTTCAATAAAACCATAAAGGCTATATACAAGTGAATGGTAAGTTGCAGAACTTGCTTCTGGCTAATGCAACAAGTTCTGTTTTTTTTTTTTTTTTTTTTTAA